>JAVJGG010000031.1:10898428-10914245 GCA_035590195.1 Aviceda cuculoides
ACTGAACTCAAAACACAGCACTGTACCAGCTACTAGGAAGACAATTAACTCTATCCCAGCTGAAACCAGGACAATAGCTTAGCTTCAGATGGAGGAAATATTAAAAATACTCTCAAAGCTGTAAATATGCAGCTTTTGATTCAGATAAAATAATAAGCCAGAGGCTGAAATAGAAGAATGAATAAGGCAGTTAATCTTGGAAAACTAAAGATCCATAATCAGTTAGTCAATGACGTGATTAAAACAGAAGCCCCATGTCACCAATGTGCTGGAGGAAACATTGCAAAACATCGCCAGCCTGTAGCACATTTTCATTTCATTCTGATCATTATTTGGTGAAAAGAAGATCTGGTTTTGTAGCAAAACTGCTGGCGCATCAGGACATGCCCCTCCATGACCCTGTAAAAACTGCAGTGTCCATCATGACAAAGTCCAAAGGCCTATCTTAATGAAGACCTGTGGTGTGGCAGAGAGCACTTTGCTGTGGGGTGGTTTCCTGCCCTGCACAATACACCTATTCTTAGACCCAGCCTCTACAGTCTTCATTGCTGAGTAACATCAGTGACCTGCGCAAAAACATCACCCGCTTCGCTTCTCCAAAGAAATGGATGGCTTAACTAAAGCAGGAAACTGGTTTTACAGCACGGAAGAAGGAAAGCCATAAAATTTACTCTTGTTATCTTCCATCATTGCTTTTTCTGTAAACTGTTTGAAGTAGTTGACTGAATCATCAATTCCAGCTAACTTGAAGGGAGTGAGGTGGCATATCTCGAGAGTGACTTACTTCCTCTCCTCATTTTCTCCCTTAAAGAAGGGCAGGGTGTGTCTGACTTATGACGGTCATAGACAAACACTGTCAGTGCTTAATAGACAAGGCTCACTTTAACTCGGAGAGGGAGAGCGCACAGAAAAAGCCAACCTGAGTGTGAAGCAGGTTCACACGTTCAGTGGCTTCCAGCAGTTCATGCTCTGCCAGCTTCCTTGCCCGTTCTGTCTGGTCCAGCAAAGCCCTCAGCTCATCCAGCTCTGACTGGAGAAGATTGTTCCTCCTGTCAGAGACCGCCAGCTGCTCCTTCAGATCTTCATTCACGTGTCCCGAGTCATCCAGTTGCACCTGAAGCTCCTGTAACAAAACAGATGGTTTTTTACCAATGCAACTCCACCTCAAGCCACTGCGCTTACATAAGAGGACCTCAGATTGCAGAAGTTGCCGTGAGGCCCACCCCAAGAATTTCAGTGCTGCTTTATTGGAGAAGGGCTTCCTCCACACTGTAAGCTGAATAGCTTTTGTGTTATGTGGTGCAACAGGGGAAAAACCCGTGTGTTCAAATCTGTAAGAGCTTGCAGTTCTGCCCAAGGCAGAACTAGCTGCTCAGGCATGGGAGAGGTGGTGACTTAAGAGGTGTCTTAGCAAAGCACTGTTTTTTTTTTTTTTTAAGCTATTACAAATGTTGAAGCAAACAACAAAGCTGAATATACACACGTTTCCTGTACTCCAGCCAACTGACTTGCTCTCCACATTTAAAGGACTTGCAAGCTCACAAGAAAATTGTAGATTGGCAGTTCCTCATGCTGTAGCCTTCTGCCCCTGCAGGAGGCTGTAGCCAGCAAGGGTTTCATGACTGGATCTCATCCAGCTTGTATGCAAGTCTTGGAAGAAATCCATATTTCAGTATTCTCTTACACCAGATGTAATCACTAAGGGCTTTCCCTGCACAACCTTTGGAGTAGCTTCTCTCTTAATTACCATCACCATTGCTGTTTTGCTCTGTGCTAATGAAACCTAGCCCACACCTACCATTGGGTGCTTGGGACCGGCAGCTCTTGGAGTACCTTTATTTGTGTCTGCAAGACACGTGCTGACTTTGTTGCTTCTGCAGCATGCCTGTTAGCATGGCTGAGCTGGATTTCCATCTCATTGAGGTCCCCTTCCATCTTCTTCTTGAGCCGGATGGCCTCGTTTCTGCTCCGGGCTTCAGAATCAAGGGTAGACTGCAGTGAATCTATGGCACGTTGCTGATTTCTCCTGAAAAGGACATGAAAGGTGAATGGATTCACTTTCCTCTCTGCACAGGAACGCAGAACTACATGCAATGGTACTTCACTTTTTGGAAGTGTCTCATTTCCAGAAATAGAAGTATATTTCTGAATGACATACATAGCACAGGTTTCTAGTGCCTCACTGCTGTCTAACTGGCTGGTGTGCTTCACACCCTCAGCTAACCCCTGATCTGTAAGCACCTATAGCATCCTTCTCCCACATTTCCTTTGGCAATATTGGAGCAAGGAGTTCTCTCAGATCTCTTGTAAACTCAAGCAAGTACAGGTTTGAACCTAACAAGAAGCACTTCAAGCTTAGCAGTCACTTACCAAGATATTTACTAAATCATTCACTGGGATGTTTTACATCTCAGCCTTTTTATGAAGGCATTACTGGAAAGGATTAATCAAACTGAAGGTAGGCAGCTACATTCTCAGCTAATTACTCTAGCTGCTCTTCATAGTAAATGGTGTGTGTAAGCTACAATTTATTGTGTCTTAAAGTAGATGTTGAAACACATTTCTTATGCACAATTATAAGAGGAATAATTCAGGAATAGAAATCTGTGTTATGGACATCTAAATTTAGAAGAGATTAAGCCCACCCTAATTAACAGCCTGGTCCGCCTGTGAAAGGCAGCTTAGTGTCACTTTATAGATTGCAAAACAGATACAGACAGATGCTTAATTTTCTTTACTCTGTAAGACTCAAGTCCTATGCTGAAAGTTTTACTCTCTTACAACCAGAAGGTAACTCAAAGCACAGAATATGACTCACACAGGGAAATATTTATCTCACTGCTGGCCAAGTTTTGCTGAAAGCGTAGGAGTTCTGGGAAATCATTGAGGCAACAAGGAAAACCTTGAGGGCCTTATTGCTTCAGCAAGATACTGAACTATGCCCTAGACTCCTGGGGAACAACACAGCATGTCTGCTGAAGAACTTAGCAGCAAAACACTCATAACAAAGCTGAGGCATAAAACATTGGTTAGGATAGCTTGTCCTGAGATCTCTGTAATCCAGACGTCTGCAGGACCATCAGAAGATTGTACCTGAACGGACTGAAACATTATTTGTTTTTGAAACAATTAACATACCAATCCTTGTACCTATGCTGGCCAAGGTGGGCCTTGGACTTCCCCTTCCCCACCCTTTAGCCTACCAACAAACAATAACATGGTTCTTGGATTAATAGCATTGCAACACTGACTAATTCAAGGCCAGAGTTTTCTGAAGGATTGCATACACATTGCTGAAAATCTGCCCCAGTGTAGCATCATTTTAAGAGTGTAGCTCTTCAGACTAGAGTTAGTGCTGAGGGGGAGAGGAGAGACAAAAGACATCACCCTTCTGTCACCTAACTGCTTTCCATTTTTTCTGTTTATCCCTTTCACCTGCAAGCTCCTCTCCTTTTATATTCATATTTTCTCTACCTCTGCAATTCTCACTGCTTACCCAAATCCTGTACACATTACAGCAAGCTCCTCACATCCTCCTACAATCAGTGTAGCTATAACGGCATAAATTAACTAAATGCAGAGGTAAAGACTGCCGTCAGATTACGTAGGTTTGAGTACCACTGAGATAGTACTGCTGATTTCACCTGTGGTTGCCCTTGGGAGGCAGCCATCCTAGAGGATTAGGAGAAGACAACTCTCTAGACCTACTTGTCTCCATACCGTAAACATACAGACTTAGTGGCCCTTGGTCTGCTGTGACTTTGGTTGTGCCAGTCAATTGTGTTACAGCTGCTATGTGATATGTGTGATGGGCTTCTGTGTATGTTGGCAGAGACTGAACTGACAGGAATATCTGAACTAAGAAATGGTAATGTGGTAGGACTACCCTTTGGCAAATAATCAGAGCTGGTTTGGGTTCTGGTACGAACTGTATCTGCTTGGGCTGGCATAACTACCTGTGGTGCATTTGACTCGCTTAGGTCTTGAAAATATTTCTGGTCTTCTGAGATTTTCCCCTTAAAAACCCGTGCTGCTTCCTGCACATTACCTTATATTTTCCATTTCTTCCTCCTTTTCTGTCAGTTTCCTTTCAAACTCTGCTTTAAGCTGAGAAAGTTCAAGCTGAAAACGAAGGGTCTTACTTTCTTCATGCTCCAAAGCTCCCTGAAATAGTAAACACCAAGACCAGGAGTTGCTATTTTTTTTAAAACCACAAACTGCTGCACAAAGATGATCCCTTCACACTTTTCTTCCTATTCCCAATAGCACTGTTTCCTCCCTACCTCTCTCTCTAGGCAAGGACATGAGCAGCTTACATAGCAAACAATGACTTTATTTGCCTTCTAATGCAACGTGGCTGCTGGAAAACTAAGCGGCAAGCTCCTCAGAGGACAAATTGTCAAACAGGCCATGGCTTACAAAAAACCCCCAAAACCTTAGGCCCTGCCTGTGTGGTTTTGATATCAATAGACGTTCCCCACTCCACACCCCTGTACAGAAACCCTCTGGAAATTCAGGGGCTTGTAAGGGATAGGCAAAAGCTAAAGCAAGATTGTTGGTGGGAGGGTGAAGGAGCCCACACATCCCCCAGCTCACAAAGATCTCTCCGAATCATGAAGTATTGAAAGCCTCCCAATTGTACGGTGTTATTACAGGGAATATGACTTCAAGGAGAGAAATAACAGACATCATCTCTATATGACAAAATGCAAAAATACTCTGTCTGATCTTTCCAATTAGCATGAAGACTAGTCTATGAAACAAGGGAGATTTGTTCCTATGTCTTTATTCTTACATTTCTTTTATATATGGAAGCCAAGAACTAAGCTGACAACAGCCCATAGTGAAATAACAGGGTCTCTGACTTCCACGTCTTACATAAACCAGGCTCAGTGGCATTCTGTTTCCTTACTGCTCGCATCAAACAGGGAACGAAAGCGCAGAACTGAACATTATACATTTTGGAAGTGCTCTCTGAAAGGCAGAATTGCGCAGGCTTAGCTATGCTTCCTGTGAGAGATGATGGAAACAGAATGGAGCTTCTGAAGACAAAGCTGTACAAAATCCTTGCTAATCTCCAGCCGTCATGCAGCAGTTACAGGTCAGTCGAACACACACTTCATGCCAAGGAGCCACAACGTATTAATGGGAACAGCACGCAGGAGTACCGTGTCACCAGTGGTGACTGGCAGAGACCCAAACTCACAAGGAAGGGAGAAAATCTGCATTAAACCATTTCTTTCACAATTAAAATAAGATACATCGCCACTTTACTTTTTTTAGTTCCTAGTATCACTGAGCTATAGGAAGCCATTCCACACAGTCCAGGAAAGTAAAGTGTGCCCCTTAGATCCCTCAAGAATGGATGTATTCTTTCTAGCAAGAGAAGTTTATTGACAGAGCGTATAATCACTCTCCACATCTCAGAGCTGTGGAAGAAAGGCATGCTCTTTCCTCTGCTCTGATCATGACACCTGTTTGTTTGGCTGCAAAATCCCTGCAAAGTATAAAGCATCCTGTAACAGACAAAAGAAGTTGCACAGCATTTAAGGTTCTAACGGATCCCTGTCACTAGGTGGTGTTCGTTTTAGCAGATATTATTTAGAGTACAATTCAAAAGAAATTCAACCTTCACTAAAAATTCCTTGTTATGTGCTGTATTGCTTCTAGCCAGCAACACCTACACACATTTTTAGCTTTGCAATGCGCCAAACTTTCAAAAAAACCCTGACAACTGGGCCCTTTAAGTGAATAACCAAGTTTTCCAGTTGGCTTGTTCCGTATTGTTGGTTTGTTTCAGGAGACTGGGATAAGGCATCCCTCTTGAGTACGTGCATAATTATCACTGTAGAAATGAATGCAGTGAAGCTAAATGCCTTTACCAAACTCCTATTGCGAGTCAAAGGTTTTCTAAATGGCCTGTTTTTATTTCATTTCTGAGACTGCTACCATTTTTTTTAAGCATACTGCAGTACCCAACGCAATAACTGAGACCTTATAAAATTTATAGTCAGCAGGAGGTTTGTTTTCTTAGTCTCAAAAACAGGAAATGGTGAATTTGCTGTTGGAAACCAGACACTAGAAATATCTGATAAAATAGTATAAGACCATAATTCTCAGCAGTTCCTGTTTCCTGAAAGACTGAAATATTCTATGCCAAAGTGAACAAGACTGGATTTTCAGGAGGTAGGCAGAAGATTTTGAGCTTCCTGAAAGGGGGGACAACCCCCCCAACAACAACCCCCCCCCCAAACCTACAAGGCACCTCCTCTGAAAGAGCCTCCACTGATGATCTTAGAACTGACATTTCAAAAGTCACCAGTCACTCTTGAAAACACTGGCTAGCAAGGCTGGAGGAGCTGGGAGCAGAGAGGTTGCACTTGTTAACAATCAACACATTGGCTGTGTTGCTGAGAGGATGAAAAAGGCAGGAAAATTGTGATAAAGACACCCTTTCCTCTTCCTTTGAGCTTTCTTTCCTTACCTCTGCCTCTTCCAGAGCCAGCTGAACTTCTGACTTCTCTTGTTCAACCTGTTTCTTGACTTTTTCTATTTCATGGAGGGTCTTGTTTCCTTCACTAATCTGATTGGTCAGATCAGAAATCTCCTCTGAAACAAAAAAGGATGGATGGATTTAGCGATCGGAGTGTCCCGAACAGACTGCAATTCATGGAGGGTGGATACAGGACCCGTGCCTCAAACCGCTACCTCAAGGGCTCGTCTCTACACAAGTGCTGCCTTACTTTCAATTACAGCAACTTTTTTTACCAGACCGACCTGAAGGCACAGACTTTCTTGTAAACGCTTTTTTAAGTGGTTATAGTGGTTTAGTTTTTCTCTGTGATCTGCAGGCTGGCAACACTGTGCTCTGCTTTGGGAGCTGCATAGGCTTCATCCGCTGCACCTCTGTCGTCTTTCTTGTTCCTCCCCCGAGACTGGCACCTCTGCCAGTGAGCTTCATTGGCCGGTGAGCAAAGGCAGGCCTGCTCTCCTCTGGCAATACCGATTTCCACGTTCAAAACCTTCACTGCCAGCATCAGTCAGTGTCTCCAAACACATTGGAAAGCTAGTCTCACGGATGACATAAACACCTTTCCCCACAGCTGCTGTGGGGCACCTGCATCCCTCCAGCTGTCTGCTGGCATGGCTTTCACACTGGATGCGAGGCCTGAATGAAGCCTACCTTGGAGGTTCTTGTTTTCCCTTTTCAACGTCTCCAGATGGTCCAGTGTCTCCTCATAAGCATTCTTCAGCTTGAAGAGCTCAGTGCTGAGGCCACGGGCCTCCTTCTGGGAAGCCTCCAGCTCAGCCTGTGACTCTTCATACTTCTGCTTCCAGTCATTGATGATCTTGTCAAACCCACGCTGCTTCTTGTCCAGGGAGGCAGCTGCCGAGTTGGCC
The DNA here is from genome assembly GCA_035590195.1 of Aviceda cuculoides. NCBI lineage: Eukaryota > Metazoa > Chordata > Aves > Accipitriformes > Accipitridae > Aviceda > Aviceda cuculoides. The sequence goes on from JAVJGG010000031.1 coordinate 10,905,830, forward strand.
TTCTCCAGGTCGATCATCATGTCCTCCAGCTCGTTCTGCAGCCTGTGCTTCGTCTTTTCCAGAGAAGAGCACTTGGCATTGGCTGCCTCGATTGCTTCCTCAGCCTCCTGCAGGCGAGCGGCAAGCTTCTTCCTACCAGGTGGGAAGAGACAGTGAAATGAGCGACTGACACCACTGCCATGTTGTCCAGAAAAACTGACACCAAAGCGGTATCTCAAGAAATCAGTTTTGAAAGGGAAAATTGGAGGGGAAAGGGGAAAGATGGGGGAAATCAAGCCTCTAGAGAGAAGGGATTATGATAGGCAAACAAATTATGAATGCTGATATGTGGCAGATAGTTTTGTGCATGTGTGTGAATATTTGAAATTGAACTTTTGGACAGTCAAGCAGCAGCTTGCTACTTGCTAGCTGTAACCAGCATGAGCTGCTTGTAAATTTTGATAAGACCTGGCCTAAATGAAAGTTTCATTTTCCTCCAGTTAAGAGACATGAGACAGAGCCACCAATTAGGAGGCTAGTCACACCTTGGCCTTTTGTTCACAGAATATTTAGATGGGGAAAACAGGGGGCCAAGAGTCCTGGCAAGGCAAGGTCCTGGAAAAAAAGGAGGGCCCAGAAAGAAGAACGTGAAAATGCTAGATGGAGAAGATATACTGGAAGTGGGGGAAGATCCTGCAGATCAGAGGTGCGTGGAGGCAAATGCTAGAGATGCTCAGAGACCTTGCCCAGTAACTCCTGAGACTGGTAACTGGGAGTGGCTGCACAGCGTGAGCCAACATGACTTCTCAGGCTGCCAGAGGGCAGCCATTAACTCCTGCTGGGAAGGGAAGTCAAGACTGAGAGAACATAGCACTGGGCCAGGGCAAAGCAAGTGAGTGTGAGGGATAACCAAGTAGGGTAATCTAATCTTGTTAGTTCTTAAATAAACCCCAGTATCCACATCCACCAGCCCATGGACAAGGACTCACCAGAAACATTGACCTGCTCAGGCAATGAAAAGGACAGCCACAAATGACAGCAATGAGCCAGAGGCATTTTTCCAGCCAGGTTGCCCTATTTCCTTAGCACTATAACAAGTCCCAGGGAGCACAGTCCTGCCAGCCAAGGGCACGATGAAGCCCATGTAACCCACTTACTTGGCATCTTCCAGCTCCTCAGTTCTCTGAATGGCATCAGTCTCATACTTTGTTCTCCACTGTGCCACTTCTGCATTTCCCTTGGAGAGAGCCCTCTGCAGCTCTGCCTTGGCTTCTTGCTCCTCCTCATACTGCTCCCGCAAGAGATCACAGTCGTGCCTGGCCGCTTGCAGGGCGTGAGCCAGGGCATTTTTTGACTACAGGGATAGAAAGGTCACAGTATTACAGGGTTACCTACAGCAAAGCCCCAACAAACAGCCCCTAGAAATTCAAATGGAGGCTTAAGCCTTTTTTTCTTTTCACCTCTGGCCTTGACAGTGCAGGTCAAATGAGGTAAGAAGTGTTTGAAGTCATCCCTAACTGGTGACATGCTGAGGAAGCTATCAAGACTGAAGATAATTTAACACCTTTGGAGAAGCATCCAAACTTTTAAGATGCAAGGTCTGAGATTTTGGCTATCCTACTGTGTGAGTTTTACTTAACAGTTATGGATGCTGATTATTTTCCCAAACTCTTCTCTTGTGGCTTGCCTCAGTCAGAGGCAGGAACTTATATCAGTACAATTACCAGGAAGCCTTCTCACTCCTTTGTCTCATTTCAGCTTTTATCCAGGCTACAAATGAACATGAACATTCATTTCAATGAATGGAACATAGTCAAAGCATTACCTTGGTTTCCTCTTCTAGCTGTCTCCTAAGTTCGTCAATCTGTTGTGTAAATGATGTTTTCCCCCGGGACAGCTGACTTATCAGTGACTCCTTCTCTTCAAGTTGTCTTATAAATTCACCTGCCAGAGGATTTAACCAAAAAAACCCTAAGATGATGAAATGACAAAGTCCCAGCCAAAATCAAAGTCCCATCTGTCCAATTCTACCGAGGAAAAGAACTAACGGTGATTGTGGCTGACCTTTTGTGAAGCTTCTTCCAAAGTTGTAAACATCAGACACTTCACCATGATAGTTTTCCTTAGGTGTTTGTTTGTTTGTTTGGTTTGGTTTGATTTTGGGTTTTTTGTTTGTTTGTCTGGGTTTTTTTTGGTTTGGTTTTGGGTATTTTGTGGGTTTTGTGGTTTGTTTTGTTTTGTGTTTGGTTTTTTTGTACTGATTTTTAATTTTTGTTCAGCTCATGGATCAGACTAGACTGATGCTTATTTTCACGTGCAGTTGTAGCTGGTTTTGTTTATACTTTTCTTCACTACTTCACATTGCTTTTCCACAGACTTCCTTTCAGAGGGCTGCAAAGCACCCTGAGAACCTCACAACAACTGGCGTACAGAGCAGAGATATACATAAGGAAAACTTCATTTATCACAAGAAGGGTGTCACTGCAGGGTGGAAACTGCAGACTTATAGAAGTACATAGAACTAACAAGGAAACACGCAGGAAATGACAAATATGTCTTTGAAAATACACAGACCAGTGGTACCTGATGGAGATGCAGAGATTAAATAGTACTACTCTGGCTAATAAGGTAGCAAGCACTTAGAGGATATGAGGTATTTTTGGTCGGATGTGAGCATCTTCTAGAGCGCAACGCCCAAGGTCACACTGAGGAAGATGGTATTCACACAGACAGCAGCAGTAGGCCAACTCCTTCATCTTCCCTCTAGCATTGCAACATAGACATACATGTCCTTGTTCCTGAAACTGGGTACCTAGCCGGCACGTCCATTTCAGCTCATGAGAAGGTATCACAGTATGCTGGTAAATATGTTTATAGGTTTTTTTTAAAAGCCAGTCAGAGGCAAGGTCCCCCCACCAATGTTATAAGAATATCAAAGATAGGAATGTCAAAAGATACAAAGCTGCTGCTCCATTCAGCCATCCTAATCCAGCCACCTTCAGAGCAGAAGCCATTGCATAATACATCTCATCAACACAGTGCTGAGACACGCCTGATAGACTGTTTCCCAGTAACTTATCTGGGCTGAACATGCACGTACCATTCTCACTCTGGAGTTTTGTCTTCTGAGTAGTGAGGTCATTCATGAGGCGAGTCATTTCCTCCAGTTTCATTTTTGTCTCATTCAGATGGTCTTCATAAGTGCGACAAAGTTTCTCTGCATTCGCCTAAAGGGAATCAGGAGAAAAGACAAAGCAAGCTGTAGCTTCCAGGCAGCCATTTGGAAGCTGTAGCCTTCCAAATGTATCCCTTCTTTAATTTGTCTTTCAGTGGAATGGCAGACAGCAGACACAAATACCACAGCAGTAAAGCGGGGAATAGTTGCCCTGTGCCCACAGCCCCAGGCCAGGGGACTCCCCATCAGACCACCTTCACCATTTGTTTTCCCTGAACTGCATTCTGAACAGAAGCACCAGTGTAAAAAGACTCTGCAAGAACTTCAAAAGCAATCACATGCCCATGAAGTTCAGGCATAGCCTCCTCATAATTGCTAGATGGGAAAATCACCTCCAATGAAAATCGCTCTACTGATTCTGCTTTAATTGCCATTTATCATAAATTGAGTTTGATGATAGCTTTCTAACTCTCAGAATACTGCAATTTCTTTTCTTCACTTGCACTGAAAGAACTCTTTAGAGTGCTCTGAAAGCTACTAAGACTATCTACTCAGGAAACAAAATCCACAATTCAGCCATTCGGAAGTAAAAATACACATAGTGGTCATGCAAGCCTTTGCTTTGCGCTCATTGCTAACATGGGTCAAAACTGTGAACCAAGGGGCAGGGTCTGAGAGGACGGGAGATATCCTGCCTTGGATGGCATCACCCCAGTCGTCACCAGCCTGGGGAAGCATAATTTCAGTGACACAGTTTTGTGCTCTGAGATATATGAATAAGCAATATGCCTGGGACTGGGGATGAGCTATGTGTTTTAGACAGGCTGTCTTAATTGCCGTCCCATCTCCAGGTAAGATGGCTTATACCACCAGCTGGGGAAGGGGGGACACTGTGCACATAAGCACCTTCAGATTGCAAGACACCACCTTCTAAGACACTCCAGCCCTACCAGGTGTCCTGGAAAACCTTCAGACCAGCCTTAGCTACACATGGCCTTTGGAGGTTTGGAAAGCCTCAGGACCCTTACTTTTCCCTTGACCATCTGCTCCATGTTGGATGACAGGTCATCCACTTCCATCTTCAGCTCGCTTTTCTCCTTTTCCAGTTTCTGCTTGACCCGCTGCAGGTTGTCCAGTTGCTCCCCCATCTCAGCCACACTGTCTGCATGCTTCTTCCTCAGGGTGGCGGCCGTGGCTTCGTAGTGCAGTGTGGCCTCCTCGAGGTCCCGCCGCAGCTTCAGAAACTCTGCCTCACGTTTCTTGTTCATCTCCAGCTGGGCAGCTGTGGCTCCCCCAGCCTCCTCAAGTCGCTCACTTAATTCCTCCAGCTCTCGGGCCAAATCCGACCTCTGCTTTTCCACCTTGGCTCGAGCAGCTCTTTCTGCTTCCAGCTCCTCTTCTAGTTCTTCTATACGAGCCTACCAAAGAGACACAAGCACCTTTGAGTCACCTTCATGATGATTCCCATCAGAAGCATGATGATTCCCATGAAGCACCTTACGAATTGTTAAAGCCCCGGCCAGCCCACGCTTCGCAACACAGGTGAAAGCACAGCAGTTAAAGGACTTGCCCATTTGTGCCAGTAAATCAGATCTTGAGCTAGAGTAAGGATGATGAGTCACGTCTTTCTCACAGTAGCTTACTCTACAAGCCCTAGTTCAAGACATTTAGGTCAAGTGCACTGACCTTATACTCATGTACTTGACATTCAGCTGAAGTACATGAGAGAAGTTACTTGATAGTAGGAGTAGCAACTAATTGTCATTGAAGGGGACTCTGTTCCCATTTTGAGAGCTCTGTGACTGGAGTAACTTCTCTCTAGGAGTGTTAAGACAGGATTTCAAATACAACAGTGTGTAGAATTGCATGAATAATGAATATTCATTGGGAGCAATCTTTTTTATGAAAAAGTTATTTTGATCAATCTAGCTTCATGTCCAAGTTATGCAAATGTTCTTTATTTACAAAAAGCAGTTCTGATATTTTGGGTCAAGACATTTTGTTTGGACTGTGCTGACTTTGTTTGGCCTTTTCATCTCTGCTGAAAATTTCCTGTGCATTTCAGCCCTTCTCCAAATTTCAAATCCATGCTTATCACTGCTGAACTCCTCCTCAGCATCCACCCTCAGTTCTATGGTTTGGAACAATATTATTTGCTTAAAACAAAACACCAGATCCTTTCTGCCTTGCCTGAAACCACCAGCATTCTGTGGTCGTATGTCCTGCTACTGGGAAGGTACCACTATAGAGCGCATCCTGAGGGTTAAAGGGATCAGTCTGGGAAGCTGTGGAATTGCACCACTTTGGGTCTCAAAGTCAAGCTGCAGCTAGCCATGAAAAGTCTCTGCAAAGCCCTTCAGTGAGGCACAAAGAGGAACTCATCCTAAGATAAATGAGAAAGAAGCAAGCTGACCTGAAGCTCCTTGATCTTCTTCTGCAGCTGCATCACTATAGCTTGTTCATCTTCTATCTTGGAATTCAGCTGGCTCATTTCAAATTCTTTCCTGCCACAGAAAGGAAAATCCCATTGTGACAGTTTTCCCTGTAGCTTCAAGTTAGGCTTTTGCAATTTTTAAAGAGTTGTTCAATAGAACTTCTAACATATCTAAAAATGAATCCAATCCTCATGTATTGCAATTTGCATGAAAACACATCTTCCTCTGAGCAGCGGTTTCCGAGTCAAGACTCTGCATGCATTTGTGCAATTATATTTCTGGTTCTTTGTGTCGTACAAAAGTAACGTTATTTTCAGACTCAATGGAAAAATATGTTTAACAGAGACAGATCTTTCAACAATACTGTCATAGCTAGTTAGGTTGAACAACTTTTTAGAGACTTCCTTCAGCTTTCTCCTCTAAGCAATGAAAAACAAATAATTATTTTTTTCTTAAATGCTGGAAAGAGTAATGAATTCTAATGTTTCAGGTATACCATGCACAAGTAAGAGTGATTTTCCCTCCCTCCCTCCTTGGCTACACACTCTCTCCTCATGGAATTTCCTTTTAGCCACCATCAGAGCAGGATGACACACCTGAAGGCTCTGAAATGACAGTGGTAACTGTGCTGCTGTATTTTGTACAACAGAATCAATCTCTTACTTTTTTAGCTTTTCTTCCATCTGCAGCTTATCATTCTCCAAGTCCATGACACTCTCTTGGGTCAGCTTCAAATCCCCTTCCAGTTTGCGTTTTGCTCTTTCTAGATCCATCCTCACTTTCTTCTCTTGTTCAAGTGAACCCTCAAGCTTTAGGAACAAAGTCACTTATTAAATATATTGAACACAGATGGTTTACAACAGTCAGATGTATGCTGAGCCCAGTTTTGTACTGAGCTCTAGCAAGTTGCGAAGCAGAAGTACTTAAGTACAAGCATCCTATTTTACATTTTTTGTTTTCTAGCAGCCAGTGGGCATATGGGCTAAAGAAATATAACATAAGGGTTAATCCACGCTTTACATTTGTGCAAGCATTATAGTTCTCTTAGTAGCAAAGTTCTGTTTGACTTCATGCCAGTTACACTGCAAATGCAAACTGAGTCGATTTTCCCTTGTTATCACACTCCTTTCAAAGGCTGAACTACGCAGATAAGTTTTTATAACGTTCCTGTAATTATACCTTTTACGGACAGTAGGAGGACTGTATTTCTAAATCCTCGATAATTTCTAAAAGGACAGGAATACATTTCAAAACTTTGCAACATTTCAGACTCATGAAAACTGTAAGCGGTGGACAAGCAAGCCTGGGGAAACATGAAGGCAGAGCCGGCTTACATCATCCACTTGCTGTTCCAGTTTCACTTTAGCTTTGCTCAGTGTGTTGACCTTGTCCTCCTCTGCTTGTAGGTCATCCAGAACTTGCTGATGAGCTTCCTGCAAGGACTTTTTCTCCTTAGTAAGTTTGCTGATATTCTCATCAAGAGTTGCCATTTCTTCTGTGAGATTTTTGACCTGTGTGACAAAGGAAGATGTATTTGTAAGACTTTGAAGAAAGGGTTGTCATAACCTGGCTCAAATGACTGCCTGTTATGAACTTGTATGCAGGAAGATGATGGAAAGAAAGGGATCTCTCTCTCCACAGCCCCTTGTGGCTTTTTGACTGAAATTGCCATCAAGGGAGCCAATGTATGCCAGTTCTGGTTGTGGGTTTAGTACATTCTTTCAAATGTACTAAATTCTTTTCAGCGTCACTCTGATTGTGGTGGGCTCCAGCTTCTGATTCTCTCTGGGAGAAGCAGATGAGCTTTACATTTACAGGCTCTAAGAAGATGAGCTGGAAGGACTCATGGTTACAGCAGAAAATTGTTTACTTAAAAATGCCTAAACTAGACATAATTCTTTAGCTGAATTGCAGCAAAACTCATTTCAGAAAAGGGAAACTTAGGCTCAGAGTTAAAACTTTTTCCCTCATAAGGTCAAATAACTCTGTATATACTGATCCTTCAGCTTGGCCTGTGTAACAGACAGATATAAAACCACCAAAAGACCAGTAGCTCCTGTTAAAAATGTAATCCATGCCCTCTTTTGAATACATGGTGAAATTCTAAAGGTACCTTGTTTTCAGTAGCATGCTTCTCTTTCTCTACTTTTGCAAGTGTTATTTCAAGATCATCAATATCCTTCTTGAGCTCAGAGCACTCATCTTCCAATTTTCTTTTCTTAGAAGTCAGCTCAGAATTCATCTCTTCCTCATCCTCAACCCGCTCTGTCAGTTCTTTGACTTTGGCCTCCAGCTGAATCTTGGATTTAATCAACAAGTCGCATCGTTCCTCGGCATCTGCCAGAGTGTCTTGCTCCTGGTGTGGCACAAGCAAGAGGACATCAACGACTGCCTGCCCTTTTTTTCCTCATTTGACCCTATCCTGTATGTGGTTAGAGAACCTCATCCAACGCTACAGAACAGCATAAGGAAAAATTCCTGCTCCTAATATTGGAAGACAAGACCAACAAATAATTAGTGGAGCAGGATGAGACAGTGGTGTGCATGACTAGTCATATATAAGACTACTTCCATATCTAACTGCCACGGACATTGCGTTGGTCAGAACCTGTTAAGATGGCATTGCTAGCTGTCGTGGTTTAACCCCAGCCAGCAACTAAGCACCACGCAGCCACTCACTCACTTCCCGCCTCCCCCCTGCAGTGGGATGGGGAGGAAATCAGGAAAAGAAGTAAAACTCATGGGTTGAGATAAGAACAGTTTCATAGAACAGAAAAGAAGAAACTAATAACAATAATGATAACACTAATAAAATGACAACAGTAAT
>JAVJGG010000031.1:10914345-10961539 GCA_035590195.1 Aviceda cuculoides
TGAACTCAAAACACAGCACTGTACCAGCTACTAGGAAGACAATTAACTCTATCCCAGCTGAAACCAGGACACTAGCCCACCTGGTTATATGCCAGAATATATCTGCTCTAATTTTTTTCAAGATTCTGACAAGACCAACAGCTTATTTTAATTGAATTGCACTAACACTCCAGTCTGTAAGCCTTCGAGTTTTAAAGAACATCAGTAAATATAGGAACATATGTGTCTACTCACAGCTTGGAGCTGGAGAAGCAAATCATTTTTTTCCTGAACCAAAGAAACTTGCTTTTCTTCAAGTTCCTTTCTCCTGGCCTCAGATTTTTCCAAGGCCTCCTTCAGTTTCAAGAACTCTTCCTTCATATTGGCCATCTCCTTTTCAGTTTCTGCAGACTTCAGAAGAGGTTTGATCTTAAAGAAAAGCTTCATCCAGGGCCAGTTCTTCACAGCCATAAAAGCGCGAATGTTCCACTGAATTACAAGAAGGGCGTCCCTGGTTTAAGAAGAAAACAATCAGAATTCCCCAAAGCTTAGCCTGAATTGAGAAAGTGAGAATTTTTTTTCATTCTCAGTCAGTTTTATGGCTTTGTTCTCTGTAATATTAAGAACTTGTACTAGGTTCCAAGATGTAAAAGAAACTTCCTCCATATCTCTTGATTTTCAGGGACATGAAAAATTTCGAAATCTGATTTTTACCAGAGCTGCAGGCAACTAATATACAGTTGCTATAATTTTTATCATACATCTACTTTAAACCTTTAATTTAGGGTTAGCTATAGCCTTAGGGACTGTAATAATGGCTCCATTCAATGTATGATTAAATGGTAATGACTGTTATCCAGTAAGATTTAAGGGATTGCCTTCATACCTTCGCTCCACTATCTTCTGAAACTCAATCCGCATCAGTCTGCCACGTGCCCTTGCCTGGATCATCGTTAAGATTTTCGCAAGTCTCTCATCCCTCATTTCTTCTAGATGGCCCAAGAGACCAGCCTTGAAGAACACCTGGTACATGCGCAGATATTATTTCACCATAACAAATGATTTTTCTTCCAGAGTTACACAGACCTTACTGAAATCATTCAGAAGAATGGTATTTTTATTGACACATTATAAAGTAAAAAAGTACAGAGGGCCAAATACTACTTGCATCAGGGACCACACTGTACAGTTCCAAAGTTGTTTTAAAACCGAGTCTCGTCTCCCCAGTTTTGAACAAGACAAACAATTTTATTGCAACATTTTTATTGCCACAGTACTTTTCAACTGTGACAGGGTGCAAAGCAGGTCAGCTGAACCACAACTCCCAACTCCCAGATCCCTGCTAATGGGATCATGTCATAATTGCACATGGCCTCATTTCAAAAGCTGCAGTTGATCTTATGGTCCATATATGTTTGATTATACCTATATGATATTAAATAAGCTTTTGTTTTACTGGGGGACATGAAGCATCAGCTGCTGCTGTGTCCATCTGTAGCGCTGTTGTAATAAAATCTCTGGGGGACCTTGACCCAGAGAAATAAAATTCCTTTAGCACAGCTTAAAAATTAATATCACTGTGCTGCTATATTGCTGGTTTCTTGTATTTTTAACTCTTCATTAATCGCCACCACCAGAAATTGCATAATATCCTATTCTGCAAATTAGATATTAGATTTTTTCTCCTCTTTACATAAGCGGTGATGATCTTTTCTGGTTACCTTAGTGTGTCCGAAACGATATTGGTTATGGTCAACATCTAAAGATGCCAGCAGTTTTTCAGCAGCTTTTCTGCTATCCACAAACTTATCCTCTGGGATCGCGCCTGGATTCAGAATGCGGTACCTATTAATAACAAATGAGCAATGAGCAAAATTGGCCTAGATTCTGCTTCCCCCACCCCTTCCCCCAAAACTTAAAAAATCACCTAGCGTAATTTCCTGCTTTGCATCTACACAGACACAAGCAAGAGCAGAATTCTGCCTTCCATGTTCAGGCAAACTGAATGGAAAATATACTTGAATAGAATAAAATACCTCAAAATGAAAATGAGAATACATGCTTCGCTTATTTTGACTGATGGGTTAGGACAGGAGACAACACAGCTCTGCATTACCTTTGTTTAAAGTCAGCATAAAGCACCCTGTTTGGGAAGCCCTTACGGCAAATGCGGATACCTTCCAGGACACCATTACAGCGGAGCTGATGCAAGACAAGGAAAGCATCCATTTCACCTACAGGGGAAAATCAAGGCTAAATTAAATGGAGTTTCTCCATAAAGATTAATCTTCATTTCACTGAGGGAATTGGAAAATGTGAGGTGTCATGTCCTGAAAGAGCAACACCATTGGATAAGGTGAACAACACAGTATTTAAGTACAATCTGGTGACTTGGACATAAGTATTGGAATGGCATAGTTCAAATATACTAAAATTTTAAGACTGTTGTGTTTTCCATACCTGGAGTTTTTGATTCATTGGGTATAATGCATCGTACAAAGTGAGGAGCTGTAGATCTTAGGTTAGTCATCAGCTTATTTAAATTTTCCTAGAACAGACATATGAAGAACACAATTAGCTTTAACAGTTTAGTGGAATTCCCATCACTTATTTTGTTGGTTTGCTGGTTTTTAAGTCTATTAAGGTAATCTCTCTAAATAGCCTCCAACATAATTATAGGCTTACCAAAACTATTACAGAGAAATGTGTTCAAATAAACTAAAGTATGAATTAACTCTATCACAGGAATCCACATCCATTTTAGCAAAGTCTTAGGAAGACAGGTTTTACTTACAAACCCAGAAATGTCAGAAACAGAATGAACAGCAAGCAAGATGCAGTATCATCCTGAGGAGCATTTCTGCAAAGCCAACTGCATTTTTGCCTAGTCACTTCTCCTCTCAGTGAGGATAGTTCACCTTTCCCATCTGTTCTTCATAAAAGCTAGGTTTTTGTCCGTCTGGCCAAGCATTTTCCCTTTATTGATCTTAATCAGACATCTCCCAGGCAGGCAGCAAGCTAGCTCGGAAGACACCAACTATTCAGTGCCTACCAGTGATCACCACGCTCTGTGGAAAGCGTTTTGTCTAGTAAACAGAAAATAGACACTGTCAGATGTGGAATACAATGTCATCAACACAACTGTCCAAATTGAAAATTTCTCATATGCCAATCAGGATGATAAATGAGACCACCTGAGCTGGGTACTAAGCAGCTCCTTGTGTGCTGGAAAGTGGGCTTCTGTTTATGGATTATTAAATTACTGAGTGATCCTTCAGCTGTCTTTACACTTCTTCAGCTGGTAAGATACAGGTCTCGATTTCCCATGATTTCCCTTCATGAGGAGTACCTTCAGACAAGATAAAATGACATGACTAGTGGGAGATAACTACTTTCTTTCCCTACCTAAGGTTTACCTACATTACAGCTTCCGCAATGTTACCCATAAGAAATGGCACTAATGTTAAATTACAGGCCCTGTTTTTCCCCAGGCATTATCCTAATGACAGGTTCCACCAGGAGCACATGCCAGTCCCAATAGAAGGGAATGACTCCAGAAAAAAGAGGCTATATGACTCTTCATTCAACAACTTTTGTTTTCCATGACTGCTCTAACCCTAGGATCCAATTACAAACAGTAATTAGATAGGAACTAGCAAATTACTTGTAATCAGTTCCTGTTCCAAAGACATGCACGAAGCTATAAGCCACAAAATAAGTGATAAAGGTTGTTCACAACATTTTGTGATACTTTAGAATAGAAAACACTTAATCTCCTGAATGCTCAAAGAAGCTAAAATGGAACAGCCTTCGACACGCGTTTTTAATAACCGTTTATCCATGTAGCCAAGGTAAATAACCCAGGCCCCAAATCAAATTCTGATGTTGGATTTCAATTTTTTTTGTCCATTACAATGCTTAATGTTCCTCTTCAATGTATTGTCTTAATGCAAACTATCAGATGGGGAGAGGTAAACAAACCTTGTGCAATGAGGACACTGTTTGAAAAGAAGCACCTTTCTTGCGTTTCTTTTCTCCACCCTGGTCAGCTAAGGGGGAAAAAAAAAAAAAAAAAAAATCACAATCTCCATCTCAGTGAGTGGTACAGGCAGGGCATGGGAGACAAACTGTTCTAATTCACAGTGCAACTCCCTGTGAATGAAAGGCATAGCTAATGACTTCATGGCTCCAATTGCTCAAGTATTACACAAAACATTCTGAACATCAAGTGTGATATATCACAAGCGTGCAGCTCTCTGTCCATACTTAGGATTTTTGTCAAAGACTGCTGTATGCTTTCTGGATTGCATTTGCATTTCAGATCTACACAGCATCACTTGTTATGCAGAAAGTCTGTGAATATGAATAAGGCAGAAAAATAACTTTTAACAAAATAGAATTGTTTGTAGTTCATTGAAAAGCCTATAGGATGAGATGAGGTAGAAAAAGAAAAAGCTAAAGGAAAGGAAAGCTTATGGAAAATTTGTACTGTACATTGTACTGCATAGACACCGATTCTCACGTCTGCTATGCAGACACTGAACTTGTGCAAGTAACATTTGTCTAGAATAGAGGGAAATAAGTGTTTGTAATTTTAGATATAGTAGCTTTGCATCCTCTGAATTTTGCTTAAAGCTTCAGAGTCAAAATCACTCAGATCCTCCAAAGGAATGCTAGTTTCTGACACGACATCTACAAATTTTCTCAAGAGCCCCAAACACAGGTACATGACCCGAAAATGTACAGCAATTGCTGCAGCTTTCTAAACACTGGACCATTAGATCATTCCCAGGAAGTCTGGCATTCTGTCACCTGTCTACAACAGTCAACATAAAAGGAGAAGTGAAGAGTGCAATGTGCTTGCTGCGGTTACCCACAGCCTTTAACCCTTCTGAACGCGACACTGACAAGACTGGAAGATGCTAATCTGCACAGGCGATTCTTTTCTCCTGACACTGAGGAAAAGCAAGGTAGTATTGTGACAGACAGGAATATCCACAGGCAAATAGGCAGTTAGTAACTTGCAAGAATTTGCTGGTGGCAGGATTGTTGTTATTTACATTCAGCTCCACCTCTTATTCACATTATGAAGTCTGCAGCCTGCTTGCTTCTTCAGAAAAGTGTCTTATGATTCATGACAAGAACATCTACAGAAATGGGGTTACTAATAAATAGGCTGTAAGTGATTGCAACTTCAGGACATAAGAGCTACATCTTTGTAATGAATGCCAGTCTTATTTACTTAAGATCAATTTTCTGGATGCTTGCTACTTGTCTTCTCACAAATAAAACAGTTCTGTGTAATGCATACAGCTTAAATATGTTCTCAGACATATGGTAGTCTTGTCAAACAAAAAGCCCAACAGCAACCAAAAAGGAAGATGTATTGGCAAAATCTTCTACTTTGGCCAATGTAGAATGGTGTTCAGGTACCTTCAGTGTCTCCTTGCCCCTAATTCAACAAAATATTCCAAAACACTCTGTTAAACTTTGTATTTCTTATATAATTCATAGTGGCTAGCAAGGAGGACCACAGTGTGGGAAACAAGAGCTATTCTTGTTTATAGGCATTTATGTACAGAATTTTTTGTGCAAGACTTGCCTGCATATCTGAACAGTTGCATGCTCAACCTCCCACTGGAGTGTTCACAACACACAGATTTCCTTGCCAAAATTGCTCAGAGGTATTACACATTCAAATTAGCTGTGTTAATGGCCTCCTTGGTATAACTGGCAAACTCCTACAGATGTTGTGCGCATCTAAATAATTAGTCACTGCCTCATTTAGCATTGAGTCAATTGCAGTTGAGAGAATTGTTTTGTTTCTTAAATTCATTCCCAAGCACACATCCCAGAAATGAAAGAAAACCCATGTGAGCTGATTCTGCTTACCACTGTCAGCGCCAACATAGCTTTCAAACAAGCTTGCCAGGAGTTTGTTGGATGATTTTTGGAAAATACCTACTACAGTTTCATTAAGCGGGTCTTTGTTCTTCTCAAGCCACCCGATGATGTTATAGGGAACCTACAGCAAGGCATCAAAAACAAACCAGAGATTGCAAATGTTGCCCTTCAGAGCAGCCAGTAGTTCTTTATGGTTTGGCTTGAAGTCAATGACCTTTTGTGAAGTGCTGCTCTCAGACCAGTACCAGCCACCCAGTTTTTCATCACTTCCCCTCCATTTCTCTGCTTCCTAATTCCAAAACCTCTCTTCCTAATAATTACCATCTGAATCCCACACACTCCTTCCAAATTCTTTGGTCCCTACATCTTCTCATGGACTCCACGCAGTTGGCTGTAGAGATACCACATGTAATCAGTGTTCCAGGAACCCTACTAATAAGTGCTGAACTATAAAACACACAAGTAATAATTTCACTTCACAACAGCATGCTACACTGGAATAAACAAGATTTTCTGACAGAAGCCTAATAACTAAAAATCTAACTCCTGGACTTTGCCACAGCTCTGTTTAATGGGAAAATATGTTCCATTATTAGTAGCACAAGGGGATAGAAATTCTAATTTTCTTGGCTGAATACATTAACAACTACAGATAAAGAGCAAGATGGGCATTATTTCTCTTAATAAATACAAAATTAACTTAATGTTCAATTATAATTTGAAATTAACAGCATCAGGTACGTTCCAGCTCTGCTGTCCTGAGGCTTCATATCAACTCTAGTTTGATAAAAAAAATTTCCTCTGTCCCTCTCAAATTCTTTCTGCCCATCTGGTCTGAAAACAGAGCTTTGAAGCCAGGCAAGTTTTGGCTCAGGTATTATGGTACTGGGCTGTATTCCTGTTCACGCCATCATCGGCGGACATGTGAACTAAACCTTCACAGCAGAATTAGCCACATTTCCCTTGGCTACTTTGACACACTGATCCTAAAGTGAATAAAAAGTATGTAAATTTTTTTTTTTTTTTAGCATCCCTGAAGTTAGGCAGAAATTATTCAGTTCATTTGTCCAGGGAACCAAGACACTGCTGCTGTTTAATCACTAGTCTGAATCTGATGATAGGAAAAGTGAGAAAGGCAAGGCGAGGCATATTTTCAGCAAAAGCACTATTAGCCTTCCTCAGTTTGTTTTGTTTTACTTGTGTATCCAAGGTCCAGATGTCATGGGGTCTGGTGGCATCTTACTGTGTTGCAATACTTGTGCAGAGAGAGTGGACGCCTGCTTTTACTCCTCACTTTTCCTTTTTTCCCCTCTTCATCCTTCCCACCTTCCCTTGTTGTGAGCTATGGGCCAAGCCCCACCTGGAAGACCTCTAATACAAAGTCTACCTGTCAGCAGAGGAACTTACTGCACCGGCATAATGAAGAAGTTCGAAGTGAGCTTCGTATTTCCTTTTCTTATCAGGCCTGGGTTTCTGTAAGTTAGGTGATTTGCCAAGATGATTGTCGTAGAGTTTCGCTTTGAAAGTCATATCTGTAGCTTTTGGGAACATACATTCCTCTTCAAGGATAGACAGGATTCCCAGTGGCTGTGGATTTAAGAACATCTTTGTTGGATAATGCTTAGGCTGCCTGCTTTCAGTAGCTGTGCAGCCTTAAGTTTGATCTGATGGAATTTTAAGCCTGCAAAATTTCTTCTCATCCTGAGGAGGAAGCCTTTGACTATTCCCTTAAAATAGTAACCACCCCCTTGACTATTCAGTATGTCAATTGTGCCTTAGGAAGCTTTATGATGACTTCCAGAAAGGGTTTGATTTATCTTTCAAGGCAGTTGGACCAACACCAATTTTATTATTCGTGTCTCAGGAAAAGATGAACTAACTTCCTAGCACTGGACAGATTGTTTGAGGGACTAGGATCATGTGCAGATATCATACCCCTGGAGAAGAAAGTGATCAAGTAGAAGAAAACTTAATAATCAGCCTTTCTACTCCAGCTGTTCCAAATGTCCTGCTACCACAAGACTCAAAATTTCATTTTTCCTCACAGATCAGCAGGGTTAGATGCCACGCCGTAAGAGATAGCAGAAAGAGAGATACAGCAAGGGACAGCTGTCCCCACCGGGACCGCGTTATACTCACAAAGAAAAGGAAAGGCATATCCCATGCTGGGGAAGCAGTGAGAGGGAAGCAATAGTTCCAGGCTAGGAAGAGCACGAAGGACTTTGCATATCAATATGTAGTGTAAGAAACAGAAGCCTCATGGGGAGAGGTACAGGGCATGGGACTGAAACAGAACGTTTGCCCTGAAAAGCTGACAAGTACGTTTGATGTTAAGCACATGTGGAACAAAGTAAATGGAAGAACGGTAGGGACAGAGAAAGACAAAACTAAAAATCAAAGAAGATTCTACATCCATACAAAACTGTGGTTACTGTTGGATCTGTAAGGCAAACTTACAGAGGTAAGACCAAGTAGCCACAAATATTGATTTTTCCATTGATTCTGTATTGCATGTAGAAAGGCAAGAAGCTTTTATCCTACTCTGTTCACTGAGCCTTGAGGACATCTCCAAGGGAGCATCATGAGTAAAACCAATTCAGTAAATACACCTCAGCGCTCCTGTACATACCTTCTCAATTAGATCAATGCAGGCCTGCAGGTCCATGCCAAAATCAATGAATACCCATTCAATGCCTTCCTTCTTATACTCTTCTTGCTCCAGGACAAACATGTGATGATTGAAAAACTGTTGCAGTTTCTCATTAGTGTAGTTGATACAGAGCTGCTCAAAGCTGTTAAACTGCAGGAGATAAAGAAAGAAGAAGCATTTGCACCACAGTTAACTATGGTAAGGGCTTGGTGGAACAGCAAGAAGGAAACTGTCTACATGTAAAACCTTCTAAACAGTAACCAGTTGAGAAACTACTGAGCATAACACGAAAGGCAAAGGAGGAGGGAGTTCACAGACAGGCTGCTGGCTGCCTCGTGTACTGTCCTCTGGAGTGTGAGGATGCCCAGATGTGTTCGGATCTCTCGGGATGCACATGCTTTTCCTTCAGCAGCTTGCCACACCGGTTCTGTAAAGCAGAGCCAACGCGCTCTTTGCTCTGCTGCATACAGAGAGCAACACGTAGCAGCAACAGCATTAAGCACTTATCTTCAGGAACGGATTCTGTGAAACAGAAGTTGTGACGTGTTTT
Organism: Aviceda cuculoides; assembly: GCA_035590195.1. Lineage (NCBI taxonomy): Eukaryota > Metazoa > Chordata > Aves > Accipitriformes > Accipitridae > Aviceda > Aviceda cuculoides. The sequence continues at coordinate 10,923,429 of JAVJGG010000031.1, forward strand.
TCTCACATACGCTTCTTTACAACAGTGATAGAATCACAGAACAGCCCAGGTTGGAAGGGTCCTCAAAAGTTAATCTGGTCCAACCTTTCATAGGAGAGGGAGCCTAGATGAAATTGTCTAGCACCCTGTACCATCGCATCTTGAAAACCTCCAGTGATGGGGACTCTACCAAGTACCTGCAGAGGTTCCAGTGAGTGATTGTTCTCACCGCGAAAAATTTCTTTCTTGTATCAAGATGAAGACGTATCTCTTATATTGATATACAAAGAGGAAGAAATATCACACCCTATAAAAGATGCTTCCTCTCAAAGAGAAAGAGTGGAAACAATACACTCTCTTAAAACACAGCCCCAAGCACGTGAGATGTTGTCTTTGCTAAAGGTTGCCACCCTCTTCCTCCCCAGGAGCTATCAGCATGTCCAGCTGTGCTAAATGCTGAGTGTTTTCTACACCTATTCATAGAAAAACCTTGTAAAACCATATACCCTATTTGCTTTACAGCTTTCTCATCACTTTGCCTTCTGTTCATTTAGAACAAGAAATACCCACCAATACCTATTGCTTAGCATCTTTTATGTTCTTCTACCGAGTCCTCACACATTAATACTCACATCAAAGATTTCAAACCCGGCAATATCCAGGACTCCAATGAAGAACTGTCTTGGCAGCTTAGTGTCCAAGGTCTTGTTGATACGGACCACCAGCCATTTGAACATTCGATCATACACTGCCTTGGATAAGGCTCCAACAGCATACAAAACCTAAAATACATGTTTCAAAATACCACTGTGTGGAACAGTGTTCACTGTGGAACACAAGAGTTTCCGCGCAGTAGCCTATTTCAATCCCTATTTATGGTTTAAATGAAGTTTCACAATGGTTCTTGTAATCACCAAGTCATACTTAGTACGACACACAGCTTTTCCCATTACCTATGCTGACTTTTCTTCAGATTGTTGTTACATATATGTATGTATACTAACACGTACATAAATTGCTAGTAAAGTACATCTTGGGAAACAGCTGGACAGCAAGTTGCAAATGTTTTAATCCCTTACATTGCCATGGAAGTTAGGTACCAGAAAGCTCATGGGCTGGTGCCTGCCATGATGTCCAGACCTACTGCCAGAATAGGGGAGGTCTGTGCTCAAGTTGCTTATTGCCATTTACCTCTAATTTTTGAGGGATGCTGTAGCATAAGCAGGTGATAGGAAAAGTCTGTCAAAATTCTCTTCTTTAGCTGATGCGCAACTACACCAATAGGGTAAACCTCTCTCCAGCAGTTTTCTAGTTTCTGAGCCTGTACCACAGCCTGTCTTCAAAGAACAATTTTCATTGTAACCAAAATGCTGCAGCATCTTCTACAATACTGCTACAGCTGCAGCAGTGCTAACCCAAGGACTTTTGTTTCCTAAATTAAGAGATACCTTTAAGTGGATATTGCCTTTAGCTGATTGAGGTCACACAGAGCTTAAAATTACATGAATAATGAATGAGTGATGAATGAATAAATAATCCATGGCTCAACTCTTCTAGGTAACTATTCTCATCCAGAATTAAATATCAATCCCCATGTGGTTTTACTGCACCTGGTTTCCTTGAGTGGCTGCTCACTAACGTATCAGAAAAACAATCCTATCAAAGGCAGCGCTGGCCACTATTCCTTTGTCAGTCTCTTTACCAGTTTCCTGCACTTTTGCTATCTATTCCCCCAAGTTTGGGGAGATAAAATGAGAACAGGTACTAGAGGTACATGTTAATATTTCTAGCAGCTGTCTGTCTCTCAGATGATACAGATGAATCCTCAAGGCTGGTAGGACAGGTATCCAAATACCCTGAAAGCTTCTCCTTACCTGTTCAACACTTTGACCTTTGGTCACATACTCGTTGCCAACTTTCACTCTAGGGTGCAATAAACCCTTAATCAAATCGGAGGAATTGATTCCCATTAGGTAGGCAGCTTTGTCAGCACCTGATCAGGAGAAACAAGGTTTCAACTGGCTTTGAACTTCTACATGGAAACATGCATAACCAAGAAAAAAAACCATTAAGTACATCCACTTCCAACGAGAAACTGGATAAAGACGTGGCTCTCTTAATAATTTGTGTTGGGTGTGCCTGCACTGTCACTTGAGGTAGAGAAGGTGATCTAGCCACCTTAGACCCCAGTTGCTGTAACGATCACACTTGAGAAACTCTTCAGGTGTAGGGAGAAGAACGTATCTCCACACTGGTTAGAGACAGTTTCAGGCGCAAGAGGAAGTAAAGAAACAAGACGTGAAGACACAAAAGAGAAAGCTAAGGCAACAACTTTTTACAACTATTTTGTTCAAATGGTTACAAAAAAGGAATTTCATTGGGTTACTCTGACTGCATCTATTCACCTTCTACTAAGTAAGGATACCCACCACTGAACAAGCCACTGCTATAAATAAAGCACAGCACTCTTGGCTGATGAGAAGCTACATTGTGCAAGATCAAACCAAACAGGCTGCTTCTTCCTCAGCATGATACATGCCAGACGTTTGAAGGTAAGTAATTTTAGGTGTTATTCTTACTTTCGGTGCCATCAGCCTCTGCCTGCTCTTCTCTGGGTCTTTGTTTGAATTTCATGTTCCCAAAGTGCATGATGGCACCTGTGAGCTTGTAGGAACCAGACTTCTCATCTGGCACAAATCCCAAGATGTCCATGGCTTGCTGTGAAAAAGAAACAGATATTTTGCCACTTCCCTATTCAAAAGCAATGGCAATCTACCTTTGCATGGCAGGTATTACTAATGTGCCAAGAGGTGTTTTCTCACAAAGCAGCCACTGGAACACCCTGAAGACCCAGTGGCGGCTGGGGAGCAGGAGGAAAGCTCCTTTTATCTAGCATTTTATCTATCAAAATTATAAGAACATTGTGCCCATAGGCGTTACATGGAGCATGGCCAGATTCAAAAGTATAATAGTTTATCAGGCCTCGTGCTTCATAGTATGAATGCAATTAAGACCCATTTCTGCTTTCGCTTTAGTCCAATAGTTTCAGTGACAGAAGTTAGGCTCCTGCCAGCACTTTTCCTCCCCACAAGCACCTAATCTATGAAGCACAAAGTCAAATCAATACAGGCTTACATCTGTTGCCATCAATTCTTCTCCATCATCCAAGTTGTCCACTGTAACTACTCCTTGTGAGCAAAAGTGGTAGTCATATGGGTTGGTAGATACCAGCAGCATATCTGTAAAAGAACTGCAAGGTCAAAACTGCCATCCATTCGGGATACCCCCAAAAATGGAGGTGCAAAGATCAACTCTGACATACATTCGTCTCTCTGCAACTTTGTATAAAATTGTTTTTTGTTGTTGTTGGGGGTTTTTGGGTTGTTTTTGGTTTTGTTTTTACAACTGCAGGGCAGCAACCAACTCTCTCATTCTACGATTCCAGTCTGAAGACCAAGATTTAGAGAAAGCGTGAATGAAAAGAGTATGGAAATACTGCATACACACCTATTAAGCATGTTTTGCAGTATACCGAGTTCATCATTTACCTTATAGCCCTACTTTCTGCCTTGCATGCCTGTGTAAAAAATCCCTTCTTAGTACAGAGGAGAAAAACATTTTGGTATGATCCAAGACAGGGGCAATGGGCATGGTTCCCCTCTTTTATAACAGACTCACAAAATAGCAACCTCCAGGACTCTTTGCAGAAGACACTTGTCTCTTGATGAACAGAAGTCTGAATATGTCTCTCACTTTCTCTCCTCTTTCCTTTTCCTTCATATCAACCCCCCAAAATGTAGAAATGTTTTCTAGAAAGTTAGCTGGCTCCAAAACTACAGGGAGAGTCCTGCTTCTCTAAATCAACAGAAAGTTTCACCTGCATTCAGCAGACCTAGGTTTGGTCTAGATTTCAATCTTTTATATACATACACACATACCTACATGTCTAAAAATGTATGTATGTAAATATATATATGTCTATCAATATATGTGTATATAAAATCATATTCTCTGTAAGTCCGTCTTTCTTTGCTATGTTACGTATTCATTTATCTACATTTATATTTTGCTGTATTTATACTTATCTATATTTAGATATGTATGTGTTTATATACAAATGCATAAATTTCTCATCTACAAAACGAAAGTCATCATTGGTTTCAGCCTCTTCAAGAGCCTGCAGACATGCTTCTGCTGGCCAGAAAGGTGCGTGCTGTTGTAGAGTATACAGACAGTTTATGAGAAAGAGCATATTTTCCCAGCACAGGGATTCACACAAGAATCTCACTGCAATGCTTCCTTGAAATCTTTCCTGTAATCATCATTAATTAGGGCATGTAAAAGCTAAGAGGATTAGGGACTTGACCACGCACTGTCAGGATAATAAGACTTCAAAACAGATTATGATTGCTATAACTTAATAGCAATTTAGTGCAGCAATGAATTTTATATTCAATGCATTTTATAAAATGTGTTTTTTCAGAACACAGATTAAAGTCAGCAAACCACATCACTTAAGTAACTGGCGAAGGTTTTATTCAAAGCATTAGGAGATGGGAGCAGAGAGACCTCATCTGCTCTCTGCTCTTCTCCAGCAGGTTTGTGGGACCACATTCAGCCAGGGAAAACTTGAAAGGGGTAATAGCCACACAATCAGCGGCAGGCAGCTTTTGCATATTCTCCCTTGCTACAGAACATTCTAGGATGACATTTTTGGCACTTGGGGCAGAAAGAGGGAACTGGCTTTTCTACATGGACCTATAAGCAAATCTCCTCATGTGAAAATCTGGATAATTAAATTTTTATCACCATAAATGCTTTCGGAGGCGTAGCATTTTCCAGATATTTCAAGACCTTGGGTTACACAAATTCAGTGTGACTTTTTTTTGCCTTTATAATGCTATGCTTTAAAAGTCCTGTCTGAATCTCACTCCCTTAGTCTACTCTGTAAAACACTTCACTTTATAGGGTACCTGCATCAGTATATCACAGAAAAATGGTGTCTGTTGCTGCCATTGGAACAGCATCTTTAAAAGAGTGTATTTGACAGTGGAAGTTCAGTTTTCTCAAGTGGAAGCATAACGGCCTTTCTGAATACAGGTGTGCCCCCTGCCCCCTCCTTAGCCACTGTCTATTCAGCTAAAGTTGGTTCTTAAAATCTGTAGATCCACGTGGTGCTTACCCAGTAATTCTGGTTTCTTTCCCGACAGGATTTGGTAGAAGATGTGATAGTCTCTTTCACCTGGTTGCTGGAAAATCACTCGGGATTTCTCCAATAAATCTAGTTGCACAAAGAAAAATTCAGTGAGAAAGGCTCTACAAGATTTCAGATGAGCAATTGTATTTTTATAAAAAGGAGAGAGTTTGCTGCTTACAAATCTCAATATCAGCAGATGACAGCTTGCCTGTGGTTCCAAAATGGATTCGGATAAATTTACCCTAATTCACACAGAAGAATATTCTAATTAGTGCATGTAGTATACGCAGAGGGAAACAAAGGATGCTGCTTGAAGGCAATCATTTGGCCCAAAGAATCATCTTATGCTAACTCCTTGACTTTGCACAGGCAGATTTTCAATGAGAAATATCAAACAATGATATTACACCTTTCCAAGCCTAAATCTATATATACAGCTATGTAATCAGCTTGTGGGAGAAGGATAACAGTACACTTATCTGCCAGGTTAAGATACGGGAATGCACGTAGCTTCCAATTTCGTGACGCAGGTTTAGCGTAATACAGGACTTGGAGCAATAAGCCTGGGCATGAGACACACAGGCTCGTTTTTTGACTCCTCCTCATCTACAGTCTTAACTTATACGCAACTACTTACGTCAGAAGGGTGCTGTGATTTTACACTGCTTTGTCTGTTCAATTTGTATATTCATCCCCCCAAATTTCATAAAAATTAAGTAGTTTTCATTTAATTTATCATATTCAAATCACATCAACTATTTTAAGTAATTAATTTCCATTCCAGCTGACAAATTCCTTGTACAATTGTGTAGCTTTCCACAGATGCTTACAAACTCTGACCCTCTCCACCGCTTCCAATTTCATTTTTAACTGGGTTTGTTGGGGAAGCATGGACCATGAACCCGGGCTGTCATCCTCATGCCGCTCCTTTTGGACCTCTGAGCCAACGTCAACCAGAGGTGGCAGAGGCAGAGCTCCCGAGGGGATTGCTCTCCTGCAAGCCTCATGGAGATGAGGAGAGGCCCAAGGTCAAGTCAGCGCTGAGGGACAAGCCGGGGCAGCTTAGCCAAGAAGGTAGGTGGTATGGATCGAAGGCGGGAGGGCTGCTGCACGTGTGGGTCTGCAGAGGGGGAAGCTGCGGGAGGAAGCAGGGACTGTGGTGTATTTCTGACACTTAGTGACAAAGTACAGCTATTGTAGAGAGAGGGAATGTCTTAGGCTGGTGGAAAACATGTTAGGAAAATAACGGGATGGAGCAGCGGCAGTCCTGGGGAAGACCCGTCATGGCTGTTCAAAGGGCTTTATAAAGCTAGGCTTTGCTTGTCTCCTGATCATGTACAGTTTAAACAACTGTTCAGGGTGGATCTTTTTGTTTCTTTTTATCTTTAATCCTTCCTGTAGCTTTTCCTGATTAGATCCTACTTTGTTATTCTTCCACTGTGTGGAAATCCAATCATCTTAGTGGGCAAAATGAGAAGAAACTTACGGAGGGATTATTACAGAGATATTGTTAACTGGCCATTGTTGAAGAGGACATCATTACATTATGTTACAGACTTACAAAACGTGAGGAGTTGTCGTTTCTCAGGGTTTTGGCATTTCCAAAAGCTTCTAGGGCTGGGTTTGCTTGAATGATTTGATCCTCCAAGGTTCCCTAGAAATCAAGGTTGAAATACTATGGAGAAACCTACAGACCACAAACTCAGCTGTCAGCTGTAACTCAGCCATGCATTCACTTATAGAGAGAAGCCTCCGTAGCAAAGTGATCTAGCTCCACCCTAGGGGTGGCACAGTGTGAATGGCACAACAGCAAGACCGTCAGCCCCTCATGAGTGCTGAAAAGGCCTCGAACATTCTGCTGCTCTCTACTGTTTTGCTTCGTAGACTTGATATTTTATGCCATCTGCATACAAAAGAAATCACCACATCTTCCTAAGTACTGCAAAGCATGCGGGGACATCCAAGTGGATGTGTGCAGGAGAGGGGCTATTGAAGACAGTGGCATTAGATTTGAAAGCACTCAGAGCTTGTAATATTTGGGATTTTTGGAGATGCGAAAAGCGTTCACTGTCACTCCCACAAAGTTCAGTTTGCTGAAGCAAAGTACTTTAACTGCCTGGGCTCCAGGGATCCTTCACTGGGGGAATGACGCAAAGTGACATGCTGAGGTTCGTGACATGGACCAACAGAGCCCAGTACCATTTTCACATGGAAAAGATAAAATAGCAAAGCTGATGGCTTACCCCAGTTTTGGTAGCTGGTTGCTGTCGAAAGAGGAACACAATGGAGGAAAAAAAAAAAAGAGAGAGAATGTGAGTACTAACATGAAGGATATCACAAAAGATAAAGATTATCAAGGTTAGTTGTCTAGCTGGCACCAACACACCAGCAGAACTTTTTGAAGCCTTCCTTCAAAAAAGCATGTGTGACCGTTACTGCAAAGTTCGCCTTCATCATACATCACAAAATAGCCAAGTGCTGTTCCTACCCAGTTTGTTGTTTTAACCCCTGCTCCAGACATCTACCTGGTTTTGCTCTGGGGCGTTCCACAACAAACCAAAAGGCTAACTAACTGGACAGAGAGAAGACACTGGTGCCAGGTGGTAAGAATAAAAGGATGTTAATGCAAACAGACAAGTTTTAGACAATTAGATCATGCTGCACTCTTGGAATATTGTGGGGGTGGGGGGGTGGTGATAACGAAAGTAAAACGTGACCTGAGCTGATAAATTACATGGAATATCTTCCAGCTGCAATATCTGTTATTTGCACAATCGTTCCATGGGCACGCCGCGTTTCAGACACCATGAGCACCAACCTCATTGCACGCAGAAAGCTGGCTCTGGTCCTCAACCATTTGTTAAGAGAGTCTTGCAGGCCTCAGATGAATGTATGTTAGATTTTGGTGACATGAGAATCTGAGCCTTGGTGAAATTTTGGCCTTATAAGTACAGTTCACAGGAATCAGTTAATTCACCACAAATGAGCATTGAGCCTTCACGTGCAATGAAGTTCGTAGTGAATAAGCTCATAACGACACAAGATAAAAACCAGCACAAATACAGTATTCATTACAACCTCAGAGAGCACTTATAAGCAGAACAGCACTTATCCAAAGAGAAATACAGAAAAGCTGATTGAAAAAGATCTTTTGTCAAAACATTTCTTTTTTTGTGAACAAAAGAGCTTGCAACAAAACGGACATTTTGATGAGAAATGATAATCCTAGTCCTTTTGAAGACTATTTTCCACGTGAAAAAAATCAAATTTCTTAATCTTCATAGTCTCCCCATCTTTTGGCCAACTTTAACACAATCAGAAACGTATTTAAACACACACGAAAACTAAAACTCCTAGAAAAAGCAGCAGCAACAAGCAGCTGTTCAGAACCAGGAGTGGTTTTGCTGCTCCATCTGGAGCGTGGCAAGTTCAGGGGAGCATCACCTTTCTACCTTCAGAACAGCATACTCTGTTCTGAAGCAACACCGTGTAGAAGCATCAGTATCTTCTCCCAACATTTTCTTTTCTTAACCATGCCTGTTCAGGTTTAGCACATGGTCTAGTGTTCGGGATGCAGACTTGTGAGGTTAGTTGCACACAACAGAAAAGACTTTGGAGTGTGAAATGAAACAGCCACCAGCAGACTTACGCTCTTTTTACCAGGTTCACCCAGGGCTGCCACTGTGGCAAAGTACTGGATGACACGTTTCGTGTTGACAGTCTTGCCAGCACCAGATTCTCCGCTAAAGGAAGGAGGAAGATCACACAGGCATCGCTCAAACAGCTGCAGCTCATCCTTTCGCCCTCCTGTCCTGCCAGCTCCTCCCTGCACACGGGCTGTTCTCAGAACACTGGCTCCGAGTTCTGCAGCCTGTTGTTTGGCCATTTCAGTGGAAATCGCATTAAATTGACTGAATGAAGAGGTGAATGCCTACGATAGCAGCAACTAATTCTTCATGTGACTGGGCTCAGAAATCTAGTACAAACCCACGCTACACTAAGCTTTCTTTAAGGGCATGAAGTTTTATTACAAACATCCAGACTGAGGATGTGAGGTTTACCGTATACCTATATACAGCTAATGAGTTAGAAAACATACAGAAAAGCTGCAGTAATTTGCCAGCATTATCCAGGAGCACATGTGAAACATGTAGAGAGACACTCAACTCTCCATCTTTCCTGCTTGCCAGTAAATGATGTACCTCTTCTTTTCTGCCTTGGTCATCTCCCTTGCTTTAGATGTGTCTGCACAACATTCTTAAATATAATTTGCAGCAAGAGCAACCACGCTGAAAAGAAGGAGTCTTCCATGTCCGAAGAGGGCAGCCACAGCAAGGCTAACCCTGGAATAAGCTTCTTTAACTGCCTGCTGAGTTGTTTTCATGCCTACTTGGTATGAACGCCAGATGGGGATCAGAAATGGGCCAGCCTCCATCAAACCTTGCTACTCCTTTCCCATGGGGCTCAAGGCAGCCATAAGATGGCCAAATTGCCAGTTACTTGGCTTGGAGGAAGTTCCAGGCAATTTAGCTGAGTTCTTAATGATCAACTTGTATTTCAGTAAGATTTTTTTTCTTCAAAGTTTTTGGCAGCAACAGTCTTAAATCAGTCAAAAAAGAAGCACTTACGTGATCAGCATAGACTGATTCTCCCGATCTGTGGAGGGGGAAATAAAAAAAAAAAAAAAGAGAGAGAGAGAGAGAGAGAGACAAACTTAGTAGGCTGTACAAATTGCTTATTATAATTGCAAATGAGTACCAACTATTCCAGAATCAGTCCTGCAAGGACAGGACAGAATCACATGAAGCAGAGATAAAAACTAGTATCACCTAGTCCGACCTCCATCAGTGCAAGTTCTAGCCCTGTCCTGAATCCTCCTTTTGTATTTTGTTCAAGTCGGTATTAAAGACCTGTCGGTCGTGCATGTTCCTCCTGTGTCTGGGAAACCATAATAAAGTAATTTCCTGGCATCAAAATGTTTCTTTTCTTACTCCTGAGTACATCTTTGCCCACATCTGACCCTCCTGCTCCTGCAATGCTAGATTAACCCAAGAAATTTTGCTGCTTGTTCACATGCTGTTCCTTGCTATGCATATGTACTTCAGTTGGCCGTGCTGCTGGAATGAAGTTTTGTAACATCCTGCTATTAATGGCCTGACCAGAAATAAGCATTTATTAGAACACTTTGCAACCTTAATGATTATTAACCAAGTTCAGCAAATGCTAAATCATAGCAGCTTCCCAAGCCGTTGAGCCTAAATTCCCCTTTTCTTTTTTAATTCCAGTCATCGTGACAGGCTACCTATTGGGCAGCCTGGCCATGTTTCACCCTTATCTGATAAAAGACCATCTCTCTGCAGCCACACACACATGCCCTCTGCCCAGCACCTTCTGTCCCCTCGCAGCTGGGGCACCTTCCATTTTATTAAAACCAGGTGACAGCAGGACGTGTTCCCACCAAGTGTCTTTGGGATTTACGCTGCCGCCTCTCAGGACCTGGTGTGAGTACATCACTGCTGCCCTCTGCTGATAAACTCTTTCTTTCAAGTAACTTGAGGGTCAGGGCGAGAAAGTTTCACAGGAAAATCTGGAGTTCATTGCCACAGAAGTTGGTGCCTGGACTCACGGCAGTCAGTGCAAGACTGACCCACATCGGGTTCGTGCCAGTGATGTGTGCACAGCACCCTAGATAGCTGGCCTTCAATAACCTTTGAATGCAGACATCTTAAAAGCATTAGAATACTGAGCATAAACTGAGAGTAAGTTTATTTTTGAGGTTGGGAAAATACTTACAGACCTTTGGGGCATGGCCCTGTTTGTCTTACAAACTGATGGATTCCCCCAGTCCAAAGAGCTAAATCTGTGCACCTTACAGATGATCCATATACAGACCTTACTGTTACTAGAAGTACCACAGGTACCAATCATGTTGGCTAAATAAAGCAAAACCAAATTTGAAAGCAAACAGTGCCACTTACTACGCAGCATGTCGTGGTACGCGTTATCAGCAATGGAGAAGATGTGGGGAGGAGCCTCCGAGCGCCTCTTGCCTTTGTATGCAGCAACGACCTCTGACTTGTAGACAGGCAACCACTTGTAGGGATTGATAGTCACACAGAATAAACCGGAATAGGTCTAGAGAGGGACACAAAATAAAAGTGAAAAAAAAAACCAAAACCCTGCTCAAGGAATGAGAAAAAAAGCCTTAGTTAACCAAGAAGGACCTGGTGTTGCCAGCTTCTGAGCTGAGTTTGAATTCTGACTTGAATTTCAGCTTTTGATCTCAATTTCTAAAGCTACTGGCCTGCTAAGTAACTTTGATAAGTGAATTGACAACTGATATCAAAACTACAGATATTAAACAGTTTTCCGAAGGGGACAAAGTATTTTCAAGATGACAACCAGAAACAGAAACAGCCCTTTCAGCAAAACGAAAGAGCAGCAAATAGACCTACATCTGATTTTCTGCCTTGCTACCCCACGAGAGTTTTTTCCTCTTGAAAACGGTCATTACAAAGGAAAGAAAAGTTACAGCTTTCCTGTTCAAACTCCATTCTTAGGAGGAGAAACAATCTCCCATTATTAATTTGATGTGAGCACCTTGGGGCAATTTCTGGTGGGTGTTCAAAGAGAAAGAAACTTCATAGTGTTATTCCCCAAAGCTGTGGAACTTTTTTCAGCTTTTGGAGAAACACAGTTGGTAAAAATCTATCTTTATAGTTGCTCTTTATGCTATCTACATCAGTTAGCTGGACCCTGGTCATTCTGAGGAAGAATAAGTTTTCAGCTGTAACCCCAGGGAGTCAGTGTTAGCTGGTAACTTTTCAGGTACTTAGTCCAGGTTGAAGCAAAATCTTCAAAGAAACCCAGTTATTATATGGGCACAAACACTATGTGCACATAGATTAATGAGATCAATTACATTCTTAAAATTTCAGGTGAAGCCTAGGTGTCTTCCCCTAAAAATAGCATTAAAACCTGCTCCAGAATGGCCTTGGCATGAGTCCTCAGTCCTATTTTCTACAAGAAAAAGAAAAACCCCAACCAGTAAACAGATTAAGGCAAGACGGCAAATTTAATTATCTACCTATAGTGATCTGCAAGCAAAGCTGTGCTTTAGGCCATACATATCCATACAGCGGTTGTTAGACAAATGCAGAAAATGTTTAACAATCAGAATTTAAATGGGAAAAAGTTGGATTCGCTCCTCTGGTGAACACCAAAAACCAGAACAGGGATTGGCTAGAAAATCTGTTAATTCCCCTGACTGATTTCAGACACAGTTGAATGCGAACTGAGAGCAAAAGTTTGGCCTCGTAAAGTTAGATGCTACTGAAGCCTGTTCTGGTGCTGACAGAAATTATGTTAACAATGTCATGGGGAAGACACAGAGCAAGGGAAAAGGCCAGAGTGAAACAAGACAGATGTCAGCACTGAAAATGAAGGGAATAAAATTACTGAACTAAAGATAGAAAGGCTCATACTTAAAAGAAGTGACGTGTGTGCTCTAAGCTTGAGGCATTGTTTCTTAACAAGGAAATCCCCATGGCTGGTATTGACATGCACTAATATTAGGAGAGGAAAAATAAACTAGGTCCCCCCAATGCCTTGATGGCTGAAAATATGTCCCATGACACGCGTCTCCTAGGCAAGCAAGCAAAACCAAAGAATTAGACACCATCTTATTAATTTAGTTTTGTCTGTCTGTATTCACACAAGCCAGCTCCAAGATACTTCTCTCCTGAAAAGATCAGCAAGACCCTCAGTTTTGTGCCTTACCGAAGCTGTAAACTGAATACGAAGAACACAACATGTTCAAACATTAAATCTGCACTTGAAACACAGATTTCTAAATATAACCTTGTAATGACCCTTACATAGATCATCCAGTTGCTGTAGCGCTTTCTCAGGTTGTACAACACAGAGGCTTCGTTCAGATGGGTCAGCATAGCCATGTCCTCGATCATGTCAAATTTGGGAGGGTTCATTGACTGCACGTCGTCTTCTTTTATAGTCATGGTCTGCAGAGACAAATAAGTACAGCAACGCTGGAAAACACTGGGATTTTCTGTTGCTTCACACGCCTTACAGGAGAACCTATTTTTTTCCCCCACAGGGGGAAGCCCTTCAGCTCAAACACAGCCTACGTACGTAACACCATTTGTTTTCACAGCTATCAGAAGAACGAGGGAAGGCCGAGATGATAAAAGTAAGGTGGTGGTATGGCTGCGAAAGGAGCCATGGGGTTTAGCTACAGCCTGGGGTTTTACCTGGGGGGGGCCAAACCAGAAGCGGCTGGTTGCATAGCTCTGCTCACAGACCGCCCGCTGCTGCGCGGTGGCTGACCCTCGCTTACCCACCACCGCATTGCTGGTTTTCCCTTGGTGGTTTTTCATGCGTCATTCTGATATGGCACCAATTACTGGGGCTTCCCATTCGCAGCCCATTTCATGAAGCGGGCAACCGAACTTAAAGCGGGACAAGTAATTTCTGGAGCTCACTGCTCTGGCCTCGTTAGGCACGGATCAGACAAAACCGGTGCTGTACCCTTCCATCTGTTGTCTCCACAGTCACTTTGCCACCGCTGGTTTCTGTAATTTCAGCCTCCACGTAAGCCTTCTTTTCATCGGGAACCCAACATTTCTTCTTCCCTGTGAAATTAAGGAGATCGAGGGTTCACAGCCTTGTGTCAAACAGTGACACCAAGCCCGACCACGCAAGATTGCTGGGTTACTTTTTAGCCCCGCAGAAGCGGCACAAAACCTCTGGCACCACAGCAGATCGGCAGTGCTGGGGAGCTGCCTGCCAAAGCAGAAGGCGTAAGGTTCCCAAATGTCTCCCCTTTGGAACTACCACTTGGCTTCCTCTAGATCCTTCCAGCACAAGGTGTCAAAATATTTCACAAACGCTGGCTAAGCCTTAGCCTCCACGGGAAATCCATAATCATTATCACCAGGGTGCAGATGGAGGAACTGAGATCCAAGCCTAAATTAAAGCGTTTGCTGAAAAGTCACTCAGAAATTTGCAATCTGAGCGTGGAATTCAGCCCACATTATTTGCCTGCCAGCTATCAGATTTAACCTTATTCCTGCACATTCTTCTGAGGTTTGTCTTGAAAAACAGCAATGTTAATAACTCACATTGACTTATGTATGTGGCTTTTTAGATTTTGGAGTAGCTGCACTAGACTATGGGTCTTTAATTACAGCTACTATTCTGAATAGCAAAAGGCTGTGATTATTGGTGTATTTATACTTACTACTACACCTCAGAGCTCATACAAATCCATTTCATGAAAAATAAATTATGGTAAACTAAAAGCTGACATCAGGTTGTCAAATCAAACGGATATACAGGTACAAAATAACGAGACTTCTGGTCAGGCCGTGGAATCTCGCATTACAGGAACATTAACGTGTGGCATTTTTCTTTCAAATGGACAAAGAAGTGAGAGCAGTACAAATACACCTTGCTTCTAAGTCTAGTTACTTACTTACTTACCATAAACTGATAGATTATTTCTATTTAGTTCTACCTGGGGTTTTTTAAAGGCTTTGCAGAAGGAAGAAACCAGAACTTGGTAGAACCAGCTACCTCAAACAGGAGCAGCAGCACAGCAACAGACAACAGAGGCTTTGCATCCTGCTTTGCTCTGCATTCCCACAGCTACACTTGGATGTAACCCTCATCCCTCTTAACTGGCCACTGGCAGCACAAAGGGTACCACAACTCACCGTCGAAGGCAACCGTCTGTGCCATCATCAGCTCCTTCTCGCTCTTTCGGAGGAAGGGAGCAGCCTCCCCGAATTCCGACATGTCCATCATCTTGGCAAGGGTTCAAAGTGGCACAGCTCAAAGAGGAAAAAGAAAGGGACCTCGTCTGCCAAAGATAAGGGGGGAAATAATCTATTTCGTGGAAGATCTGAGGCAGTACAAAACACTCAGCGCAATGTGGCAGGTGGCTGATCACAGTGATGATTACTTTGAAATGCAAATACCTAACACAGATTTGGGGCTACACTGCACCCTTAGTTAAACCCTTCCCTGGCTCAGCTTATTTAAAGCCAGCCAGATCCTGTGTGGTTCAAAACCTCGACGTGGATCACAGTTATCTCCACGGGAGAATTTAATCTCTTCTTTGTGGCATGAATGGTGCTTAAGAGCAGGAGATAAAATGGACCACTTGAAGCTGCGATTTTAAAAACCACTTAGCAGGGGCCTGTTCTGGCCCCTTTCAAATTTGCCTGGCGCAGACACATGCTCTCCAGCACATCTCCCTGAGGCTGTCCTTCTCAGCCGCTTCAAGCATCGTCCCAGGCAGGTGTTTTCTGGGAGCCATGGAGCAAAACTTCGCTGCTGCAACCTGAGAACTGCTGCGAGGCAGCGCGTTACACCCTTGGTGCGGCTCCAGGTACGTACGCTTGTGCTGGAGAAAGCCGGCACCGGGGCTGGAAAGAGCTCTGCTACTTGCAGCACGCTCCTCTGATCACAGGAATTAGCGTGTTAGAAAACCCAGGACTAACACTGCTCAGGGAGGTCCTGTGCTGGTGCAGCTTCTCAAGGTGCTGGTAGCTCCGAATTCACCAGCTCGGGTATCCCCCTGCAGCAAGGCACGCCAGAGGGCAAGCGTATCCGCAGTATTGGTGCAAGGGCTTCGTGGTTTTTTAGATTGATGCGATCCTATTAGCCCAGCTTAATACCTACACTTGTTTTCTCAAATTACAAGGCCACGATATTTAGAAGCCTTTTATCATGAAAGTGAGGGCAGGGGACATGGACACAAGTGAGATCGATTTGCTGGATTTGTACTGCCAAGAAATTAATTTGATTGTTATGTACTCTCCCAAGTGATCGTTCAGATATGGCTTTTTTTATACACACACACACATAAATACTTACACAGACATGTAAAATACTCAGGGTGCTGTCCAGATAATGTCTAAAAGAAGTTCCACTGCTAAAAGGTGTACACACACACATGCAATTTAAGAATTCCAGATTTTTTTTCTTTAAAGTCAAGACACCATTTGATTCCTATTCAAAGCTTTTCAAGTGACCCCCAGATATTACCACTTTCCTTATTTTATTTACTGTGTGATATCCAGAGCAGCTGGACAAATTCTCAAGAGCCCTATCAAGACAGACACTGTAGTTTTTTAAAATTTAATTCAATTTCTTTCTAATGAAACCCTGGTAGGGGTAAAAACTCTTCATTAACCAAGGCAGGTTTTTTTCCAACACATTCCTCCTGTGGAACGTAAAGCTCTAAGACAGGAGAGCTGCCAAAAGTTTTACATTCAGCCCTCTCCCGCTGCTGCAGTACAAGCTTGAGACCTTCTGCCTTGTTGCTGTAGAGCAAGAACTTTCTTCCTCAGAACTAGCCTTAACTTTTTTCCTTTTTAAAGATCAAGGGCCTACATAAGCACAACTATCACCAATTATTTTAATATCATCTGAGCTGACCAAAATTCCCAACTGGAGGCACAACTCAAAACTAGCATGGCAAACTCTCTTTCCCATGGAGAGTGCATCTTAGCTCTGGTGGAGCAATGAAATTACATCAGTTCATACATTTAAACAGAACAGCGTTAGAGCATCTAAGTGTCATTTCACATCAAACGTGCAAATGCCAGAGGAGCCACTCTGGTGTAGGACTCAGGACAGATTCTCACAAGTCCCAATATACACTAAAGTACTCTAAACCACTTCTGCGCAACCTAGCCCCATTTGCAGAACTCTTAGGGACAGTTACTCAGCTATCAGCTTCTTAGGCCTCCCCCCCCCCCCTTTTTTTTTTTTTCGTATATATTGGGGGCAAATCACTAGGGCAAGCATGTTATGGTATAAAGCAGCACTACGGCAGCTGGGAGAGAATCCCTTTTTCTTCATCAGTCTCTTGTGCTTGGAGTTACAACAGAGGTCAGAGCCCAGGCAGCGCGCACCTTGTGGCTGCAGAGAATTCACTGAAGCAAATCCACTGCCAGATACAAGGAGTTCGAAATGTTGTTTAGTTTATGGTTGTAGAATTATTTTTAAAAGGCAGTATAATCGGGAGAGACAAGGCAGAGCTAAAGATGTTCGCTTTCCTTTCAGTCTGTTCTAGCCAACAACAAAAAGAGCCAGCCCTTGAGTATGAACTTTGGAACATCCTTGAAAACACCTACTCCCTGTAGAAAGCCAATATTGTTACACAGAGTTAAGTAGCATGCCGAGGACCACCAACAATTGGGTGGTGTTTTCAGACGCGGAAAGGAGGGACCTGGTCTGTCTTTGCTGGGGCTGTTGGAAGAGCTGCTGTAGTGCTAACGGCTGGTCTGCAATGGCAACCACAGCAGGCATCGCCGGTCCTTGAAAGGGAACCCCGTAAATTCTCCAAAGGTTGTAACTCAGGTTGGATTAAAGAACTCCTCGGACCAACAAGCTGCTTAAAATTGCAAACTGCATAAGCCATCACCTCTCGCAGATGATAGAGAATACAGAAAATATGACTTGCAGGTAGTAGCTAATCAGTCTACCCAGACATATAATTACAAGGGACCTGACAACTTTCCGAAGTGGTTATTCTAGCTGTCTAAACGAGTGCGCTGGTGTTAGAGAAGAAACATCTATTTGCCGTGCTAGCAGTCAAGCAGCATCCTAGGATGACTAACGCTGGCTGTATGTTTAGTGATATTACCACTAAAACCTTAAGCCACATGAAAACCTTAGTCCCATCAAAACCACGGCACAGTGTTAGAGCACGGCTGGCTACCCGCGTTTAGAAGTGAGAGAGGTTGGTACTCACCCTGGAGAGCACACAGAAAGCGTCACGACTCCACTTGGTCCAGACTTTATACGCCTCTATCTCAAGGTCACTGGTGATAACTGTTTAAAGGCATCGGCAGTTTTCCTCCATGCCTATATTTGTCCACCGGATCCCGGGTGAGGAGACAATGCCCGAGGAGGGGACATGTGTGGCTGCGCCCTGGTGAAGGGGAGGGGGGCAGGAATGTCAGCGGGGAGCGGCACGCTCCTCGCCGCCTGCCCCTCGCCACACTATTCTTGCTCCATGACTTCATGGAAGAAGCTTTTCGTGCTTCTGTGTTTTCACAGGGGCGAGTATTGCTTTTCCAAGTGGCTCAGAACTTAATGGCCATGGGCTTGAGGGGGAGGGGGCGTGAGGGGTGGAAACTAAGACTGTTCAGACATAACTCACCTAGAACATGAAAATCAAAACCTCTTGCACAGGGGACGGGTGATTATAAAGGGAATTTGGTTGTGAGCCAAATTGCCTTCAAGCAACAAAGCTAGGATGTGAGTTCTCACATCCCAGTCAAGAGCTTTAAATCCCCTTCTCGGGGGGATTTTAAACCCCAGAGGTTTAAAAGCCAAGCCTATAGGCTAAGGTTTGGAATACGCGAGTATTCCCCAGTTCATGAACAAGGCAATACACTGAAGAAATTTAAGAATATATTGATTCTGCCTGGAAAGCGAATCACAGATAACGAACAAAGTAGGCATCAATTTTAGTGAATGCTTTGCTTCAGGAAAATCGTTCGTGAGACTGAGTTTAGGCAATGTCTGGCCTTCTTATCGTAAACTCATTTTTTCCTGTAAAACAAGCACCATAAGTAACTCAGGTCTCATTTCACTTCAACCCATAAATAGCAAAGCAACTGACACATCCAGATTGATTTGCTTTTACCAGCATGGGCAGATATACAGATTTCCTTTGGTTCTAGCATAAACTGAATATAAAAGCACAAAGGAAAATAAATATTGTGGATAATGCTTGTTGGCCACAAGGGAAGACAATGTATTAGGGCTTTAGAAAACTCAGTTCCAAGGAAGCGAGGGGGAGCAGGGAGGGAGCTTATCCACAGCTTCATTGAATTCTTAGATATCCACAAGAGCAAGTGGTTTGGTTTGTGCCCAGGCAAGAAGAAAAACGTTTGCATACCGAGTCTGCTATTTTTAAAGCTGTTGTCCTAATGACTGGACAGTGACAGGTTGCACCGACAAAGATGGTTTGTAAGAAACAGAGGAATTTATGGAAGCGATAGGCTCAAAGACAGGAGATTGGTGTGACAGGTCTGAGGATCTGAGTGCTTTAGTAATGTGATATTTTTAGCATTTGGGGAATGCAACCAAGAGGCAAAGACTCACTACTGCTCCGCTAGAGATATGCCCACCTCTGGGCAGACTTAACATGAGAACCAAGCCCTCTGCTAAATCTAGGGATGAAGCTTTCAGTCCTGGTCTGGATACACCTGTGAAAGGAACCTGCACTGGAGCTGGAAACAAGCGGTGTCTGTCAGGCTCCAGCACTCCACTGGCTGTCCCACTCTTCTCACTCCTTTCCTCAAACCAGAATCACTTCCCACCCCTCCCAGCCTGCCGCTTTAGAGGTGCTCGGTGCCCCGCAGCATGGATGCGTGTTGATGTCAGATCGAACTCGTCACCTTTTTGCTTTATATCTGGTGAAAAAGAAAATAGAGCTAGTGATCTCAGCTGCTTTGAACAGCGAGTGATTGCGTAAAGCTCAAGCAGCCGCTCCTGGTTGTGTAGTTTGGGACAAGGTAAATTGCATGCATCACCAAGGTTTATGGATGCTGTTAATCTGCTGTGAAGACTGAGAATATGGTTATTTCATGCCATGAGGGTATAACGTGCTGATGTTCTCTGCTTCCTGCTCCTCTCTCACATTGCCAGCAGCTTTACTTCTAAACACAATATTCCCATTACCACCTACTTTGCTTAGAAGGAGGCATCTTTTTCCAAATACGCCGTTATCACTTATGTTTTTTCTGTTCTGCAAATATACAGCTTTCATCAGTCCTGCATAAACACTACAATCTCACTCCCACGACTCCCTTTTCTTTTTTGGGGCTGCAAACAACTGTTTCTGTAGCTGATGCCAATGCAATTTCAATGCTTGTGTCACTTAGAAAGGGACACACCCAGCACTGGTTCAAACATGATCAGTTTATTTTCCTTGCTAGCCTGATGTGAATTGATACTGCACATGTTAGTCCTGCCTTTCTGGAGTTTATTTGCTTTCTTTTAATATGAACCAGAATTTGCAGCACATTTCCCCTAGATTAAATTTGTAACGGTGACAACCAAAGACATTTGTCTCTCACAGGGGCTACTTTTAGAAAGGTTAATGCTGGTCACCGTTTCTAGGGAAACAAAGGACTTTGATAAGAAGCCCTTGTGACTAACCTATTTTTAATAACATTACATATTGGAAAGGAATGCAATAAGGTTTATCAGCTCTAGACACAGATAGTGTCAATATTGTAGTCTTATATAGAAAAGTTGGCATCTGGGATCCGTAAAAGCCCAGTTATGAACTCTCTCTGTTTTCTTAGGAAAAAAGATCGACCAGCCAGCTGTGTTTTGTTGAAAGCTGGCCTTTAGACTACTCTTAATAAAATGTGCACTGTAATAACCTGGCACTCTGAAAAAGCAAGATGAATGAGATAGAAGGACACTAGTTCAAGATACAGATGTTTGGAGAAAGGGTCTCCGGAGTCAGGATCCTCTGGACTGCTCCATAAGCAAGCAGAAAGACTGTGTCCCTGCGAGAGGGATCTCATCTAAAGAGACTGAGAACCTATTATTTACCTTGGGGTTTTTTTGGTCACTGGTGCCTGCTGCTGTTGCAGTCTCTGTTTAAAGGACAAATGGGAAAGAGCCAGAATGATCCAGTCGGATGCTCTTTGAAAGAGAAAGGTCATCCACGTGGGAATAGTTTTGGCGGAAGAAAAATGTGAACATTGTACCCAGGAGCAAATCCAGGCCCATTCTGTATGAGTGTATTTCTCTTGTGAAGAATCATGATTTAATTCTTCAAGCCGTTGATGCCCCAAAGAGAAATTGGAGGGGGAGAGAAGCTTAGCTTTAAAGAATACTCGCACTCTGCTACGTCTTTAAAGGATGAGAAAACTGGCACTACACAGTACATTTAAAGCGTGTTTATGACAGCTAGATTCGCATTATTAGAACTGGAGGTCTTCAGGTTTCTGCAAGCCTTCGTGCTCCCCCTGCTGCAGTGCACATGGCTGGGCAGCGGACACAAGCGTCTGCAACCTGAAGGGGTATGCGATGGAGCTTCTGTTCATGCTCCTTTCAGAATCACCATTTTAAACACTTTCCTCCAATTAATTCTTTGCTGATAGCTACTGTGTGGTGCGATAGCATAAAGGAAATTTAAATTTCTCTATGGAAAGCATCTGCTTCCATGTAAACACGCCTGGGGAAATAAATTCTAAGCCACCAAAAATGTTCTAAGTGTCTTTTGAGCCACTGAAATCCATGACCTATTGCTATCAGTATGCAGACCCCTGAAACAGAACACCTCTTCCCTCTTTGAACAACTTGAAATCGCCAGTGATGGTGTAGAATTAACCCACTAAACCGCAAGCGGAGAGTGGCCGATCTTATTGGCGTGGTAGCAGAGAGCAGCGTCCGTCCCTCGGCCGCGCTGGCAGCAGCCCCCCTCCTCTCATCCCCTGCTGCCCCAGCACCCTTCCCTCCTCACCCGGGCTAGGAGAATAAACATTTCAGAGCTGTCATTGCTGCCTCTCCCCTGCTGACATCTGATCATTACGGTATCTTAAGAACGTTTAAATAGGTCAGGGTTTTAATGGGAGAGCTCAGCTTCTGGGAGCGACACTGACAGCGCTTTGAGAGCAGATTAACAGCACTGATAAATCAATCTCAAACTGACTCACAGCCCTCAGAAAAATAGCAAGGTGAAAACGGTAAAAAGCGAGCCTAATTAAATAAATGGCCTCTGCTCTTTGGCTCTGGAGATGCACCAGGGAAGGGAAAAACGTTTTTGTTATGTGCCTTCTCGCTCTTATCTCTCCAAAAGCTGACATTCCTTCACCTCCTCATAAAAAGTTTTTAGTCTCCAACAATCTTGAGCATCTCACCTTGCCCATCAGGTCAGAGAGTATGTAATGGCATGTTTTCAGAATTGCTGTGCATCCTTTTCCCAACTTTCACGTATCCTAATTGCCATTAGCAAGTTTTGGGGTTCTTCTCCCCACCTTAAACTGCTCTGTATTATCCATAACCACTGGGGCAAGGCAGGGAATTAAAGCTCTAATAATGCATGGAAGTAGTTCAGGTTAATCTTTTCACTATTCATTAACTATGCATTTATTTGCACAGCACGTCATTAGAATTACCATAGCCCATTCACCAATTCTATTATGCCCTTCTGAAGCTAATAGTCAGAAGTATTTTAGCCTTGGGGGGGGGGGAATAAAAATCCATACTTGTCTCTCTCGGGTTCGTATTACGCAATCTGACTTCAAAGACAGGGTACTTCACTACCCCTCCTTCAGCTTGTGACTAGGATACACTCTCTGCTCAAGCAGCCTGAAAACCACATTTCCGTTTCAATAGGCAGCACTACCCTAAAATACTTCTAGGCCTTCAGACACAACATATTCTAGCTCCTGCAAGACAACCTGCCTTTCTTTGCTTTTTTTTTTTTTTTACATTTCAGCTTCAGGGCTTCAGAGCCTGCCTTTTAGGTATGGGCAGAGGTGGGTACAGACCTTGCTGATCGCCTGGCTTTGCTGCCGTGGAAGTTTCTTTTTCAGAGAAGATGAGGAGGAAAGAAAGGAAAAAATGTTCATGCCTTTTTAGACACAAGCGATTTTTCAATTTTTTGCTTCTGTAACTGAGCCGTAACTAGACTCTCTGTCAAGGACTGTTTGCTATGTTGTGTTTACCTTATGCCAGCTGCAAACTATACTAAAAAATGCAGCGGCAGTTTAATTGGTGAAATAATTGCCACGGGGGGAATACTTTATTAACATTGCAAGTGCCGACAGAATAAACCCAATGTGATTGGCACGACACTAAATAGCAAGAAGGCGCTGCAGGAAGCAGACTGTGTGAGTTTTTCAGCATTTACATTCTGTAAAGCAAAGACAAGACGCTGTTTCTTTCCAAGCACAGCTACGCTGAGCTGGTCACCTCCGCCAGGAAACTCAGTCGGCAAAGCTCCTTGAAAAAATAAGGCCGTTTTTTAAAGAAAATCTATTTCCAGAAGTATTACTTTCTGCCATGAGCTCGAAAAAGCACAAGTCCCTGCTTCTCACATGGTCTAATGATTTGGTGCTTCTCGTCAGTCGAATTTAAACACCTCCAAAAATGGACATGACATCCTCCTCTCCAGCAGCAGCGTTCCGGAGCCAATGGCTGGTGTGTGCATATAAATATATATAAACACACGCATGTATATATTTATATGCCTGTGTGTATATCTAAACATGTATACACACACATGTATAGAGATTCATAAACGTGCAAACAACTTCATTTTCTAGCCTCTCCCCTGCCAGCTCCCGTGCTCCACACTTACAGCGCAATACTCGCTAAAGCCCACTTTTCCCGTGGAGGCCTGCCAGACCGAAGCCGGGGAGGGTCGCCGGGCCGCAGCTGAGCCCCAGTAGACTCCACCACCGCCGCAGTCCCCCCCCATTTCACCGCGCCAGGCTGCTGCCACCCAGGCTCAGCACCAGCGAGACACCGAGGCTGACGCCAGAGCCGAAACCCCGCCACCGGCGAAACCCCCGAAGCGCTGCCGGCTCGGCCTCTTTTCTGCACGGGGCGTCTTTACGTTGCCGGAGGAGCGCGTCGTGCCTCACCCCAGCTTCGTTTCTGAAAAGGCACGTTGGGGCCAGATGGCAGAGGGGTGAGCTGCCGCATGCTCCCACCGCTTCAGCGCGGTTTGGGAAGGGCCGGGGAGGCCGCGGTGAGACAAGACCAGCCAGAGAAACCCACGGAGCCCTTCGGAGATAGGCCACGCTACGCGCCTAGACCGAAACCCGCTGAGAGACCAGGGCCCGGAGGCCGGGCAGTGCCTTTGCGGAGGAGGGCCGCCCTCGGCACGACAGCCGGCGGCAGCCGACATTTCCAGTGAGGTGACAGGCACGGCTCCCTTCAGAGCCACACCGGCTCCCCAGCAGCAGCTAATCCTGTTGTAACAGAATCGATTTTTATATGTCTTTTTTGTGTAACTGAAATAAACATTTTGTCTTTATAGGGGAAAAATGAAGGAGATGGGGAAAAACATACGGTAAAATTATACGCTTACACAAAGCATGCTGCACAAAGCCAAAGTACCTGCCACATACAGATTTTTAGGTCTCGCAAAATGGTCTTAAAAAAAAGAAAGAAAGAGTAAGAAGAAATGAAATAATGCCTCTGGTATGATGATGCAAAGCTAGATTGCTGTAAAAACACTGAGCAAGAATGGAAAATATGCCTGCCTCAGTGGGGCCCTCTGAAGCTTCACTTTAAATACCAGTAGCTCAGCAGCATCAAAATGCCAAACAGCTCATTTGACAGGACCACCAGCCCTGTTGAGTAACATGTTAAATTTTCATCAAAACTCACTCAACAGAAAACCTCAGGTTTTGATCTATCCAGCCTGTCCCACAGAAACTTCTCACCAGCAGCTCCATGTATTCAAGCCTATTCACCGGGAAAGCATTTTGGAACAGTCTTGATTGAAGAGCTGTTGCTGTACTGCCCTGTGGATGCAGACGGTTATTCATCTCGCCTTTCTAAATGCTGTTTTGCAGGTCCAGTGCCTGTGCCTTGCCTCTGCTAGAGAAGAGAATGGAATCCTAACAAAACTCCTGCAGGGCAACAAAATAATATTTTTATTTATATAGCTATAGAAAGATGTATTTTTTTTTTTTAAATCACCACTGATTTTTTTCAGAGAATCAAAATTTACAGCAGAAGCCTTAGCTGCAAAATTTAACATAGAACTTTGACAAAAATATAGGCTATTTTGGGGTATGAAAATCTGCTATGGAATAAAAGAAAAGGAAGCTTTATTTTTCAAATTGGATTATTCTGCCTCTTGCTGGTCAAGATATACGGGTCCTGGCAGAAATTCTGGTCCTTCTTGTTGTACTGCAGCTAATGAGCAGGGATTTTCCAGAGCAGAAAAATCTTCCCTTCAATCCTCACCCAAATGTGCACCAGAACCTCAAAGGAGGGATTGCAGAACTTAAGTGGAGATAATTTCCATTGCATCGCTAGCATGGTCTAGATACTTACATTCAACCATTACTGACACACCTTCATAATTCAAGATCTGCAGTGTATCCATCCTCAGGGGGGAAAAAAAAAAAAAAAAAAATCACCCTGATACAGAAGTTATGACACCTTTCTAGGAAAGGGAAGCTGATTGCAGCAAAGATAGGGGCTACATCCATATTAAAAATAAGGCACTTAATTCCCACTGCTTTCTCTGTGTGGAGTTACAAAGCTGATTACCTTCAAAGAAGAGGGACTACACAGTCTGTTCATGATCACGCTTGATGGACCAGGAAAAACCACCGGGCACTAGGGCTGTGAGAATTTGACAGTGCCCTCAGAGCAAGTCCCGCTCTTCTCCGTGGGGAGATGGGCTTCTCACCACATGGGTCATCTCTCTCACGTCTACTTGGTTTAAAAAGTAGGAAGCTTACCTGTGCAAAAACTAATGTCAAGTCGTTCTTGCCTGACCAGTTTATTCTGAGTCAAGAACGAGAGGGGCAGATTTTAGATACTGAAAGCACAAGGAGCAATAGCACTATGTGGCACTAGTGTTCAAAAAAGAATAGGTAGATACATTTAAAGATAATAGCAATGCCCATTATGTTTCAAGTTACAGCTCAGGGAGATTTGGCTCACTCTTCATTGGACACACATACTTGAACTTTAGCTACTTGCAGCAATCAGAAAACTATCCTGAATACACCTGAACTACTTAGTTTTCTGTTGCCACACAGGGTGTCTGTGCCTTGGGGTGAAAAAAGCATGCAAATTGGAGTATGAGACCAATCAGTAGAATTTATTTGAACGAGAGAAAGAATCAGAAAGCAGACGTATAGATTCATTCCGCAGAAATAATAAACCAGATGCTGATTAAGACTGAGTCCAATGCTGGGCACGAATTCTATCCCGTACCCATGCAATGCAGGCAGGTCTTCATGATTTGGTCACAGCGTATCCATAAAGTTCAAAGAAAAAAAATACCTAAAGAGTCTTTTAACCAGAAAGGACACGCTCTTTCAGACTACAGCTTCAAGATGTGATTAAATGAGCATTAAAATCAACAAGTATGAATGAGCACTTTTGTACAGCTTATAGAGAGGAGGTTCCGAAAGGACTAATGAAACAAAATCTTCCTATTCCCCATAGCACAGCCTGTTTGTTAGCAGTAACAACGTGTGACATGTCACACGTCACACGGGGCTCCGCTGAGCTGAGCTCCAGACCTCTGACACCAAATCACTGATAAAGTCATGACACGGAAAAAAGGGCCATCCAAGTCCCTTCACGACAGCCAAGCTCTGGGAGTCGGCAACGCCCGCCTTAGTCCAGCTACCTCCACTAAGTGTCTCCCACCACCGTTATCAGAACCAGGGGCGAAAAGGTACCAGCAAAGGAAAGATATTTTTGCACAGAGCTCTTTCACCGGACGGGCTTCGCGTCCGACTTCCACCGTCCAGCTCGGCAGCAAGGGGCTGACGGCGGCCAGCGCGTGTGCGCGAGGGCGGGCTCAGGACCTCAGCCAGCCGTCGCGGCTGCTCGCAGCGGCCCGCGCTCCAAGAACGAGCTGGAAGACAGCCGTTCAGCCACACCTTACCTTATTCACATAATTCAGTTTTCCTTCGCCTCACCTCCTTTCTCTCCCTGCCCTCACCTAAGGACAAGGTGATCTAGGAGCCGGCCCGTAACCTCCCTCCGCACCGTTCTCTTTTGGGACTCGGGGGAAGCGCACGGCAGAAGGAGAGCACCAGAACAGCTCATCGCTTGGGGCTCTGCATTTACAAAACAAGACAACCGCATATGGGCAAGAAAGAATAATTAGCAGAAATTGTTTCAAACTTACTCTTCCTTTACTTATTACTGTCTTCAGAGATGCCCCCTTCCTCCCCCACAATAAACCCCTCATTGAAACAGCAGGATGGACACATCACCTTGGGTGTTTTTATAACCTGACAAAACAGGTTAAGAACTGACGTCTAATTCATCATTGTCAAGATTCAGCACTTGTCATGTCTACCAATTTCCTTAGAGATCTGAAATACCAAAAAAGGAATCCAGCACTTGCTAAGAGAGTATCTTCCTAGCTATAAAGGATTAGGGCCCTTAAAAGAAAAGCTGAAAAAGCTGAAAATTCTGTGTAAACTGATGATAAGAACAGATCATCAGTATTAAAAATGCAAATACACAGAGGATATACCACCCTCCTGCACCAACAGTATTTCCGATCAGCCAGGCTAAGTAAATCCAGCCCAGTATTTATGTATTCAACTTGAAGAAAAATACATATTAAGGACAGAATTACAGTTAGGAATATGACAATGATGCTGCCATTAACCTCCAACCAAGCATCACTGATCCAGGAAATTACGAGATTAGCTAAAAAGAAATCTAACTGAATTGAAATAAGAAACATACAGTTAGGGAGTTCAAAAAGCCTTAATGCTGCTGTATAATGAGGGCAGACTATGACTAAGGCATCTGAGTGTTTGTATTCCTGCAAGCTTTTTTAAAGCTGATTCCACCTTTCTGAATTCATTGAATGAGTAATCACTAGCATTCATTCATTTTATCAGGCTTTTTTTTCTTTTCCTCCCTTCAGGAAGTTCCCATTTCAAAATGACTGCATGGAGACTGAGCGAGGAGCACCAGCTGAGGCTCCTGCACCAGATTTCTGGCCTTCTGGAGGAGCAGAGCACTATTTTAAGGGCAGAGCTACTGGATAAGCATAAGACAACCAGTGGTTGCCAGTCTTCTAAAGAGGCTTGCACTTATTTTGCATGACTGGAGCCTCACAAAGCAGCCCATTCCACTCACAGCTTTGGCTTTTAATTTGCACTAGAAGAACTGGCTTAGGGATTTTTTTTTTTTTTTTTTTTTTTTTTTAAAAAAGGGAGAACACATACAAAGAAATGGTGTGAAGATCCTACTTTCTGAGTCCTGACAGCACCAAACTTCTGGTGTCCTGTGTGGTTCTCCCTCATTCCCACCAGCAGGCAAGGTTTCAGTGGTATGGGGGACATCTCAAGCAGAAACATGCAAGCCACTCAACCATTAAGCCATTTAACCTTTAAAGACTAAAGAGAAGTAACATAGTTAATCCACCCGTGAAAGTTTACGTGTGCCCTCTCCCCCATTAGCGTGGCATTTCAGCCACTGCAGAAGACTGATAATAAGTTGTGTTATCTCTGAGATCACAGTGGACCTATTTAAGAATTTTTAGCCTGGCTGTACTCTGTATGTAACATTAAATACAGCCATAGCTAATAACTTGGCTTAATTATTAGCTGATTTCTTCATATACATGTGGGCAGATTATTTCAATTATTTTTAATTATATGGAAAGTTCCAAGTGTCTGTTTTATTCCATTAAGGTCATTCAGAACTCGGCGAAACCCACAAACGCTTAATTCTTTAAATGACAGTTTTTAATTAATTTGAACTCAGGCTAATTAAAAGATTTGCAGATTGCAACAATCTAGTCCATTTTCAAAAGGCAAGCCTTTACATCTACAGCAAATAGGCTCTATTTTCCATTCAGATTGAAGATTCAGCCCCTACTTTAAGTGCAACCCCCCCCTCCAGCCCTAACAGTGGAATTACAACTGATAGCAGGTAATAGAAGTGCTCCATCAGTTTGGGCTCCAAGCTACAAACTCTCTCAAGAACACCCAGGTCCGCTGCTCCCACTTGTATGAAAACCTGGGCACTGGAGACAGGAACAAGAGCTTTAGCCAGAGCCTTCGGTGGTAACAGCCATGGCTTCATCCCCCTCACCTACCAAACACTTACCTCTTTGTGCAGCACTGTACGAAGGGGGAAACCAACACCCAGCCCTGACAGCCACCCACAGCCCCCTGCAACAAAATAAGGGAACTGTATTTGCTAGGTACCCTATAGAAACACTAGTTTCAACAGATAACTTTAAAAAGGAAAGAAAAATATTTTTCTTTAAATTTGTAACCCACAAAAATAATGCTGTGGTGATGCTGTAGATCTCTCCCGGCCTACAGTTACTTTTGCCCTCACCGATCGATTCCAATGACATTTGACAAAGTGGCTCCGGTGACAGTCCTACAAGCTAGTAGCTGGCTAGAAGCTGGACTCTGAAGCCGACATAGGCAGAAGTAATTTTTCTCATATTCTGTGCACCAGAGCCTGGGCCACCTAGCACCTCCATAATTTCCAAGCCAGCACCATGACATGCTGTTTCCACCTTAATGGAACAACCTCCCCAGGGACATGGCAGAGCCCCCGTCACTGGAGGGCTTTAGGATGCAATTGGACAGGGTGCTAGATCATCTCATCTAGGCTCCCTTTCCCACGAAAGGTTGGACCAGATGATCTTTTGACGTCCCTTCCAACTTGGGCAGTTCTACGATCACTGGGGACACAGTGGTGAGGAATCTGAGGTCACTTTTGCATAGAGCAAAACAAGGGCTTAGGGAGGACAAAGGCCCCAATCCCACAGTGCAGAAATTTTGCTGCTTTCAGTGTGCACTGCTTTCAATGCATGAAAGTCACTAAGTCCTTGACTGGCATGAACAAAGTTGGATTTTCAGCACGACACCTTCACACAGCTGCTGGCAATGAGCTTCCTTCATATACAAATATAGTTAATGTATACAGCGATTGTTGGCTTGATTTCTCCATTTAGAGTGAGTAATGCACATAGCCATAGTAACCAGCTCCTGCCACCGAGTCTTCCTTCTCTTCTGAAGTCAGTCTATTTATGCATGGGTCTGTGAAGAGGAGTTTACATTTCTCCTGGTTGGAAGAGTAGGTGAGGGAGACCTGGCTCCACAGTTCTGCCACACGCTGCAGAAATGACAGGGAGTGACCTTGGCTATTGTTCTGTAAATGGTTTTCCAGCACATCACATGCATCTGTTACCCACTTATCGACCCACTTGAGTCTATATAAACCAGCCAATATTCTCTTTGCTAAACAGGGTTATTAAAAACGTAACATCGATGTGCAGTAATACCTCCAAACAAATTTCCCAGTCAAGGTATTAATAGTTTTAAGATGTTGGAAAACCATTTTCAGTGAGTTCATGGACTTTTACAGCAAAATAGGTTTGTAGCTAGCGCTCACATTAGCATTGTGCCTGCCTAAAGAATCTTGAGTCTGATGACATTTAGCTTTTAACATTTTAAAGATACAAGCACGACAGAGCCTTTAACACAAGATAACAAAATCCAATTTCACTTGCCTAGATCAGCCTTTAAGTGTTGCTACCTGAGTGCCGAACTCAAGTCCCAGATAGGATCTAAGCTTTAGCCCTTTCTAAATGGGTAAAAATAAACACATCCTTTCTTCCCCTTTATGGAGATGAAAACATTGAAAAGAAGGAAGTACATGTGTACTGTGAAGAACTGAGCCAAGCAGCAAAGACTACCCCAAAAGGACATGAGGCAAGTACTACTTTAGTTGTTGAGCTCTTTATAGTAAATGGTGGTGTTTATATATAAAATTAATGATTCAGATGGTGGCTTAGACTACAGACCTGTTCCGGGAGAAGGGAAAATCCCACCTCCTTCCCCAGAAAGAACTAAGGAGATTACAGAGACCTTTGCATAGAGGAATAATATGAAGAGAATAAGAAAAAGCTCAAAGCTATTGGGATTTTTTTAATTGTTACACAGTACCTTACTGAATGAAAGGAAAGCTGGCCATATGCATGAACTGTGGAAAGCAACTTATTTTAGACAGCAGAAAACCAGGTTTGACCTAAATTGCTGAGCTTAACTTTACCTTGGGCTATGCACAAGTGCAGAAATTACCAGAGCCCAGCTGGCATCAGTAGCCCATTGAATCCTTTACCTTACCCCTAAGTTGTGAGGCATCATTGTAACTATCCAACAAAAAATTACCAATTTGTATCAGTGGTATGAATGGTCATTGTTTAATATTTCAGTCCAGCAGAGTTCTCATCCAAACACACATCCTTGCTAGATTTGCCCAGGACTGATGATGTTTAACGAGTCTGGGAGAAATCCAGGAAAATGTTATCACTCAACAACAGACAGAGACTAATTCCAGAATTCAGCTACCTGATCTAAAATTTTTATCACGGTTTGGCACTGCAATGAATGGAAAATACTTCCTAAAGATTAGTGCCACTCCTCCTATCGCTCCTGTAATCACTTTGTACCTTAAGTTCTTATGGAATTTAAATACTGACATTTTAAACACTTTCCATCTAACCTGAGACTTGACATAAAACATCAGTTTTACCTCCAGAGGATTTTAAGACAGAGGAGACTTAACAAGTGTAACCCCCCCCCCCCCAAATAGTGAAGTTATCTCCCGGAGAACTGTACCTCAGGACTCACACTTGCGTGGGCTCAGCCAAAAGGCTTTTCACCCTCTAGCAATCCTCCTTGTGTGCAGACTTGGTAAGCTAATAAAATAGTATCTGCAATTTAGGTCTAGCTTCTATCCTTTCTTCTCACCAGCTTATGAATAAACATGACAGTATCATCAGGCCTTGAGTAGTTCAATTTATAATAAACAAGGCTTGGGAGCAGGAGGGAAAGGGGGAAGGAAAAATGTCATTTGAGTACTCCGGGCTTCAGAAATAGAACTAAAATTGGAGGCTGTGCGACCTCGCTTCAGCACCTGCGTGCGTAAGTGCTCTGCTTCCAGTGATGTGATTAGATGCTATTTTTCCCCTGGGGGCTCTGCCTCATTCTGCATGAGATAGGCCTGCGTGGGGAGGAAGGCAAAGTCAGGTGGTGAAGGAGACACTGCTGTCTGCCTGTCCCTTTTCACTCTCTTGCAGAAGCTGCCTTCTGTATGAGTCAGAAGTGGGAAAAGAAAGATGATTTTAAGACTCAGGTAATTGCTTGCTGCATTAGTATGCCAGGAGGCTTCACTACAAAGCACCTGCGTGATGACAAGCAAGCCATTTATACCAACTTTTAGATAGGCAACCACCATAACTGGTTTTATTTTCTGTGCAACTAGGTTGAAAACCCCTGATTTGTATGGAAATGCTGAGTGGAAGCGCTTGAAAGTACTGCATGCCAGGGCTGCAGCCAAAGCCACCAAGAACCATTTTCTGGAGCTGTAGAAAGCACATTCGTGCGCGCGTGCGTGCATGCATGAAGTGTTCTATACTAACAAACGGAGGGTTTCAGCTTCTCACACAAGGAGCCCCAAATAAGCAGTTTACCCCAATTTGCATCTTGATTCTCTGTTGGTAACATGAAGGTAACTGTGTGTAGATACTGTAACGATAAGTACTGTACAGAAATGAATCAGTGGGAAAGGCTATACGTTAGATACTTTACCTTCACCTGTTCAATAACTACGTACGGGCAAAGGTTCCTCAGACATCGACAAGCGTTCGAGCACAGCCTGAGCAGCAGCATGTGTTTGAGCAGTTACGAGCTGCAGCCGTGCTCTGCTCGTGCAGGGACAGGCAGGAGCAACCTCTATTCTGGGCACACAGAGAGGAGTAGCCTGTTACTCTCTCTGGGGGAGGACAGTCACCTTGGAGGGTAGCAGGCATCAGCCAGCCCAAAGATCGTACTCTCCAAGCACAGCATGCCTGAAAATATACAGCACTTCAGCCACAGACATTCAACAGGTGAAGGAGAGACAGCAGCCTCACATGCAGAGAAGATGCCGTTCCCCAGCGCGTTAACCCCCCTCCAACAAAAATGACTTCTGCTCTTGCCAGTGAAAGGCATTGAGGCATTTGCTTGTTCTTTGCAGAAAACAAGCAAGGCAACAGCGCAATACCTTGAAGCACATTCTGAGGAGCTTTTTGGCATTGAAGCAAACCATTAAAATGATACTGAAATGAACACAATAGCTCTCTGAGATTTCCCACTGCCTTAAAAAGCCACAACAACGATGTTGTATTGATTCACCTCATCCTGAATATAAGAAAGAAAATTAAAGGCTTCTTTTAAAACTAGACTCACTTCCAATTGCTAGATACATGATAAAAATAACCCAAATATATTTTTCTAAGCTTTGTCCTTAAAAGATAAAAAGAGAAACAATTAAGGCACTTGATACAAGACATAAGAGAGCAGAAATGGGTTGTGACCGTGCTCCCCACCCTCCAACCAAGATTAAACGAAATATATTGTAACTGAGCAGCACTGGATTTTTTTCACCTGGGGCTTATGAGAAGCCTCTGGATTTTTAAATTACAATAGCCTTCTACTTCCTTCAAAGGTTATAGGACATTCTGTCTGTACTGTAAAACACAACTGAAATGCAACACTTGAGTATCAATATAAGCAAATAATACACCCAGATAGATTATTCTGAAGTAAAACTGAGCCAAAACAACAGCTGCTTACTTACAAAATTAGTTTTTAATAACTTAATACACTGCAAAACCCTAAACCAGATTGTTAGCTCAGTTACTCTGACAAAAATTTAACTAATACAGTATTTGCTCTCTCATGTGAAGACTTAGATATGTATGGGTAAATCAAGGGCTAGCTATCCCTGCTACGAGGGAGATCCCAGCAGTACGAGGTGCTTGTTCTCATGCAGAGATAACCTTTTCAAAGATGTACTTTGGCCCAAAGGAACGGGATCCTACAGAATTTAATCAGTGTGTATTAAAAGACAAACCCACAGTCTGGACTTAGAACAGAGACTCTGTATCACAGGCCAACCACATTAAAAGAAAACTGCAGTCAACTATTATACTACAGTAGCTTAGCCAAGGAAATCTGGGATTTTTCCACTCCTATCAATTTGTTTAGGATCTGGTGACACAATCTCCCCTTTTCCCTGCACTCTCTCCTTTCCTTATCCCAGAGCACAACTTATCCCAGAGCACAAGCAGTGCTGGGAACATCTCACAGAAAAAAAAAAAAGCAAACAATTGCACTGGCTGTCTCCCTAGGCTTCCCACGTTGCAATAAGGAATGTGTAAGCCACCTTCATCACGTTTCTCAAACACTGAAGAGTTCATTTCTGATGCAGAGCTTTAGAAGGAAAAGATGTTTTAAAGCCCTGCAAGCAAGCAGGGCTTTCCAAGTCCACCCAAGCAACAAGAGCTACAGCGCCTGCTGCTGAGTAACATTACGTTGTCCTTGGTTTTGTCTCTCCTTTAAGGGCCCCAGATGTTTGTATCACACACACACATAGTGTGCTGTGTTCAGGACTGGGATTGTGTACTGACTGAAAAGATACTTCAGATTATTCCCAAATATGCTTCAAGGTGCTTTGTACCGTCTTCCTTCCTGCCCCATATGCTAAATAGTTTTTTCATGATCTGCTTTCCTCAAGGTTGTGCAAAGGCTCAGCTATTAGCCCAACAGCTTCGGATTCAGTTTTACAAGTGTAGCACTATGCATGTTCGATACGACCAGGTTGAAGACTTTCTGTTGCCATTAAGACTTCTTGCCTGGACTGTGGCCAGTTTTGTCCATACAGTCCATTTTTCAAGCTAGGCCAGAGCCTGCACTGCAAGACTAAAGTTCTGTGGTAGGTGAACCCAGATTTCTTTCCTCCCAGCCAGGTGCCTTACCCCCAACACTATCTTTTTTGTTTGTTTGCTTCCCCAGTCAACATTTAGAATACATAAAGCTAAAGAATAAAGTTGCTGTCCCACTAGTTCTGTTACATTGTTTTCCCTTTTTAGTGGTTTCTCCACAAACCTTCTGTTTAGAAGGGAAGATACTGGCAGAAGGAAGAATGCAGCATGCGGTGATGCTCTTAGACATTCTCCTGAAAAGATGGGGTAGCGGGGCAAACACCACAAAAGTTTTAACAGAGATATACCAGCAGACTTGTATATTTCCATCTCCAAAGACATCCTCAATTAAAAAAAAAATTTAAAAAAAATCCTATTGTTATGAGTAAAGCGGCTGCAATGTTTGCTCAAAACCCAACACAGCCCAACAATAATGGGTCAGGGAGACAAACTGTAAACACATCAATGGCAGCAACGTATATAAGGGCTCCCATAATTCCCAAGCTTCTGTTTTCAGACAAAAGCAAATAGCCATAGAAAAAACCCACCAACCAACCAAAGAAAACCCAACCCTCACCTCCTAGACTCAAACTTGCATTTATAGGTCAGTTCGAAAGCCATGCAGGCGTAAGAGGAGACACAGAGTTTCTAATCACATACATGACACTACAGCTGAGCATGAAACACATGGATGGATCCAGCTGGCTCTTCTTACTGATCCCCCTTGACAAGAATCATTCATAATAAGACAAGATATTCCAGCTGACCACCAGCCAAGACCATCAGTTAATCCCAGCTCAAAGGGCAACATGTCAGAAAGCACATGAGGTTGCTCCTTAGGAAGAGTTCAACATATTGCAACTATGAGAAACTCAGGCATAGCAGATTCAAACAGAAATTGGACATAAAAAAAACGAGGACCATACTACCTTGTTACTTCTGTTCTGAAATGGATGGCCTCTTTGATAAAGGTGCCTGCTTTTTCCAGCAGTGACCAGACAATCCAGACTGCCACTCAGGAGGTGGGAAAGCACCTTGCCCTGGTTGCCAGGCATGGTCTGGGACTACCAGATTGTTTACATCAACAGCTACACAGTTTTCCGTGTGGCATAATTCAGCCTAACTAGTTATCTCTCATTTCTATGTACTCCCAGGAAAGTAGCCAATTTAGATTGGACTGGGGTGGAGAGATCTGAATGTGTTATTGGGGATGTAAAGCTAACAGACTGTTCCCAACTTCATCACGCTGCAGAAGGGAAATTGGTGAGAAAGAGTTGGAAAGGAAGTCTGCTTCAGTGAACAAATCTGAAGGTTTCAAAAAGTAGCCAGATGGGAATGCATGGAGTTTATATATAAGCCAACTTTGCAAGGTTGAAAGCATTTTTTTTGTGAAGTACTTGCCTAAAAATGCTTGATCTTTGGCTGCTAACAATAAACTCTAAGAAAAAGGAGCACAGAACCTCTCCTTACATCTTCTTAACACTTAAACCAAAACTATAAAGCTAGGTGACACAGTTTCAGTGGAGTTTGTTCCATTTTTGGCCTGCATTTATTCCAGAAAAGTGCACTGCTAGAGAATTCCTGGAGAACAACACACACCTCTGAATCAAGAAATTTGTAAGCATAAACAAGACATAAATCTTGACCAGCAGTTAACACTTTTGGCATTGCTGAATTTGTAGCATAAGTAGTTTTTAGACTTCTTCACTCAGAATTTTATATTTTGTTTACACTATCACTAAATAAATCCTACTACTCACAATCAGTACTAAATACTTCCTGGAAAAAAAAAAAATCTCTCAAAGATGGTATCAGCTGTTCATTATATTGCTTGTTTTAAACAGGCTTACTTACCAGCACTTACATTTAGGATCACTTCCTAGAGCAAGGCCGTGCTTTCAGTTTGTAAAGCTCAGAAGTCTTACTGTTTGTGCAGGATATTAATTTCATCCTGAAGTTAAGAAAATTCCAGCCAAAGTTTCAAAAGCCTGGGAGGAAAGGGTTTTTTGCCTACATTAAGTTGCATATGCTAGCACGAATACCACAGCATAGATATTTTGACCACACTAATTAAAAAAGAAAAAAAAAAAATGCTCTGCCTTGTTTATAACAGAGATAAGGATAGGGGGAGGACAATGACAGCATGGGAATTGGTTCAGGAAAAGCTTCATGTTCCATCTTCTGTGTAGGCAAGGATGATCAATTGCACTTAATTCAAAAGTCAGAGTTCAATTCCACAGCCTGTTTTATCCCAGAGGTGGGAAAGACTCCACTACTAGATCCAAACAGCACACAAGAAAAGCTTCCCAGTTTCAATACAAGACAGACTTCACCAGAGAAAAGCAAGTGATAGGCACTGTCACTTGGAGTCAGTGGTGAAAGAAAGAGAGGTGGAGAGATTGAGAAGTGGGGGAAAGTGAAAGCCTAGAATAAACCACTAGCAGGGAAGTAGAAAAAGATCAAAGAATGCAGAATTGAGACCAAAAGAGAAGGGGAGTGGTAAGATGAAGACAACATATCATAGACTAAGAACTGAAGAGCATCAACTCCAAACTGCTTACTATCTCATTGTCCCCAAAAAGTACACCAGAAAGGAACTAGAGAACACAGAAAACACACACTACAGAAAAAGAAATACTGTTTTTACAGCAGGACTGAAATAATGTACAAAGCTATTCAGAACCACATGCTGAATCGAAAACTTTCTCCACATTATGTAAACAAAAGGCAGCTACTTTCAGATAAGTACTGGAGTGCCCGATACCGAGACATGAAGTTGCTCTGAACTGAGACAGCTCATGAGTCTCTGCACTTGTCAAACAGACAATTGACAACCTGACATAACACAGATAATTAAAAATTGACTCTGTTGAAGAGCTATTCGTTGTGCTGGTGCCAGCTACTCTCTGCACTAAATGAGGGAGCCTGTGGGGAAAGCAAAAAGTCCAACAGCATATTGGATGCAGCACGTAACAAGAATATTAAAACAGTACAGAGACTTTATTACAGAACTATTTTGAACACTGATAATATCAAGATGCCTAAAAGCAAAACCCCAGAACACAGCTATTTCTCTGCACAAATTAAGCGTAAGGATTCACAGGTTTTTCTACAGTGAAAAGAGCTATCTGTTTTGAACAAAATTTTAAACAGACATCAATTTATTTGCTAGTTCCATTAGCCACTATTCATTACCAATCGGAAAAACACTGCCAGGAAAGAACACAAAACCGCTGACAAAGTAGCTTGATGTGCCCATGCGTTTATTCGCTATGCAGCCCAACAGAGTTCAGCAACACTTGGCTTGGAACAGCATACTGAAGCAGCACATTTTTCCAGGGGAAAAAAACCCAATCAATATTTATACACCGTGCTTATTACTGTGGATTCTATCATGTAAACGCCAAAGACTCATTTACCATTTTC
>JAVJGG010000031.1:10961549-10976428 GCA_035590195.1 Aviceda cuculoides
GCTGCATGACCTTACTCTGGTGAGCAGCTTGACATTTTTGCTCTCCCGTTCCACCATTTGAAAACAAAGTCAGACCAACATTTATCAGTTTAATTAGTAACACGCTTGACATTTCCTACTTGAATTTCTTTACATGAGCAGTTTCTGTCGGAAAAGGAGCAAAAAACCAACCAAACAAAAAAACCAAACCCCATCCCCCCAGCCTCATTTACTTACCCTTTCCCCATGACCAAGAGACTTAAACAGAAATGAAACCATGTCTGCAAATTTACTTTGACACTCAAATTTCTTAACCCATTAGACTGAAGTTTAAAAAAAAAAAAAAATAAAAATCGATGGTTAATGAAGCTTTCCTTCCCCATTGAGTTTGCAAAACTCTAACGAGACCC
Source organism: Aviceda cuculoides (assembly GCA_035590195.1). Taxonomy (NCBI): domain Eukaryota; kingdom Metazoa; phylum Chordata; class Aves; order Accipitriformes; family Accipitridae; genus Aviceda; species Aviceda cuculoides. The sequence goes on from JAVJGG010000031.1 coordinate 10,961,939, forward strand.
CTCACTTCAGTAATTCTGATAACACTTTTTTTTTTGGCCTTTGTAAGCAATAACTGCATTTTATGCAAAAAGGCAACCAAACTGCATGCATTGTGCACAAAGTTGGCAGTTATCCCTGTAATTTACCTCACTTAGTAGAATACATAAAACACAGAAAATAGAGCAATTCTTTTTTTTTTATTCCCCTGGTCTTCACAGAGACCAGAACAATGTCTATAAATCTTACCTGTGATTAGGTTATGAAAACTATATTTCAGCAACAGGTTAAAATAGATACAACATCAGATGAATTGTAAAATTGCAACAGAACATACAAAGCTGTCCTTAGACGTGAGTTCAACAGATTCAGTAAGACACATATATTACACAACTGAAAAACAAAGAATCTCAGGTATTTTAAAATCTAGCCATTACAAATTAGATACAAATAAAGGCAGTAATGCTACAGAAAAAGATGTACATTCGATCACCCAAAACTCTGGCAGTTCTACCAAAATACAAATACTAATGAAATAGTTCTGCCAACTGCTCAAAGACTTGTTATTCATGTCACATGTAAACTAAGGACAGGAAAGTGTTCTGCCACTCAAAAAACGTGCACCAAATTCTAGTACTAGTCTTTCATACGAAAGTACATTTTTAAAAAAACCAAAATTATCTAAAGAGTTATAGTATGAGCAATATATGAAATCTTGTTGGTGTACAGCAGAAGACAACAATGCTGACAACAGCTAGCATGCATCAGATAGGATTGACAAAAATGTGTATATCTTTTTAAAGAATGAAGAGAAGCACTGCAGGATTAGGAAAGCATTATCTAGTATTTAAGAAATATTTGTACATTCATGTATTTTATTTCAGCATGCTTTCCCCAATAGATGCTACTGCTGAAAACTCATTCAAATATGGCATTCTACTTGCTCAAATCCATATCTCCTCATAATTAGAAACGCCTCCACATATTTACTACACAAAGCACTTGCACCAATACGCTGATAAATACAGCTTTCAATGCAACATGTTCTAATTGACAGAATCCATTTTATTTTTATGTTTATACCTTAGATGTCAGAAAGCAACATTGCACAAATAATAGTGGTATTCAGAAGAGTCAAAATTAACAAGATTACATCATAGAAGTGCTTAACCTATGAAGCACACTGCTTGCCAGATGGCCAATAGAAGAATATACAGACAAAAAAGTTGACAGTGACTCCTATTTTGCTTTACGTTTCCCTAGATATATTTAGGAAGGTTAGTCACCAGCAAAAGTTGCATTTAGCTCCCAATACAGATGATAATAGCTCTACCAAGACCATCAGAAGAACTATTTGCTATATAGTAGCTCAGGTTTTTTTCAGATCAAAGCTTCCACAATCACTACTTTTTCTTCTCAATTGATAGTTAGGCTACTTGAATTTTAGGGGTTTTTTTGAGGCAATCGTATGCTAACTTCAGTTTTAAAAATCTTTACATATATTCATACATATGTATAAAATACTAAAATCTTAACAACAGAGCCCTATAAGCTGAGGTTCACTGCTTCTGCACTTAATTTGCCACCACTTAGGCTGTGAATCATTGCAATCATATTGGAGTGTTTGTTCAGTTCTTCCTTCTGTAGTTTTACAAGCGCTTCTTTTTCTTCCAAGCGTCCTTCCAACTGGGATTTTTGAACTTCCAGAGAAGATGCCTGCACAAACAAACAAAACACTGCAGTTTCGTCCATTTTCAACTGAAAAACATACACAACAGTGAAAGCTGAGTTGCCTGATGGTGAATTTAAGCAAATAATTAAAAAGCAGTTTTAAAATTACAAGCTTGTTTCAGAAATATGTTTCTCAGCTATACATTTGGTGCATATGAATGATTACAGCTACTGCCACACTTCAAAATGTCAGATACCATGGCAAAGCACCAACCCCCATGTTATTGTCCTATTTAAGCAGCAGAATTGTTCACAGTTAAGCCATCCACATTTCATTTCAAGTCCTACACCAGTAAATATTTACTATGAACAAGGGAAATATTTGCTATATACTGGATAATATTTCCTGGATAGATTAGACTTTGCTTCCAGGGAATGTAAATACAGCAAATGCATTTGCCAGACTGCACACTTTGTGTTTGCTTATCAGTTTGCATGTAAAATGAATCTCTGCCTTGTGAGTTTACAGGTAGCCTAACCTACAGGCGAGGACGGATAGGCTGCACTGAAGTTTTGGGGATTTAGTTTTGGTTTTTTCAAACATTAACCTGTTAACCTGGTACAGACAAACTGGTCTCTGTTTTGAAAAAAGAGACTATTTTTCTTAGAGATTAAAATACATATTTTATTAGAATTTCAAAGATCAAGAAGAAAATCAGATGCATTTTGGAGCACGCATGTAGCATACATAGCTTAATTCTGGACATGAGAAAGGGGAGAAAGCAAGCCAATCCACATTTTACAGTAGTCAAAACTACTGAAGAGGAATGTGCTATATTCTCTTATTTAATATTGTACTACAGGTTTGTTTTGGGTTGGTTTTTTTTTCTTCCAAACATTATGTACTTACACAATATGCCTCACTAGAACCTGACCTTGACTTCTTTTCTTTTAAATTCAAGCTCACCTACTCAAAATTCGAAAGGTATACAATTAGATTTGAGAGAATTTGTTCTTGTCCACTACATAGATTGCTCTAGTTTCTTTAGCTACTTTACTACTGAAATATTGATTTATCAACTCCATCCAGTTAAATACATATCTGAAATTTAAGTCTCTAAAATGCAGGTGCAAATAATTCCTTACCTTGATACTCAGTTCCTTCCTTGTTTGCTCTGTTTTACTTAATTCCTTTCTAAGAGTATCTATAGTTTGTTCCATATCTGTTTTTTCTTTCTGCTGAGCTTTCAGTTTTTCTTCCAGAACTTTTATTTTCTGTTGCAAGGCTTAAGAAAATGAACACATTAAAAGATGGGTTGCCAAACTTAGAAAAGATGCTGCATTGCCTGGGAAACAAGTTTTTGGGTTTGTTTGTTTGGTTGGTTTTTTTGTTTGTTTGTTTTTTTTTTTTTTCTCCCTTCCTTGACTCAACATGGCTGCTAATAATTGAATTACTGAGTAGTGCCACCTACTGCTAAGTTTTAGTGGTTGTTTCCAGTCATTTGTGGAAGAGTTAAATTAAGCTCTTATAATCTGCAATTTCTACAGAAAATAGTTCTAATGGACATGCTGTAAGAAGATCCTGAAGGGACATATGATGCTGTACAGAGATTCAGTGAAGTCCATGTAGTCTGGGAAATGAAGTTTATGTATCCCTCTAAAAAAATAAAAGAACTGTATTTGTTTCATTCAACTGTTAAATTGCATATCCCTGGCTAACTTTAAGGTTTACAAGTTACTTAGTAAGATATAGCTGCTTATCTAGAGCCCATAACACCACTACCTAGTTAATCTAGTTAGTTCTTTAGGTTCAGTGACCTTTAGGTAAGTGACTTACTTGCTATTTTGCCATCTCTCTCCTGTAGCTGTTGCTGTAATTCTTTTCTGTGATCCTCAGTTTCTACCAACTGTGCAGCAGTCCTAAAATTGCAGAGGATTAAATTTTGATGATCAAAGTGAGATATGCCACCATTTCTCTGTCCTAAGAAGCTAGAATGATTTTTGTATCATTTCCAATCGCTATCAGGAGCTTCAAATCATCAAACGTATGAATTTGCAGGGTGGGAGCATAGACAGATTTTATTTCCTCCCCCCCGCCATGAAACAGTAATTTCCCTTCTCTGATCATGGAGACACAGTAGAAACTACTAAAAAGGTTCATACCTGTAGCTTAAATGCCAGAAACTGTCGCTTTTGATTACAGCCACAAAGCATTCAAAATACCACGACAGAACTGGAATTGTCATTCAGCGCGAGTCAAAATTCACTGCCATTAGTGATTAAGGATGCTGGGATTTAGCTCTTAGTATGCTCCTGAATCGACAACACCATTTGTAAAACCCGTTTCAGCTATTATCCATGCAAGCACATTTATGCATAAAGATTTTCCAATACCATTCTGAACATCTTCCTGATTGTCACTCAGCAAACCCAACCATTTCATAAAATATCACCATAGCCCATATACAGGTCTGCATCAGTCTTCGCTAGTTAGGATAATATTTAGTTTCCACAATCATTTAATATATAGGTACTGTCATCTACTAGCATTATAGCTGTAACCTGGACACTTTATGAAGCTAATGTTCTTTTTCCATTACTAGCTAGCCTAATTTCTAAGGCATATTCTATCTGCCACTTGCCTTGCCTAGATAACATCTGCTGTCACTCTTGTTTACTTGTTTATCCACTTCCTATCTACCAGTTTCTAAGCTGCAGCCTCTAGCAAGGGGGGGGGGGGGGGGGGCTGGGCGTGTATTTCCATGGTCTCTATTTTATTCGTGGCAGTACAAAAATATCTATATAATAACTGCTCCCCTGACATGCCTTTAAAAAGGGGCAGCTTTTGTCAGAATATCTCCCCAATTACACTGAGCTGCATCTTGCAGCAGTGAAAGTAAGTGTCCAAATTTATTCATTCAGTAGCAAACTAATGTATCAGTATGAAAATGTTTCCATTTGAATCAGAACTCAAGGCAGTGATTTGGACTGCTCTGATTAGCGACAAGGCAAGAGCCTGGAAGGATGAAGTGAACTTTGCAAGTAAAACCAAGAATAGCATTTTATTTCTAAACTGAATACAAGGCCTGCCTATGAGCATATTTTAAAGATATCTTCTGCAAAATTAAGCATTAAATAAAATTTCTCAAAGAGGAACCCTATTCCCTTAGTTACATTGGTGAAAGGTACATCAGACCTCTATTTTACGCCATCAAAAGGGAAAAAATAATTAGTCCTCAAGAAGACACAAGTAATGCTATTTTTTTGGTTGAGGAATGATGTTTTATACCACAGACAGAATAGCAACCACCACTATTTCTAATATACTCTTTAAATGTATTAGTTTAGTAGGGTGATTCTGTTTTTTTTTCTGATCTGATAACATTACAGAGAAACCTTGCAGGCTAAAAGGGAATATATGAAAATCTTTGGGCGATAACAGTATTTAAGAATTCAACCACAACAAAAAAAGATACTTCCCCACCCCACTAAATGCACCTAAGAATTGGGTTGTCTTCATTGCTCCTTTTAATTCCTACCATCACTGAAATATGTGGGTACTCCTCCCTGCCCCCAACCAATACAGGAGCAAACAAAATAAACCAAACTATGGATTTTCATCTAACATACACATATAAAGCAACACTGAAGCATCTTTTGCTTCCTTTAACTCCACTTCTCAGTCATTACTTAAAGCAGAATTGAAAAATTGAGACTAAAGTGCTATTTAGTTTTACTGTTTATCTTTAATTTGCTTTAAGAAGACCAAATTGAACTTACCTGTCATGCTGCTGCTTGAGTGATTCATTTAGTTTCTTCATTGCTTCCATTTGTTTATTTAGTGAATTGCATGTAATCTGTAGATCTTTATATTGTCTTTCAGTTGTTTCATACCTACAAATGAATTAGGGGGTTATGGTTGAAGAGTACAAGTGCTTTTGAAGAGCTTTTACTTTAATAGTGTGTCAAATAAAAATACTTGACATCATCTGTGCAATCATCCCACTCAAGCTAAAAACAAGGTGTTTTGGGCAGGGTGGGGAAGGGCAGTTCAGCTGAGGATTTTTTGGTGGTAGTTTGTTGTTTGGGTGTTGTTTTGTTTTTTAAATGAACATACTTAGAAGAAGGAAAAAAAAAACCCAAACCAAGCTTCAGTGGATCCCTTACATATCCTTAATTATTAAAGATCAGGAAGCAACCTTCCTCCCTTAGGAACTGACAAAACATACAGATGCCTTTAGAAATTTGCCATACACAAACTGTTATAAATTAGCTATTTGCAGTCGTCTTTTAAGGGGCCCTTTGAGTCAGTCTGTGATCTCCAGTTGTCTCATGATACTAAAAACTGAATATACTGAAGACAATGCAATGTGCATTTAATACAAATTTGAGTCAGATCTCATGCTCTAAGCAAATATTTTCCTACTTTCCTACCAAAAGGAAAACTTTCTCCCCTTGATGTCAGTTATCTGATTGTTTTTGAGGAACAGTATATTTAAATTGCACAGATCATTTAGAAAGCAAGTTTTTGCTTTCTAAACACGTTGTAAGGATCAGAAATCTATTTCATTCCTTCTTTGGAGAATTTACAACTAAATTCAATAGTTCAATACTAGATTGAGGCTGTTTTGTTTCACATAAATTAGTCAAATACATGTTCACACAGTGTATGGCTGCATACAATTCAAGCACAAAAGGAAGCACTGCCACAGCAACTACACTAGATACTTATTCAAGAAACTCCATAATGGACAAAAGTTTTATACATTTTTTCCTCCCTCAATGACTCTCTTATTGGCAGCAATGTGCCTTCAAAATTGTCTAATACAATGCCTGCTCCCATAAGCAAGAAACTCACTTTCAATTTTATCAGCTTCTTTGCCTTGCTGACACCTAGTGACGAGATCAGCTCATGTGAGTTCAAAAGCCAAAGCTCTTTAAAGGCTTTATTCTTCCAAAGCACATTGTATTTTCATAAATAGTTTCTATCTTTATGTACTTTTTGTGCCTCATGTCCTTTTTTAGCTTAAGATCCTGAAGAAATAATGCTTATAAATAATTTGAGACACACAATGTGCCTCCTTCCTCCCTACCTCACTTTAACCTAATTTCAGTCAAATTTGCTACAGAAGTGATAAAAGATGCAGATATACCGTTCTGCTGCTTCGCCAAACTATTTATAGCATGTCATCAAGACAGCATATAAGATCAATGAAAGAAGCTAAGAGTATGGTATAATACTAATAGAAACTAAGCATTGTTAATTTTGTTTGTTAGAGAACAATGCTTTCTTTTATACAAAGTTCATGCTATTTCATGAACTGGACCTTCAACATCTACGACTTTAGTTCTCACTCCATTTAACATATTAATTTCTTGAATGACTTAAGTTAAACTCATTGACAAGCTTACAGAAGAAAGAAAAAATAATGAATTTTTCACTTAAAAACATGAAGTGGCATGTAATGTTGACCTTCTAATGCGCTTAGCCCAGTAAAGGGCTTCATCACTCTTTGGATACAAAGTATTTGCTTAGACATCTTACGTGCCTTACCTCTGAAGAAGATCGACAGAGGATTTTTTCAGTATTTCATGTTCTTCAGCAACTGTTTGTAATTTTCTGTTGTGTTGAAAGAGCTGTTCAATATCAGTCTGTGCTCTTTCAGATTCTACCTGCTGAGCTTTCAGCAAATCGTTAAGTTCTTCATTTTTTCGTTCTGCGTCCTTCAACACTGCAGCAAGAGTTCTTGCCTTTGAGTGGAAAGACATCCCCCCCCAAAAAAAAAAAAAAAAAAAAAAAATCCAACCCACAATTACAAGCCATTCTGTTTCACAAGTCACTTTGTAATAGGCATATTTGAGACCATAGATCTAACACTAAAATGCCAGCAGCTACATTAAGAAAAGGATTTATCTCACCTAGTATTAACTACAAATTAATTTGTTCACTAAATTCCTTTAGATCCCTTTATAGACAGTGGGAGGGGAGAGGGAAGAATAAAGTAAAAGGTGATACATTTTAGCTATGGATTTAGTATCAGCCCAATCTTTATTATAACCTTTAAAAAATAGAAATGTCTCTGAGTTTTCAATGTACACCTGCCGTGGTTTCGGCTGGAGTTTATTTTTTTTTCTAGTAGCTGGTATAGTGCTATGTTTTGGGTTCTGTATGAGAAGAATGTTGTTAACACGCTGATGTTTTCAGTTGTTGCTAAGTAGTGTTTAGACCAAGTCAAGGATTTTTCAGCTTCTGATGCCCAGCCAGTGAGAAGGCTGGAGAGGCACAAGAAGTTGGGAGGGGACACAGCCAGGGCAGCTGACCCAAACTGGCCAGCGGGGTATTCTATACCATGTGATGTCATACCCAGTATATAAAGCTGGGGGAAGAAAGAAGGAAGGGGGGGGGATGTTTGGAGTGATGGCATTTGTCTTCCAAAGTCACCACTACATGTGCTGGAGCCCTGCTTCCCTGGAGATGGCTGAACGCCTGCCTGCTGATGGCAATGAATTCCTTGTTTTGCTTTGCTTGCATGTGTGGCTTCCGCTTTACCTATTAAGCTGTCTTTATCTTAGCCCATGAGTTTTCTTGCTTTTACCCTTCAGATTCTCTCCCCCATCCCACTGTGAGGAAGTGAGTGAGCAGCTGCGTGGGGCTTAGTTGCCAGCTGGGGTTAAAACACAACACCTCAAATACATACCCCATGGAAGCAAGCTTTATCTGAAAGTTCATCTTTGACAAGTGATTAAAAGGCACAAACAGGAAACAGTTCTTCATATACCAGCAAATTCTATATAGGATTCTAGTAAGTGGCTTTATTAATTTTCAAGATTACTACCATTAAATTAACACTAATGGTTAACGAACGATAATCACTACAGTAGGTTTGTTTTGTTGACTTCCTATAAAGGAAAGGACATTAAAGAAAACTGTTCCGAAGAACAATCCAGAGGAAAACAGGGAATTTATGATGAAAATTAAAACTGCCCTAACTTGTAAGCATAGCTTACAGTTAAGCTTTTTAGTTTCTACACATGCTATCACAGTTAAAGCTACCCAGACAATTATTACTCAGCCCCACCTCAGAGTCCCAGAAGGAAGCTCCTGCTACTTACCTCGGACTCAGCCTGGGCTCTCTGACATCGGTACTGAGCCATCAGCCTATCGGCCTGAGCCAGAGCTAATGTCTTTGCTTCCAAAAGGTCTTGCAGCCTAGTTTCTTTAGACTGTACATAGGAAGAACATTTTTCATTAACATTTTCTGAATGTAGAGACAGCATCGTACCCATACACATTAGGTTGTACTCACTGCTAACGCCGACAGCTTCTGCTCATAGACATCCATTATGTCAGATATCCTCATACCAGTGAATGGCTCCTTCATCTGTGGAAATGTTTTCCAATTACTGCTACTGTACATTGGTATGGACTTAGATAGGTAATGTGGGTCTAAAGAGCGCAGTAGTTTTGTGAACTCCACTTGTCCACTAGCTTTTTGAGTTCTTATGTCTGAGATTGTCTGCTCAAATGCATCCACCTGACTCTGTGGAAAGTTTGTGAACAATTGAACTACTTAGGCTGAATAGGATTCATCTGCAGAAGACTATCAGTCAAGCACTATGAAAAGGTAACATCACCACTCTAAAATGGTTCCCCTTGGTCTAATCTTTGCTGGAGAATTAGCAGTCCTCTCATAGGACACCTAAAGTAATTTGCCCTACTATTAACAGCACGAAATACATATGGCTAAAAATCTCTGTTCATACTCCATGGCCTTCTCAACATACAGATTACCAGAAAAGGCCCAGGTAAGTTGTTCTGAAAGGATACTATCCAGAACAGACTTTACTATGTTAACCCACTGACTTACTAGAGGAAATTTACCATATATGGTACCACAAGTCCTAAGTGTTTATTAAAATATATACCTGAGTCAAGTGAGAATGCTACTTGGTGATTTCAGGATATTTTTTCTTAGGCAGTGCTACTATAACAGCAGTTTTGAGCAGCTGTTCATAAATGGTGATACATTACCAAGTGCAAGCTATCCCAGCTGTTCATACAATGAACACCTACTGAAGAGCTACCATCTCTGCACCATTTTGAACCATTATGTAAGAATTTCTTTGATATTAACAGTAGCCCCTGCATGACTCCAGTTCTCAGCTCATATTCCTGTCCCTAAAGTTGGAAACAAGTAGTTTCTTTTCCTGCTTGCAAACCTGTAATCTCTATGTCCTTTTAGATACTACTACTATAAGAAAAGCTTCTGTAAGTTCCCTTTACTCCCTCTGTACAGTAATACTATTAAAAGTGTTTTCTCAATTATGTTTTAACACACATTTGAGCTTCACATAACATACAGAACACACACAGAGATGAAGTACTGGATATTTTAAAGTAAGTGTGTATATATTCATTTTTAAAGGAAAGTTCTACTAATTAGAAGGTCTAAGAAAAGATTCACTCAATTTCTCCCCTCAAAAATTGAAGCAGCTTTACATTCCCTCACATTACTAGAAGGTGCTGCACTAGTGCTGTTAGGCACCTGTGGCTACTTTGACTTACATTGATATGTACACAGCAATGCACCTACAGACTGTTGTGTGCAGCCTCAAAAGGATGATCAGTGGGAGCATCCCATGGCAGAGAACGAAGTAAGCCAATGAAGACTCACTTGACCTTTCCCACTATTAAGCTAGCAGCTGCCTGGAACTGGTAGCTTGCTGAGTTTCGTTCTTATCTGTTACAAGAGAGAGGACTGTTGCAAAGCTAAGGCTGGAGGCAATGCCACTAATACAGATATCAAGCTGTTATCAGGCACATTCTGTTTGTTTTCCCGATTTGTACACTGTTCTTTTAAGCCAAAAGAAAACAGAAGCAACCACTCAGATCCATCACTCAGTCTAAAGCAGCTACAAAGAAACTAACTTGCTTTGAACAGAAAAAAGAAAGAGGAAATATAGCCAGCATCTGACAGTATGGCCCACAAAGAAGCACGCTATATGTGGTGCCTGTTTGAGTGTCTCATTCATAATGTATATTGCTGCAGAGGGAAACAAAAACTTTCATCTGAAGTGATAACAATGCCTTTCCAAGAACACCACAAATAGAGTCAGCTACAGGCAAGAAAAGGAAAGTGTTTGTATGCATGTTTAGGCATATAAGACATGCATGATACTCTTCTAAAGCAGCATATGATCTCTATTTTATCACAGGCTATATCTTAGGAAGCAAGGTGAGAAGGCTCCTTGTAAGTGTCCCAGCAAGTCTAGGCAGTTGCAACTATATATATCTGACGCCTGTCTCCAGATCTGACAACTAGAAGAGTGTGGGCAACCCCACTGGAGAAAGGGATCTCAATAAGGAGCCCAGCTTCTGATGTAGCACAAAGAATTATTATCGAATTCTGCTCAGGAGCTCAATAAAAGGAACACATTCTAAATAGGTTGGAATCTAAATTGAACTCAGCAGATACATGTGCTATAGCCTGACACTTGGATTTTAATTTCTGGCGACACCCCCCGTAAAAAAGTGACAAATATTTAATAAGTGTATATAAATTCTACTAACCTGTAGTCCAGAATGAAGTTTTTGTATTAATTCCTGAATATTTGAAGTTGTGGATCCATCACTTGGAGGACAGGACCTTACCGAAGCAACGCCAGTCACTGGTGACTGCATTTGCATTCTTTTTGATGCATGCTCTGTTTCTTGCTGTCTGTAAGCATTATTTGCCGCAATGCTTTCACCAAGCCTACATAAACATAAAGGCTACAATGAAATAACTTGCTACAAATATCATTGCAAGAATTGAAGATGAGAACAATTTCATAACATAATCAAATTCCCTTTCATTGAAAACAGATTACAGAACAGTCACATTTGCATATCACGCAACATTAAGATGTAGTATCAGACATGTGCCCAAACTGTCCAGAGATACAGAAAGTAAAACAACAACAACAACAACAACAACAACAACAACAACGCAAGCCTGTCATGGCTAACCTTTAGAAAGAAATGCAGTATCACACCAGAAAGGGCATGGTGTTCAGCTCTTCCTTATTAGCCTGAGAAACAGGTTATTTCACATGTCATTATTCAACTTAATTAGGCCACTGTAAGAGGAAGATTGAGAAGGTATCAGGTGTAAAAATAAGAAGACTGAATCATGGAAAGCCAGAGTGCTACCAATAAACCTTAGTTTTTCCTTGTCTGTGATGCTATTTTACATATTATATTGAGTACAGCACATTTAATTTTGTAAGTTTTAACCAAAATTTAAGTATGCAGATAAAAGTGCAACTGGTTAAAATTTGAACAGGGAAGAGAACACAAAAGCTTAGACAGAAGTAATTACAATACCTATATTCCAGTATCTGTATGTTACTTGAGGTTGGTATTTTCAAGGCAGCTACTAATGACATGTTCCAAATCAGAGAGAATGGTAAGTGAAAAGAGCTGATTTTTGAGGCACCAGGCAAAAATCTTTTCTTCTAGATAAATTCCTTAATTACTAAGTTACACCAAACACTTCACTGAAGTGCTGTTTCAATTGATTCCTAAGTGAACAAAGCCTATTTTTAACTTGCATTTATACACATTATTTGATTATTTCCATTGTACAACTCCAGGCATATCGGATTGTACAGATCCATCATTCTTCCAGCCACACTGTTTGTTACTGGCCATTACAAAAATGCTTCCTATATCCACAAAATCATGTGATCATAGAATAGTTGAGGTTGAAAGGGACCTCTACAGATCATCTAGTTCAACTCTCCTGCTCTAAGCAGGTTGCCCAGGACTACATCCAGTAGTTCTGACTGTCTCAAAGGACAAAGACTCTCCACAAGTTCTCTTGGCAACCTTTTTCAGTATTTTATTCCCCTTATAGCAAAAGTGTGGATCTTAAAAAATATATTTAAAGAGATTAAAAAGGGTCTTTTTTCTTGTATTTCAGTTTGTACCTACCTCTCGTCCTGTCAATGGCTACCACTGAGAAGACTCTGGCTCCATCTTTTGTTCATTTCCATCATACTTTTATACTCATTGATAAGATCCCCTGCCAAGTCTTCTCAAAACTAAACAATCCCAGCTCCCTCAGCCTCACTTTGTACGACACACTCATCCCTCAAACATCTTAATGGCCCTTCACTAGACTCACTAGTATGGTTTTATCTCTCTTGTACTGGGTAGCCCAGACATGAACACACCACTCCAGATGTGGCCTCACCACAGCTGAGCAGCGGGGAATAATCACCTCCTTCGGCCTCCCAGCAATACTCTTCCTAATGCAGTCCAGGGTGCTATTGACCATCTTTGCCATTCTTGAAGACAGAAGTTATATTTGCTTTCTTCTAGTCCTCAGGAACCTCTCCCAATTACCATGATTTTTCAAAGATAATCTGGGGTGGCCTTGCAATGACATCACCCAACTCACTAAGCGCTCATGGGTGCATCCTATCAGGTCTCGTGGACTTCTGTATGTTCAGTTTGTTTAAGTGTTCCATAACCTGATCCTCTGCCATGCAGGGTAAGTCTTCCTTCCTCTAGACCTTCCCATTGCTCTCAGAGACCTAGGATTCCCAAAGGCAAATCATATCAGTGAAGATCAAGGTGAACATGGCATTGAGTATATCAAACTTTTCCACGTCCTTTGTCACCAGTTCCCCTGCCCCTTTCAGCAGAAAGGCACACTGTCTTTTGCTGATGACATACTGGTAGAAGTCTTTCTTGTTGCCCTTCACATCTGTCACCAGGTTCAACTCCAGGTGAGCTCTGGCTTTTCTAACCCCATCCCTGTATACTTGGACACTTTGTCTACCTTCCTCCCAGGTCATCTGTCTCTGCTTCCACCTCTTGCATGCTTCCTTTTTATACTTGAATTTTGCCAAGCAGTCCTTGCAGGCCTCCTGCCATGGTTGTTTGATTTTTCTGCTCGTTGGGATGGGATGGACCATTAAGGCCCTGAAGAAAATGATCCTTTTGGGAGGAGGGGTGAAGGGGATGGGGCAGGAGGTGAAATAAATAAATAAATAGAAATCAACCAGCTGTTCTTGACCCCTCTTCTCCCCAGGGCTATCACCATCATAGGAGTCTCCATTTCCCAACCCAATAGGCATAGATTCTGTCTGCCTGTCCTTTGGTACATCTGGAGTCTCAGACACTTGAACGCGAAGGTCTTGAAGAAGGATCTGGTCAATCTCCTCTTCATCATTTCCGATACTCACAAGCTGCTGACCTCCTGCAGCTCCTTTACTTGGCACCACAGATCCTCAGCAACTGCACACCTCCTGCAGGCTAGAAGACCACCTCCTACTGGCCCAGCCTTAGTAAGAGATCCCAAGCACTCCCTGTAGCCTCAGACCTCCAGAGCTGCATACCTCTTCTGAAACTCTATCTGGGTTGGTGCTTCAGCTTGCAAAATTTATTTTGTATCCGTTTTGATGGTTTTACAGACGTTCCTCTACTTAACATACCCTACCCCCAGCATCCCCCTGTATTTGTCTCCTGAAGTCTACAGTTAACTAGATATATTGATATTATCGATATGTAGTACTACTTCGTAATCCAAAACAGCACCGATGTTTTCAGGATGAACACAGTTTTAGACTGTTATTACTGTGTTATCATCACTGGCCTATTTTGGGGTTATGATAGAAAAGAGTGTGATTCCCTAGGGTGTGAGAATTTTTTGTTTGTTTTTTAAAGTTCCTGTACATGCCACTAACTTCACAAGCTTTCTCAAAAACAACCAAAAAGCTGCAATGAAGCAAATAACCACGATTTGGTTAGGTCATCTTCCTTTACTACTTGGGGGGGGGGGGGGGCGTACTCC
>JAVJGG010000031.1:10976528-11021906 GCA_035590195.1 Aviceda cuculoides
GGGGGGGAGTAATTCAGTCACTGTTCCAATATAAACTAGTTACGTTACAAATCTTTCACTCGAGAAACGCAGCTCAAATGCCAAAAAGGCATCCGATTTGAAAATCCTTTAAAACAATTTTCATTTTTGTTTTTAAAAAGCTCTGCTAACAAAACGGGAAGAAGTGTCACATTGGTTTTCTAACATTTCTCACATTTTTTCACGCAGTTGCAAAGACTGTGACGGTTTTTCCTATTTTATTACATCTAGAGGAATAAGGACTCTATCAAATAGTTTCTCAATACTTTTTCCCCTATTTAGGCCACCTTAAATCCTACCTGAACTGCCATCTGCCCGTGTCTTATCCTACTCTGTTCTTTCTTGGAAGTTACTGCAAAAGGGTAAGCAAAACTTTAGGAACTGAAGAGTGATGTGTCTGACAAAGTTCAGTAGAGGGAGAAATCTGACAGTCAGAATATTAGATGCACTCTAAGTAGTAAGTTGCAAGCACAGACTTCGGACAAAAGAACCCTGAAGGACAGAAGTCAGTTACTACTATGCTCTCTAGGATCTGACGTTAATTGAATACCATTAGCATTTGAACTACTTCCTCTGGCCTCCAAGATCACTACTGTCTCTTAACTGCAGATAAAGAAGAAACAAGACAATTTTTCTAAAGTTTCTGTCTCTGATGAACTGAAAGTAATATGCCAAGAAACATGAATATCACTAAGCCCATAAAAACGTCAAATCCTAACAGACTATCACAAAAATAAACTTACACTATGGCAGGAAAATCTGGTAAGGGTGCAGCCTCAAACAGTATTCTAAGTCCCACTTGGACTTGCTCTCTGTGGTCTGATGTTAAAGCAAATGTCAAAGGCATAATCAAGCGTTGATCCTAAAAAAGAAACTACTTTGCTCAAAACAAGATATAACAGTTAACAACAACAAAAAAAACCCAAACCACCCAGCCATCACAGTATCTAGGCCCATGAGCATAGAAGTGTTTTATTTAAAATTTAAGCTACCTTCTTAAAGTTTGCCCTTCTAAGTTTCTGAGCCCAAAGTCAATGTAAGAGAAGAAATTTTAAAGATAGTTTACGCTTCAGAGTATTTAGAAACATGTTTTCCCATTAAAGCCAATGCAACAGGTAAAGAAGCTATTTAATTGCTTCAAGTTTTCAAGTGCTTGATTTCCGTCATAAAGGGTCACAATCTTATGTTTTATAAGGATTTCCTGAGGACTGTGAAACTCTGATTGCTACCCATTAAATTACATAATTCTCATTATTGAAAGAAACTACTCCAAAACAGCATGAAGTGTTTGACTGTCTAGATTACTTTTCCATCAACAAAGTAAATTGTTAAGGTATGACCAATAGTTATCAGAAACTGTTCTGACTACACAAAGTCACAAATTAGATGTGTATATTTAATAGTAACCAACTCACAAATAATTACATGGTTGTGATAACTTTTTTCTAGTTTGTCATCTTTAAACTGCAGTCCTAATGCAGTCTTAAAAGGATAATACTTACTAGGCAGCTGAAGTATGATTTCACAGGCATTACTGAAATAAATGATTGGCGTGAAAGCAAACTGCTCTTCTTTTGGAAGAACTAACAATGAAACAACCTTTAAGATTTGTGCCCTGGGGATTATATTTTCCTAGAAATTTTACCACTTCAGAGACAAGCATCC
Source organism: Aviceda cuculoides (assembly GCA_035590195.1). Taxonomy (NCBI): domain Eukaryota; kingdom Metazoa; phylum Chordata; class Aves; order Accipitriformes; family Accipitridae; genus Aviceda; species Aviceda cuculoides. The sequence continues at coordinate 10,978,212 of JAVJGG010000031.1, forward strand.
AAAACATTCAGGACTAAGCTATGGTAGTGCAGTGACACCTTCCTTCACAGATATGTTTCTTAAGACATTTTAAAGTCATACCTGTAAGATTTTGTAGAAGCTGACCTCCATACCAGGTACATCCTGCTTCAGTCTGCTCATGAGATCAAGCGTTTTCAAAATAGTATCAGCAGCAAGTTTGCTTTTAAACATAAGATTAGAAAAGCGAAGTGGATGAGAAAAAAAACTCAGCAGAGCAATGTTTGTCAAATCAGCACTGATAAATAAATTCAGTAAATTAAAAAAAAATTAATAAATACTTTCACAAAGAAATTAAATGTGTCCAGCAAGGCAACAATGCCAATACCAAGAGAAATCCCTGAGTTCCTTGGACATGCTGCTGAGCATATCAAGGATGGCAACAGTGCAGACCAAAAAAATCACTTTCGAGTTGAAAGTGAGGAGGGTTTAATCATAGGTTCCATTATATTTCACTGTTTTTTGGCCATATAACTATTAGTTATATCAACATTCAGGTTAATGACACTGAGCTGAAAGAATGTATATTCCATTTTCAGTGCAATAATTCCCTCCCATAATGATGTGTGATTTTTGAACTCTGGTTGCATAAAATCAAAATGAAAATGAGGTGCCATAAGCAGTTCTAGCAAGCTTCAACTTGGGTAAGTTTGAACTACTGGATGAGGTTTAAGGTCACTGTTCTACATAAGTGGATCTCCAGGTTATGCTGAAAACAACATCTGAATGTTTAAGCTAGGTTTTACTTATTGAACTGACCAGCAACATTACTTTCTATTGCCACAAAAATGCTAAGGTTGATTTAAAACCAGTATTGATTTACATGCATTTAAATGGTACTTTCAACTACAATATACTTTCCATTGGAACTGCATCATGAGTCTTGCTAAATTAGATTTTAGATAAGATTTGTGTGCTCACCACATTTTAGAGTCCACGGCTTTTGTCCCAAAACCAGTATCAATCCCACTACAGGTAAATTGGTGTTCTATTAGAGATGTGCATTGGCTGGCAGTCAGCACCTTCGAGGCATGCATTTTCAGTATTTCATCTCTACAGAGCAGTAGACCGAGTTAAGAATAAACTTCATATACCTATGCTTAGGTATCGGCACCAAAAGGCAACTTTTTCCAACAATAAAGTACACAAAAGTTAGTGTATCAAAGCACAAGTGCCTCCAAAAATGCTTTTAAAATCCAACTACATAAACTACTTAAGTCATGGTTAATTCACAAGCCAAACAAGCTTCACTTTTCAATTAAAACACACACTTACTTGGAAACTAAGGGAAACCACAATAAAATGAGTGGCATACAGAAAAATGATGAACAAAAGGCAGCGAACAATCAGTCCTTAATACAAGAACTGGTTATCTAGGAGCAAAGTGAGACTTCTTCATAGAACTCAGCTTAGATGCAGGACTACATCCTGCAGGTATGTTCTCCTTGCTACATGACACTGTGGACACTAAGGACTCCAAGAGGAGTGTAAAACTGTATCATTCCACTGATCTAAATTTCTATCATATTTAACTGGGAGTTGCACTTGACTTAGTCAGGCAAAAATACTACACTGATCAAGAAAATGGCCACCCAAACTGCCCTTACAATTTCAACAGAAAACACTCCTCTTCATTTTTGATCTGCAAAGTGCTTCTATACTGTTGAATAGCCACCACATTTTATCCTGCACCACTGTATTACAAAATAATTTCACAGCAATTAGAAAGCTACTTAAGGTTTTTCAAGATGGACAGTCCTAAATAAAATTAGGGCAGTTATTTTCTAAAAGCTATTAGTGTGATCCAAGATGGACATTTCTTCTAACATCTTAGAGTAGATCATGGTGGAGCAATAATAAATGAACTGCCAATAGGGACATAAAAAGGATATTCGTCAGGACATCAATAGCCTTGACCATTCTTTGACACTTTTTCTTCACTAATAGCTCATCCACAATCTGTTCTGGCATCTGAAGATGATCAAGAAGAACAGGCAGCAAAAGGTCCACAAAGTGTTCGGCTGAGGCACTGTTCCCACTATTAATAACATCCTGTAATAGAAACATTTTATTTTATGTCAATGTATAAAACTACAGAACAAGGAAGCTAAGCCTACTCTACCCCCTCCTCTACCAGCCTGTCTTCTAGCTTTCCCAACCTCTTGCTATTTCAGGTTTAAACCTGAGTCTTAAGATTGCTGATCAGTATCATAACGGAGGACGAAGTTTAACAAAGAACACAGAAACAGCAGAAACTTCCTCACTTCTACAAGTCCTAGAAAGCTATTCTTTGATAGCTTTGTAACTACCTCATGACTTTATGAACTACCATGCCTTCCACTTAACTTTCAACACAGACATATTTCTAAAATGTAGCATGTTTTTAAAAGAAAAGTTGTTTTAGAAAGCATGGAATTCTAGAACAGTAAGAATATTTTATTTCAGGTATATTTTTGCATGCTATTTTTCAAGTAAAATGCTAATAGTTGTTTAAAAAGAAATTAAAAATATAGCTGCTAAGAAGCTCTTAAACTCAATTATCAGTCTTGGTACCTCAAAAATCTCTTTGAATAGTTGCAATGCTAGAACTGAACAGTCTTCAGAGCCTTCCAATGGCTGGTTTGACAAGTGCACCAATGCAACAGATGGTTCAAAAGTCTTTGAGCGAGTCACAAATCTGGTATTTCCAGACACTGGCAAGCCAGATGGTTCCAATATTGCCTGCCGCAGGGTATGACGCAGCTCTATCACAGAACAGAAGGCAAGCAGCAGCTCCAAGATCTGCGTGAAGTGAATGAGAGTTCAAATGCTTTTAAATCAAGTACCTGTACAGAAATTGCAATGCCCATAGCACAAGTCTAAAGTTCTGTGCAACTCCTTTTAGCACTTTAAAGTTTTCTGAAGAATAGTTTTCTTTCCTTAAAGCCAAGTCAGCAGCAGAAACTCAGTTCATTAGACTGGTAAAGTCTTGTGACAGTACTCAGTGTATTGCTTTCTCTTCCTTTTTTAAAAAAGCATGACTGTTGGCTAGTGATCTAGTAAGCAGTAGAAATGCATATACAGTCAGAATGAAGAAAGCTATGGAAGGGAAAATATTCTGAGACATGAATGGATGCACACAAACAGGAAAGCTCCTTGTCAATATGTCTTTCTAAATAAAAACAACAAACAACAAGAAATCGCATACACAGAAACATTAGCACTTATTATTTACTATGATGTGAAACACATTCATAAAAAAAGCTTAAGACTCATTTCACAGATGTATTTAGCCCAAATATTTTCACAACATTTCATATTTTATTAAGACTTATTCCTAAGTCTTTGAGATTAGCATCATGGTTCCCTGATCATCAGTTCAGGGTCTGAGTAGCATTAATTCAAGTTTTAGCCAGTGAAGTGGAGTACAACTGCATTCCAGGTACATCCCCAAAATTTCTTATTAGCCAAAGCACAAGAGGTGTTTATGTTGGCTTTTTGCCTTTATGTCTGTTGCCTGAAAGCAGACACACATAGTCTGGCGAAAAACCCAACCATTACAAATTCAACCTGACAGCCTTTTGAACAACTAGAAAATATAAACTTGGTGAATACCATAGGTCACATAAGAGTCCTGAAGACAATGTATATCATTATCATTCCTTGTACACAAGGAACCTACATATGACTACAGAAGTGGAACTAGATTAGGAGTTTTACCCTCTTATTCTTACACTGAAAAAGTATAAATACCTTAAACGATGAATCAGGATCCCTTCCATGAAGAAGATCTAATACTTGACCAAGACATGAGGTAAAGTGCTCATATCTACAGCATACATAGAGGAGAAAAAAAAAAAAATTAGAATTTCATTCAGACATTTATACTGACTGATGAATGCAAGTGCCCTATTCTCCCTCTTACCCTCAAACACTTCAAGTACAGTGATAGTTTTGATAATGTAATTTCTATTTAAAATAGACTAAGCTTTAAAAATATTCTAAGAATGAAAGCAAATTGCTTAAAACAAGCCAAGATTTTCCAGGTATTTCTACTGCTAGATTTAGATTGAAATTCAGCAAATAAATTCTGCTAGCTAAATTTGCAGAACCACTAGTCAAGCTCTCCACAGACCTACTCTGTAACATCCTGCAGTAAAATTATTACAACTTCAACCATACTATTCCACTTCCAGATAATACGGGCTACTCATCAAGTTGTCCGACTACTGATACTGTCCAGACAAAGAATTACTGAACACACTATTAAATTTCCTAAATGACAATGAAAAAACCCAGATCTTGATTCACACTTCTGTGTGAAATTAGTAACACAAAAATCTTTTAGTTTCAAGCGCAGCAGTTATAATTGACTAGTAACATTCAAAAAGCATCTAGGGAAGTTTCTTCCAATGTTTGGTTCAGAATACAAATAGCATACAGCAAAGAAAGTGAACAAGAGCTTCAGAAAAATATCCTGTGCTTTTAAGAGAAGTCATACCTGGTAAGATAATCTGCAACTTTGGGGTTCTTCAGAAGATCCATGAGTAGATCAACAGAGTATTTTCTTGTTAGAGTACCATCTCCATTTACAACAATATTGAATATTAACTGAAATGTCTGGTGGATATTTCGAGCATGAAAGAGCTGAAAAGAAGAAGAAAGTTATGTATGGGCACATACTTACTTTGCTGGGTCTCTTGCTTATTAAAACTAGCTGGAATTAGAATTTTATTTGACCAGTGTGACTATTAGTTTTATCTACAATTTAAGAATAGAACAGACTTCAAAAGTATCACTTACTTTTTCTCCTACTTCTTCATTTAAAGTAAGGCTTGATAGTACTGAAAGGGCAAACACAACCATAGTCAAACTACTATGGGCCAGGAAACTTATTAAGGTACGATAGAAACTCTTCACATTATTCTAAAGCAAAAAGGAGAAACATAGGCATTATAAATCTTATTCTGTTCTATAAAAACACCAGACTTACAGATGATACATATTTATAAGTAAGCCATACAAATAATGAATAAAACAAAAAATAATTACAATGATAACAGTTCCCTAGGAAAACTATTTTAGCGTTCTACTGCACAATACTGGTGTTGATGTTAATGAACTTGTATAAGGAAAAAGAAAAAAAAAAAAAGAAAAAAAAGAAGGAATTCCATCACTATTTTAAAGAAAGATGAGAAGGTAATTTTGTTGAAGTGTCCAATAGAAAATAACCACTGAAAATTGACCCCCATCTTTTCTCTGCTCAGAGATCAGATCTGACAATAGTTCCTCCTTTCCTTCCCACCTCTCTTCCAAGGTAAACAGTACAACATTCACTGCCACATAGATGAATTTGTATTTCTGAATTAAAAAATAAGTTACGTTTGCACTGATTTATGAAGAGACAGGAACTGAGTAGCTCAGATACGGATGCGTATTTGAGGATTCAAGGGCCCTGACATTAAGATCAGCTTACAAAAAATCCAACTAAAATCATTATATGTTAGCAACATTTAGTTTTTTTAAGGAAGAACACTCAAATTTTACATTCACCTTTCATTTGCAGAGAACAGTTGCAGAAACTGAGTGTATAACACAAGCTAGTGCAAGAACACAGCAATGTAGAGAAGGAAAGAGAATAACCAGCTTCCTGTTCTACTGGTTATTCTCTCCAACATGGGAGAAACAACCACCAACTCTGCTGAACAAGCAGGTCAAGGTTATTATTGCCGCAAAAAAACGCATAAGAAATACTAAGGTAAGAACCCTGTCAAGTAACTCCTTTGGCCTCAAGACAGAGAATCATGCCACAAAACCAAAAGTCTTACCAAAGATTTTATCTGAGTTTGAATAGATAAGTTGTGACGACACAGATTTGCCAGGAGTCCTAAACACGGTATCGTTAACTCATCTTCAGTGGATTGACTTAAAAGAAAAAGTTCAGAAGTTTAAATAAAGATTTTTTTTTTAAAGCACCTAGAATTTAATTACAAGAAACTGTAGGGCAGGGGGTGGGTGACTTCTTATTTTGTTTGGGTTTTTGGAGGGGTTTTGTTTTTTAATTAGACACCACTCCACCAAGCACAGCAAAATTCAGGTTGCAATCCCCACAGTGTGGGCAGTTTTTAACAGAGTACATCTGAAAAAAACCCCAGTATCAGAGACAAGTGCCATCAAAGGTCATTTATTGCAGGTGCTTTTAATAGTCATTAAACCTCTTACAAGGACACTTGCACAAAATCTGTATTAATCCAACAAGTCTGTTCCTAATGAGAAGCATGAATTTTCTCCTGGCTTTTGTCTTTGTTAGCTCCCTGCTCCTGGTGGGGTGAGCTAAGAGGCCAATTACTATTCAATCACCCAAAGTCCTACAATCACTGCATTTGACAATTTGCAACAACATGGTTTTCAAAGAAAAACCTCTGTTGACTTCAGAGCAAAAATGCCACAGCTCGCTCTGGAGACCAGGTTAGTGCAATATGCTAATGGCCTTCAGAAAGTTTAGAAACTTAGCTAGATATTTCCCACAAGAAAAGACAACCAAGTACACACTTACACATGATGCATTAGAAACGAAACTAATTCATCGATGTTGGCACCAGCGCAAAAGACTGGAACATTGTAGGTTAGCCTCTGCAGCAACTGAATACTCTGAGGAAATAAAAAGCTATTCACTTATGTCTTTCCTATAGCATCTCACTGAAAAATGTTACAAGTTACAAAAACTGAAACTGAAAGGACAAATAACAAGACACCACAACTTAATTTTCAGTCTCTGTAATGTTAACACAACAATTACACGAGCTGCTGCAAGCACACTGAGTAATGTCCTACCACACTGATGAACTTCTTAAAAGCCCAAACAGATTAATAAGGTTTTGACAGAGGAGTTACCTTTTTAGCCCATCCAATTCTCCCCTTTGTCTCGTCAGCAAGTTCTCCATTCTGTCAGTGAGAAAGGGACTTTGTCCTATTGAAAGACCTAGAAGTCTCAAACTCCAAAAAGCACTTTGCAACCTTTTGCAGAAAGTATGTTTATAGGAAAACAGGTTTGCTGTGAAGACCGCCAACAGATCTAGTGGTAGTAAAGTCCTTCATACAGCATTCTTTCAGCACATAACATAACTGAGATAATGTGACGTTAATATACTCAAACATGACAAAAATCACAGCATATGATAGCAGCTGAAACAAAATCTCACCTTGTTAATATCTGATATAAGAGCTTAAAGGCATTTATATATATATATATATATATAAAATTGGATCTATTTGGTGACTACAAAAATCTCTCCACCGACTGGCAAGTCACTCGGATCCCTGAGTCTTCTGGTACTCCTAGCGCTTTGAGAAATATGCAAACCATAAGAAAAGTGTTCTTTACTGGATGCTTGACTCCTTTTCCACAGTTCAAGGGCAACAGAACTACTAGCAAATTCACGTTCTCCTTTCCCTCTCCAGAAGGAGATGTGACCACAGGTAGCCAGCAAGTATTTGCTAAAAGCTTAGAACCACATATGAGAAAACCTGTGTGTATTTTTAAAACATAAAGAAAACTTTACAGTTAAATGCACAGAAAGGGCAGGTTAAAATTGGTGAAGTCAGACTGGGAGATGTCACATGTTCACTTAAAAAAAAAAATTTAAAAACCCCACAAAAATAGTAATGTTTGCACTTGGCTCCTAAAAGTAAGCTTCCATTAGCACAGCCCCCTTGCGTTCACTGGCAGATAGCACTGACAGAGGGAAGGAGGCATACATGCCCTCCAAACTTTGGATGAGAACCGGCCACCACAGCTTTCCTTTCACTCCTTCACAATTACCTGTCAAAGTATTGATGAGACAAAACAGTCTCCAGGGTTTTGTTATGAACATTAGGAAAAACAACTAAACATCTCAACTGGAAATTAACCTTCCAAGCTCTCAAGCAGCGATTTCTTGAAATAATTTCAGAAACAGTTTTGTTTTGGTTTTTTTTTTTTTTTTTCCTTTTGGTGTGTTTTTTTGTTTTGTTTTTTTTTTTTTTTTTTTTTTTTAATTTGAGCAGGTGAGAGGGACAAGCAAGATTAAAGCGAGGATACAGAGAACTTTATGCAGTGCTAAAATCTTGTCATACTAGCCACATACAGCAAATAAAATACACAGCTAAGATCAACTTTCCTTCAACACATTATTTTAGATAGAGCTTTTAAAGAGTTATTATATACATACAGTATAACGTATGAGTAGCCAAACATTATTAAGCATTAGTTCCTGTTACCTGTAATAAGACTGGGTCGCTAAGATTGGTAGAACTTTGATGAACCACTCCCGCCAGCACGCTGGTCAGATTGTAGGTATTCTGAAGAGCTTCTCTAGTCTCATTGTCTAAAGCTAGAATTTAAGAATTATTAACAAAACCTCCTATCTAACAGAAAAAGCAACTGTTGTATTAGCTACCAATCTAAGCAGAAGCCAAAGTCTTTGACCAGTTTTTCATGTATATTTCACAAATTGCTACAAATAAATCACAGCTCCTATGTACTTGCATCTCTACCTTACTTGTGAACTTACAGTTAATTGAAGCACTAATACTTTTCCTTAAGATGCTTAGATACTGAAGGAATGGCCTACCTCCTACCTACAAAGTTTTAGTTCTGTTTGAGATCTTGAAACCTGCACTTAAAAGGCTTTAAAGTTTAAAATCAATTATTGCAGTTTCTTGCTTTGTGCTATGGTGGGCAAGTAGACTAAAACTAATAACTTGATAGGTTTATCTAGCAAAAGTTACATTAAAAAAGCCAGTTCTGCTTAGGCAGTCTTGGAAAAGACGTAGCAAACAATGATGACAGGTAAAGTAACAGATCAGTTAGAGAAGGACTAATTTGTAAAATTTTCCAAACCCAACAGGCTGGAAAAGATAGTTAAGATCCCCAGCAGCAAACATAATTTTACAGTAACTGTTTCAAAAACCTAAAAGGAAGCTTAAAGAGGCTAAAAACTCCAAGCATTGGAGAGGAGAAACAAGGGGTCATCATAAAGGACTCAAATCTTGAAAAACTACTCATACATGATGAGAAACTAAGCAGTGAAGTAATAATTTTTCCCTATATATGTAGGTTATGGTGAGCACTGAGCTCACTAGACAATGAAATCCCACTTCTGTGAAATGGAAAAAAAACACAAAACCAAAAAAACCCCAAGCCCCAAACCAAACACATCTCAAGAAACAAGTAAGAGGCAGTAGAACCTATTCTGTAATTGGGAAAGTTGATGCACACAGGCCCAGGCCATTGGAGAGCCCAAACAGCTACCCAGCAAATGCTGCAATGGGAGAGGTAAACTGAGGTGGTGATAGCTGTTGATGCAACACAGCTTCTCCCTATCTTTGCATCCCGTAGGCAGGTTTCTTCACTTCATTAAAAAAGGGTAGTCTTTTCAAGCTCCAAAAATCAAGGTCAAGAAAATAATTCTTCACCCTACCCAGTGAGGAAACAAATTCTGACAAGCATGATCATTGTCATTTCACAGTGATGACTTCAAATCTGCTTCTCATGGCGATTTAACATCTTATCTAGCCTTGTACATACAGTCAGGTGGCTCAGTCAAGCATTCCACTACAATGAAAAACACTTCATCTTTCACACCTTATGCTTTTTCCAAGTTCATCACCCATGCCGCAGAATCAGCACCTGCCTTGTCTTCCCTTTCCCAGACCAAAGATAAAAAGTTCAGATGCAAACCTTACCTAGCTGTGATAGCAAAGTAACCACAGACAAGGTTAGAGATGGGTTTGTATTAGCGTCCTCAAGGAGTTCTATTAAGCAACTGAGACATTCACTTGGCAGAATCTGGTTTGAAGCAAATAATTGTGTAAGCTTCAGTCCAGAGAAAACCTGGAGATGAAGGGACAAAACCAACCTTAATTACTCAACTGCAACAAAGTATTTAACACAGAAGTCAAAGCACAGAGTTGTATTAAATAGAATTTGACCTATTTGACAAACCGAAAATGTAAGTGCCACTCTAACAGGACATTTGTATTCACATTTGCTGGAGGGGAAAAAAAAAAAAAAAGAAAGAAAGAAAGAAAAAGAATTTTTTTAAAAAATCTGGTTTTCATTCCTGTAGATGTGTTCCCTTTACTCTTGGAAAGTACCAAGTTTACATTGTGTTAATTTATAACATATTGAGGCTTCTTTTGTTTGCTTGCTGACAGCATTCATAGTAACAGCATTCTTTTTAATCTCATAGCTGTAGCAGAGCAACACTTAGTGTTTCTTCACACACAGAACAGAATTAACAACGGGTTACTCTTCCTACCTATGTCCTAATCATAGACAAAAGATAGGGTTTATTTATTTTGAAAGAACAACCAATCAGATTGCTCAACACAGACATTTAGCAATTAGCCTTCAGCTTAGCCCAACAGCCAGCTTTCTAAAGACATGGACGGGAACACAAAGGTGCCACTCCGCAGGAAAGATAAGCAGTGCAGTCTAGTGCAGGTAGTGCTGGTTTGGGAGCGCTGTGTGGTTGAGGTGAAAAAATGGAACCTGAGTTCAAGGAAGCCTATATAAGGTGCTGAAAATGATACACCTGCACATCAATACAGGTAGACACAAGCTATACTTGCACAATAGAGCAACATAACATTGGTTTTGCATATTCCCTGTATACCTCTTTACAATGGATACAGAGAAGAAAGCTAACTCTTATATCAATGTTTTAGCAATTAAAAAAAAAAAATCTGTATTTGAAAAAGGTACCTTGCAGATTAAGCAATTCAGTTATTGTGTCAATCTCTCACCATACCAAGCGTGCCCACCACAAGCGTTGTACACAAGGCTCTACCTGGAGACATCAGGGAAATGGACAGGCCTACCCCTTAGCAGCAAACACCTTTGATTACATGTTGTTTGAAATTAGCAAACTCCAGATACAAGACCAGTTCATCATTCAAACTCTATTTTTAAGTTGTGATAATAAATGATCTTTTGGGGTCAGAATTCAGGGGATATGAAAAAAACCAAAACTCTCTAATAAGGCACACTATATGTTTAGCCTACATGCATATGAACATACTGTACACATATGTAAACACATGAAACCACCAGAAGACATTATAATAAAGGACACAGTCATAGTCTGGAGATATTGCTAAAAATTGAAACGTTTCTTCTGTCCGGCGCCCCCCGGACCACCACCTCCCCTGGCAATCGGTCACCGGCCGAGTTTCCCCGTCTCCGGCCGCTGAGCCACGGGGCAGGCCACGGGCCCTGCCCGACCGGCACCAAGGGGCGCCTGCAGGCAGCGGCGGCGGGGGGAGCGGGACGGGACCGGCAGAGGCCCCGGCCGCTCCAGAGCCGGCGCTGCGGCCGCCCAGAGCGATAGCGGGGACGAGGAGCCAGCCGACGCCGGAGCCCGAGAAGAGCCACCCGTGCCCCACGTTCCCGGCCGCGCCGCCCCGCTCCGCTCCCACCGCGGCCCGGGGGCCCAGAACCGGTGCTGCTCTCACCTCCAGGCTGCGCTGCAGGAGCGCCGCGTTGGGCGGTGTCTTGGCGGCCCGGTACTGCGTGGCTGCCAGGAGCAGGGACTTCATGCAGCCCAAGGCGTCCATGGCGCCTCAGCCACCCTCTCAGACGCGCAAGCCACAAACCCCACTCATATTTGCCGCCACCGCCGCCATCTTGATGGCAGCGTCCACTGAAGGGGAGCGGCCGCCGACCCCGCGGGGCATGACGGGAGAAGCAGCCTCCGCCATCTTGCTTCAAGGCGGGTGGAAGTGGGGAGGAGCTACGGCGGGGTGTTCCTCGGCGGTCAGTGGCGGCGCGTCGGGGCTGGGGGATATCTGGTTCTTATCCCTTTCGAGCCTTCAGATAACAGGATTTGATTCCTTGCTGCTCAACCCGCACGTGCACACATACTCTGCTTTCGGACATTGGAAAGTAGATGCTGGTGTGTGAAGCTTTTGAACATACTTTTTTGAAACCCATGCACTGATTGTTTCCTAGTGTATTAGGCCTGTGAAGAAGTGTAGGAACGTGTATCTTAACCATATTTTCTTATACTGTTAATGAGTGCATTTCTGTAAAGCGCAGCTGAATATTGTAAATGTAATGTAAATTGAAATGTAGATTTCTTTTCACTCTAGGTCCTTGCTTCCTCCTTTAAATCCTTGATCCTTCCAATGCGCTTTGTGCTTCGGCTGACTGGCTCAGAGGTAGCGCCTGAGAAGTGGCTGGAGCGTGGGCTTGGATGCATCCTCGGGTCTAGATGCAGCATCCAGAGCTGCAGCCACCGCGGTGCTGTAAATCCAATTCTAAAGCACAGCTGCCTGCAGTGCAGTGCTTTAACCGGAGCAACTGCCAGCTAAAAAGCACCACAGCCCTGCCCCTTGTCCCCATCAGCTGTGAGTAATAGTCTGTTCAGCCATCAGGAATCACCCAGTCAGGGTCACGAGGCACAGCCTGGGATTCCTTTGTCAGTTGGCCTTTTCCTAAGGTTGAACATCTGCAACCGAGCGTGTGCGGGACTGCTGAGACTCTCATTTCAGAAAAACTGTAGTGTTGTGTTGTGTTAAAGACCAGGCTGCTGGCATTGGGATGTCTCAGCACAGCAGCTGCTCAGTCTGATACACGCGATAACCAACTATCAAGCAGGCTGCTGAATTCTGCAAATAAAGAGACACACCAGCGTATACACTTCTACAGAGCAAGGGTTGTTTTTTTTCTCTCCAAAAGTACCATCTTTCATGGACAACTACTTTCTTTCCTATTCATGATTTTTGGACACATACGTATTTTTGGCAATGCCAGAGTTAATTAATATTCTTATTTTTTTGTCTCCTTCATGCTAGAAGTACCAGTTGAGCCTGGCACCAAAACCTGTTAGCCCTGTTAAAATTCATAAGTCCAAAACACTGAAAGGTCTGAAAGTCCTTTAGTGAATAGTGATGTGAAAGAAACATAATAGAAAGAAATCTAACTAGTATTACCCATTAAAATGCATACATAATTTGTGAAAGATCTTAAACAAACACACAACCAATATAAATGTCGTCCTCAAGATCACAAATGGAGAGGGAGTTGGTACTAGCGACTAGGAAAATCAGGACATATGTTCCAGTTCTGGCTGTGGCTGCTAGTTGCAGCCACCTTCAGAACAAAAGTATGTATTAAATATTTAAAATTAGGGGTAAGACTAAAGCAAATGCTTACATTAAAAAAAATATCCAAAGCCATACATATTGTAATACAGAGCTAATGACAGTAGCAAATGAAATGTAGTAAGCATTTTCATATGTACAGTACCTATGAAAAAAACCAAATGTGTTCATACAGACATGCATGCAGAACTTGCACTCCTCTTGTAATCTACCAGAACCACTCATCAATATTAAAAGTATTTCAAACCATTTTCATATTGCTGATTAATTATTTATGGAATGGATTTAACACAGCCTTTTTGTTTTAATTTAGATTATTCCAAACTACAGGATACTACTAGTATAGCTGAAATGCTATCTACTTATCCAGCAATGAGATAACATGAATCATGCACAAAATAAGAGTTTAGAGGTTTAACAGAGTTTAGAGGGTTTTATGCCTCGTATGATGCCAATAGAATTTTTGTCGTGTATGTTTTTTATCGACACATATCAGTTCTGCCATAAACTACTGCTTTATGCATATTCATTTGTTGTATTTATATTGCTGCTTTCAAAAAAATTGTTCATATTAACACTAGACATCTTGGACAGTTTGCTGACTAAAAAAACAAAATACACATACATGCATACAGATACCCTTCCCCACCATAGGTATGTGTATGTATATTTGTGTATGTGTGTGTTAAAAAAGTTAATTCTTTTATTGCTAAACAAAAATATATAGTAGCTTGTACTGGATCTACTGGGAGAAAATATAGCTGCTCTGATGTTCTGCAAAAGGAGGAGACTAATTCCAGAGGTACAGATCCACAGTGGAGAATGCCCAGCTGGCAGCTCTCCCCAGCTGATCCATTGTGCTGTGGCACAACCTGAAACGGCAACTTCCCGAATCGTCAGGTTGCAGATCCTTCAGGGTAAGACATCAATGTAATCGCTGTCATCAATTTCTGTAAAGAAATCAATAAAAAAAAGATGTCATTGCAAATGGCTCCTCTGAAAGCCCATGGTAAGCAGGATGGCCTGTGGCAGTGTTGCTGGGCAGGTACCAGTAACTCAATTTAGTTTCTTAATATTCTCTCTCCTATTGCACGGCCAATGTTTAGGTCCCATGTCCTATTGACCGGATCCTCCAAGAGCCCGTACGGAGGCAGAGCCTGCATTGTCTTTTCTGAGCCAGCAAGCTCTGTTATGCAACAGTTGTATCTGTGTGAGACCCCTTCTTCCCGAGGAACAGTCAAATGTCAGAAATCATCCGTACTTAGTAAATCAGATCAATAGCTGAGGTAGCTATGACTATAGCATAACACACCCTTTCTTCTCTAAATACCCAGCTGAAAAGCTCTCCTCCCAACTAAGGGAGGAGAGCCTGAAAAAACCCTTTCTCTCTTACACCTTGTCAGACTCAGGATGATTTGTGAGAAGCCAGGGAAAGGCTGAAATTGAATGCTTGGGACTCGGTCTCCGCTACGGAAACCTACTGGTGTTGTCAAGCAGTCACCCTCAGACAAGCTGTTCCTAGGCTAGAAAACGATGTCCAAAACTGTCCAACAGCCAATATCGTGATCCCAGTCCCTTGAGGTGTTCCACTGGTTACACTGGAGCACTCAGTCCTGCATGTGCCGTAAAGCCAGCTGCTGGTGCAACACAAGGGACTGTGCCAGAAAAGTATGGTGCTTGCTTTAGGAAGCACTGTCGTGTTTGACGTGGTGCCAGCATTTCAGAGAGGTATCCATCATGACATTAACCTAAGCTCCCCCTGTGAGTGTGTAATAAAGCAGTCTGAGGCAGAAGTTTGTAATGCTGTGTAAGTGAAATTTAAATTAAAATTGAACAGCAACAATTCCAAAGTAATTTGATTCTTTCTAAAAGCCTCCAGTTTCATGGACAACCACAAACTTTTTGATAGTGAAATGAAAGGGTTTGTTTTCCTCCCTGTGAGTCCAAACCAGGACATTGTGCATCTTCCAGAAAAATTCATGTTGCAGGAGACCAGGCAATAAAATATGTATTGGACCTGATTTTTCCTAAAAATATATCCATGCTATTGCAGTATTTTCCATCTCCCTGGAGCGGCAATGACAAGACACCATAAAAACATTTTTAGAGCAAATGTGGCATATCTGCCTTAGTGATAATGTAATGTTGGAGACACTGGAAACGTCTCTTTGCTACTGTTTCTCGCAGCAAGGTTGTTGCTGCACTGGCCCCTAAAAATGCAGCTTAGTGCATGCAGTGGTGGGGAGAGCTCACCCCTTCCGATCCTGTTTGCTTGACACAGGGAGCGCCAGAGCTGTTGCACTGTTGTTGTGTGCAAAAAACCAGCATTTGTCGTACTGACAGGAGGTATGACTGCAGCACAGAGAGGCTGGCCCACATGGCCACATTTGAGCTAGCGTTAGTCATGAGATGTAAATCACACAGAAGATTGGATATTCCATGATTTTTTTCCTTAATGATAACTGTACTTAATTAAAGGATTTCCCTTGCTCACATGTGCTCTCACTGTGGCTCTCCTTATGCTTAGTCGGAGGACCTAGAAGAGTTTCAAGGTTATTTTGCTGCCTGTGACCTGATGGGTACTGCAGCTGAGCATCGTACAGCAGTAATACAAAGAATGGCTTTCAAAAGTGTGTGAGGGATGCTGGCAAGTCACCAATAGTATCTCTGTTCAGCCTCCCCAAAACAAGGAGGTAAAGATGACAGGGGACTATAAAACATGGTCTACCACTTTGTGAAAACCCCCATCTTTATTGTATCCTTTTGCATAATATTTCTGTCAGGTAGAAACCTCTTATCCTTATTTTATTCCTGGGACTTGTGAGCATAAATTAGCAGAAGAATGACCAGAGGCTGAACTCTCTGGTCCCAAAGCTGTGATCCTGAGCACAAGGCTATATGCTTCTTATTTTCAACTTACTAACTTAAAAAATTAGTTGGGTTTTAATACAAATGACAACAAACTAGAAGCTAGCTGGCTTCCCCCCGCCAGCATCTCAAAACCAACTGAGTTAGATTTTGGTATAAAAATAGCTTTCAACTTGGACAATGAAGGTAAAGGACAACCTCAACTCCCAGTGAAGAGCAGGGGCCTGGCAGCTTGGCAGAACCACATTGGGTAAAACTGGTCCTCAGCCTTCCCTAGCCTAGAAGCATCAACACCCATGCAGGAGCGAGCTGTGGGCAACATTATGCTTTGCCTTCTGTATCGCTTGCAATTTTAACTTGTTAATTTGTAGTGGATGCGGGTATGTAACCTGTGAACTGGCAATAACTGTTTTCCAGTGAACATAAGAGAAGGAAAGATGTTGAACTTCTGTCCGTGTGAGTTGGTCTCACAGGACACATAGCAACTATTCACCACAAACCTGTCAATGCAGTCATCTTAAAAAAACCCCACAAAGACAGAGCTAAATTTCTCACCATCATAAATTTTGTCCTTTTCTGACTTGAAACTTTGGCTTCTTTGTGAGGCCTTTTGTTTCTTTACTGGGTAGCAGAGGTTTGTTATTAGTCCTTGGTCTGGCTTTTCATAATTGTGTATTAAGTCCTTTAATGTTCTGAAGATCCTGGCTGGAACACCCTCAGAAGTCTGCAAGGAAAGGAAAATAAAGTTTATTTGCAACTGCCTTTCACATAGAGTCCCCTAAATGAAAGGAACAATAGGTTGTGTCTTGTTTACCAAGGAGCTGTTTTGTAAACAGAATTGGTGGCAGAATATTGTACTATCCTTAAGACACTAGGCACACCTGTTTGGTGGCGTGGTTATGGCATTAACTGTAACCTCCCTCACCATCTTTTTTTTGAAAAAAGAACATCAGTTTAAAATATTGGCTCAGATGTTTGCTGCAGAAAACCACTACAACGGAGTGTCAAAGAGTGACAGCATTACAGACTTCCCTCTGGTCTTAGAGCACAAGTTTAAGGCAACCTATTTAGTTCTCATTTAAAATGTTGTATTTAAACAACTATGTGACAAGCAGACGTTTTACAAAATACCAGCATTGTCAAGCAAAGGACATGTGCAGAGGCAGCGGACATATCTGATGATCCATATGAAAGTCCCCAGCACCAGCTTTCACTTTTAGACAGGAATTTGTTATTTGTCCAGCTTTGTGACTTGCTTTGGAGACCCCTGAGGCCAAACATGGAGGAGGGCACTTCTAAGCAGGGGAACAGCATTTCTGCTTTTTAACATGTGGGTTCATACAGCTGGAATGAACTGCTTCCGCGGCACGGCCCCCCTGTGCTCTGTACAGAGATTTTGCAATGCTGGTGACTTTGGGACAGTGACAGACAGTAAGCACATTAATCAGCTCTTATCATGGCGAGGGTCCTATTACTAGTCATTAAAAGTGAATGGGTCTTTGGTGTCACTTAATTTGCTATCTAACAAAGAAACATGACTTTATTTTCTTTGTTTATCTGCATCCTTTATTTTCCTTTCAGCTCTGTATGGACTGCATGCCACTGCCTCTGTGTACTGGGTCTGGCTGGGGTGGAATTAACTTTCTTCATAGCAGCCCGTATAGTGCTGCGTTTTGAATTTGTGACTAAACCAGTGTTGATAACACAGCCGTGTTTTGGCTGTTGCTGAACAGTGCTCACAGAGCCTCGAAGTTGTCTCTTTTTCGCACTCCGCTCCCACAGTGAGTAGGCTGGGGGTGCACGAGACGCTGGGAGGGGACACAGCAAGACAGTGGACCTGAATTGACCAAAGGGCTATCCCATCCCGTGGGACACTGGGCTCCTCAACAGAAGCTCAGGGAGAGCAGGGGTGTTCACGGTTATGGCATTTGTCTTCTCAAGTAACCGTTACGTGTGCTGAGGCCCTGCTTTCCAGGAGGTGGCTAAACACCTGCCTCCTGATGGAAAGTGGTGACTAGACTCCTTCTTTGCTTTGCTTGCATGCACAACTTTGCTTTACCTATTAAACTGTCTTTTATCTTGGTCCAGGAGTTTCCTCATTTTTGCTCTTCATGTTCTTTTCCCCCTACCCTGTCCCACTAAGCCGGGGAGGGAGCGAGCAGCTGTGTGGGTGCTTAGCTGCTGGTTGGGGTCAACCTACCGCACTCTAGAAAGTTCATGGCTGAATCTGGCCCTTAAAAAAACCCAAACAATCTCCCCTCCACCATCAATATATTATTTCAGTCTATTAATTTAGTAAGCCAAAACAATCTGACTTAATCTGAAGAACAGAACTCTTCTTTCACATTCTTGGCAAAACCTTGTAAGGAAAATTGTGTTTGAAAAATCTAGAAGTGTTTGAGTTATTATCTGCTGATAGGCATGACAGCAAACCCCAGTAGAGTGGCTATAGTCCAAAATAGATTATTTTTTATCAACAAACCATTCTTCTTCATGGGAAATTGTGCCTTCCATACTCAGTCCAAACCACCAATAAGCAAGAAATTACCAGCATATGAGAGCTTGGTGTGTCCTTTATGGAGTGAGTTCCTCATTCCATGTAAATGCTACTTAATTGCTGGCAGTTCTGTTGGTTTTTTTACTACAAGCAGAGTGAGCCAGCTTTCTATGTGTCCTCTCACCTTGCCTAGGGATTTGATGCAATCTGCTCTTACGCTTGTTCAAGCAATGAGCAGCATTTTCTGGGGTCATCACTTCAGGTATCTGAGAATCACACAGAATTATAGATAGGTCTCTTTAAATCAAAAAGATCATTGCAATATTCCAAATCCCTACAAGATGCTGGGTGCAATGGCAGAGCTTTCAAATAGAAAAAGCTAATTAGGAACAAGAACAAGTAACGAAAGCGATAGATTTTTCTTTAATGCTATCGAAAAGAAATGGTCAAATCGGAAAGTGGCTGGCCAACAAATAACAGATCTACTTAGGTTATAAGGGAATTCTACAAAGATAATAGCTACTAAGCTCATATGTAATAATAAGCATAACATTAAAAAGTCAAGAATTGAGTAGAGAAGAAAGCAAACTTGGAAATATCTTCTAAGGTAATGTGTTCATGTATATTAATTTTTTTAATCAAGACAATGATCTTTAGTGCAATCTTTACAGATGAAATTAGAATTACTCACCTGTATTCTGAAATATCCTTCGTGTTCTCTGAAGATACGGTAAGTGTAGATGAGGTTTTCAAAGCTGTGAAAAACATTGTTGTACACATTATGCTTTTTATCAACAGTCAGATCACTGCAACTTGCTTAGACTGCCACAGCTGATCTTGACAGCCAGCTTTTGTGTTTGCTTGTATCTTAAAGTAAACTGCAATACAATGAAAGATGAAAAACAAAGAAACAAATCTAAAGGAATGCCTGATGTTAAATAGCATCATATGTGTGTATATATATATATACACACACATATATATATGCACTCACTTTTCCATTTGATTCACAAATTGGAGCTTTCAAAATACTTGTGGTTCTCTAAGTCATATGTTTAATTGTCTGTTAGCCAAAATTACTCATGCATGTTGTTTTATTAAGCCTCAGAAATCCAAATATTACTTTATCATGCCTTGCCAATTCAGATCTACCCCCCTGTACATCGCTATGCAGATCAGTTTGATTTTGCACCAAATTTATGGCACTGTTTTTGCCCTGCGGAGTTAGGCCACATATGGTAAATGTAGCTAAAAGTGCTGTGTTCAATCTGCAGTCACTGCACTTTGCTTAGCATAGATCTTGATAAAGCATATCCAGCTAGCTTATCTCCACATCAGCTAACTGCCCGAGCTTTCCTCCAGCTTCTTAGGTGCATTTCCTACTACGGCTACAATAAAATAGAAACGGTAAGCCAAAACAGCGAAAATGCTTCAAGTTTATATGTCCAGAAAGGGCTGGATGTCACTGAGAATTTGTATGACTCGTTCTGAGGCAGTAAAACACAAAATAGACCCCAGAATTCCACTGCGGGTGCCATGTAAGAGACGAGTCCTTGCTTCCATGGGGTGCCTAACTCCTTGCTCAGCACCAGCAGAATTGCTTCACGGCACTAGAAACCACTTTACGCAAATGTCAACATGAGAATAAACTGCAAGAAGAGGGCTGGCACACATCATCGAGAACTGCAGTGTCTCTGTCAGCAGTGAGGAGGAGGGGACCTGTGGCCTGCTCAACTCTCAGACTTTACACCGTGTTGGACTAATGATCAGACCACCTTTTCACAATGGAAATACAGTGCTAATATCCACCCCTCCTTCAAAAATGGAGCTATAAGGAAGACCTAAATAGCTACAAAAACAAAAGTGAGGTGCCCTTCCTTCCCTGAAGTCATACTCTAGGAGAAAATGGGCTGGCCTCCAAGTGATTATCACATCCACGAGAGAAGCAGTCACCTTTCAAAAGACTGATCTACAGCTGAGAACAAGGATGAGAGATTCGCCTGGATTATGACACAAGACTGCAGTGCTGTATGAAAACAAGCACACTGGCATGGAGCGATGCTCTGAAAGACTGTCTTTGTGAACGTCTTCTATCATATTGATAGAAGTTGGGAAGGCTGTGAAGGAAGATTTTCATGAATCAGAATGATTCATTTCAGAATGATTTTCATGTAATCTGCTTCCTTGTGGGAGCCTTCAAGCAATTGCAGCATCACAAATTCATACTGTTATTCCCCCCATGCTGCCCCACACAATGACCCCGTGAGCTGTCTGTACCTTCATGTATTCCAGATGTGATCGTGTACCGGTCTACTTCAATCTAGAATATTTTTCGTTTGACCAGAGTATAGCTAGAGAGATATATGATACTGGACATATACTGAAGAGCATGTATGATATTAGGGACTTAACAGTGGGCTGAGTCTCTGCCCCTCGCTGCTGAAAGTGGACGTTGTGGTGGAAGGAAGAGATACCACATTTTTAACAAAGCATGAGACTGGAAATGTCTGCAAACAGCAGGTAGTATTAAAGACATGAGAAATTGTGCAGTAAAACTGAATGGGACAGAGACAGAAAAGCAAAACAGAAGGGAGCCTACAGTTTGCAAAATGAGAGAACGTTTCATATCTTGCAATGTACGATTACTCTAACCGGGGATTTCAAAGAACTTACTTACAACTACACCTAACACAGGCCTTTACATAAAGAGTAATTTGATTCCACGGACATCCCATCCTCTCATCTATCTTCTTATCCTCCTCATGTGTGATACCTCCCTAAACTTCATTTTGCAGTTGTATCACAAGAAGGTTGTTGAATTCTTGGAGAGATGTTAGCAGAAAATAGTCTCCAGTCACCAGCATGCAGAAAATGACTGCACAGACCCTACTTCTAAGAAAATTATTCTTCCTTTGCATTTCCCAGGGTTTTAGTTAATATTATTTTTAATAATATGCAGGTGTTTGAGCACTCAGGCTACTGATGGCTTTGGATGTACAGAAATAAAAGCTTTATAAAATACCACAATGGCAGCTATTCAGAAAATGAACTGGAGATCATGACCATGATCAAAAAAGGCAATAAAGTTGCAAAGAAATATACATCACAAATAAGTGGAGGGGGGAGAGGCAATATCTGAAAACAAGTTCTTTTAACTGTATGCATGTTGATCAGAAAGACTTCAGCTGTAGCTATGTGAATTGAGCTGTCATGACAGGGAGAATCTTAGGGTGAAAACCTAGCTCAGGGAACTTATGCATAAATGAATAGTCACTCTAGAAATAAACTATTTTGTTCTGTAAAAAAAGTTACTATGGACTGACATCAGGATAAGATTTCCAGTTAGAACAGATTTACTTTAAATTAAAGAGTTCCATCACAGGGATACATCTTTTGGTTTTTTCTTCCTTGAGATACCTCTGGAAATTCACATGTTTGTGGCTTAAGAGAATTTTATAAATGGAGGTGTTCATTATCTAAACATAGACATAGAAGTGAGAAAAAAAAAAAAAACAAACAGAAACCGATCGTTTTTGAAACTTGCTCTCTACCGATCATCTAAATTTTGAAAGGTTACTGCCTGGATATTTTTTGGCTCCTGTAATTTTTACTAAATAAACATAAAACTACCATTAAAATGGAAACTTCTGTTTCCACATTAACCACTAAAAGCTTACCAACAACTGCATATGGTGCAAATCAATAAAGTGCTTGGTTTGAGCACAGGGGAGATCCAGTGGCAGAAAAGCAGGGTGAGAGGAGCTTTTTTTTTTGGAGAATGACGTGTTCAACCATAAGAAGAACAGTAGCAAGAGCAGTAGGTCTGGACTGAGGCACTGTCAGAGATCTGGGACAGCTTTGGATGAAAGTGGCAGCATGCAGTGGAGGAAGATGTATCAGCAGAGCTGTGCACCATGCCCGATTAGAGAAGAGATGCTTTTGAACTGGTCCCACCATTCTGACTCCCAGATCCTCCATGGGAGTGCCCTCCCCTCTGATACCCCAATCAGCAGAGGACAAAAAAAAGTTGGTTGTTTTCAGTAGCAAGTGGATCATTATCTGCCCAAGGATCGGCTAATTTGAGAGGTGTGCATCAGTTTGTGCATCAACCATGTTAGGTGCTAAGCAATGTTTTAAGCTGCAATTCTAATCCAAAACTTGTCTTGAAACAGCGTTGAGAGTTTCAGTGTTGATTGCTTCCAGTTTTAGGACAGCTTTCCTCTGCCTACTCAACCCCTGACAGACAGTCCGCTCTCTGAGGCAGTTCTGAGCCAATACACTGTTACTGTCCCATTTGCTATTGGAAGACAACCCTTGCTTTCACCTCTGCAAGCCAGTGTCTCTTATACCACTGCTGCTGCCCCTACAGTTTAACTATTACATTTGTTAATGCACGAGTTAAAGTCAAATACACTAACCACTAAAGTTTTTAACAGTTTTTAATACCAAAAACCCACAGAGGCTAGCTGGAAGTCACATGCTTTTTCATATGCCTGCCCAGAATACTGTCGACAGACAAAAGCATGTCTGCAAGCTATCACAAGGTAGATCTGCTTCACCCTTAAAATAAAATAAAAAAAATATTAAAAAAAGGGAAAGCAACTGTGTTAGCGTGGTACGAAGCTTAAACTTTACATGAACTTGCATCTGCCCACAATGTACTCTGTAGAAGTGCCCTCTGTTACACCAGTAGTTCAAACTCATTGCGCACACCTAAGCAGACCTTCACTCTCATCTACCTCTACCACATGAGATCTCAGCAGCCATCTTCCCATGTCAGGGACTAATATTGTCATTCTTCCTCTGTGCCAGGATCCCCAGTTGTCCCTTCTAACAGGGTATGTACACCCTTTCCCTCCCATGCTCCCTGCCCTCCCCACACTCCCTGCATTGTCTCTTTCCACACCATACCGAAAGCAGGTTCCCGCAGCTCCCTCCCTGACGGCACTGTTTGCCCACCACTTGCCATTTCTCTTCTCCTTACTCTGTCATTTCACAGACCTCCTTTCTTCTACCCACCAACCCCATAGTACTCCATTTCCCTCTCCCTTTTTCTCCCTTCTCCTTTGATTTATTTCAAAAGAAAGGCATTTTTGATTATTGATAAAAACATTTTCTAATATTTTTTAATTAATTAGATGTGGTGTTAAAATTTTTTCATGTCACACTCAAATACATCCTCAAGGAGGGTGTAAAGCCTCATAGGGTCAAACAAAGAAAGACTCAGAGTTACTAATTTATAAACTTTGAACGCGTTAGGAACAGATCAATTATATATGAAAAGTGTAAAACAGGCTTCTTGAAAGGGAAATAAAAGTGCTATTCCCTACAGGAAAAGAAAATAGTAAAATTTTGATTGTAGAAATTCAAGTTAAGGACTAGAAGTAGCAATTTTCTATGCCCGTCTTGTTCATGGACTTGTCATATGAATTCAAAGAGGGTATTAAAACTTTCTGTCTCAGCTTATGTTCCTACATCAGAGAACATTCCTTTGAAGCACAAGGCTAAACTTTCATCAGATAGAAAGCCTGCGAAGAAGGAACTGTTTTGCAACCTACCATGAGACTTTTCAGTGTCTCAGGAGTGCTAAAATGCTATTTACTCATCATTACAGAGGCAGTAACTTTGAGTAAGGTTCTTACCATGTTTTGGCAGGCTAAGCTATTTTCTCTGGACTCCCTTTATTGTCTGCAGAGAGAGACCAGCATTGGCAGATTACAGTTCATCTATCCTCTGTTGTATAAAATGCCTTTTGCAAATGCCACCCTCTCACCACTCACTATAAAGGAAGCCTAAGGCAACCAGCATTACTTGAATACATAGACACGCACCCTCGGAGCCTGTTACTATTAGGGAAGAACTATTAATGTTAGAGAAGACCAATGCTTGTCTTTGAATCTGCCTGAAAACTTGTTAAAAAATAGTATTAGAGTACTTACAAAACACAGAGACACAAGGCTCCTTCCACGCTTTCACTCTCCCGTACTAAATAGCTACCGTTCTTTCCATTCTTGCTTAGCAGTTCTTCACAGGTTCTTTTTGTTATCTTTCCATGAAAAAATGGGAACTCCATGGACAAAAGAAAACAAGGTCTCTCACCTGTCGAAGCAATTCCAGAGAAAGTCAGAAGCCTGGCATTAAAAGAAGACTTATTCCAAATGCAGCTGTCTGTAGACAACTGAAATTGGAGGTGCTAAGTACATACACAAGTTCATCTGTGTTATTGCTGACCTGTCCGAAGTGGAGGTGGTCACCAGCCTGTGCTCAGGAATGCAGTGACGGCAGGAAATGGAAAACGGTTTGTCAACACTGGTCGCAGTCCACGTCAGAAGGGAAGAATCTTTGTCACATTATATCAGCAGACCTTTGAGTTGCGTATCACACTTCTAACCTGTGCAATAGCTAAGCTGACACCTAAGTTTAGTTATAATTTTAAGTTCACTTTTGTGTTTAAAGTGGCTCAAAGCCCTGCAAATAGGGTTCTTGCTCATCATTTTGAAAAATGCTGTTTGGTTTGATTCCTTTCCTTGCCACGCTTGCCTTCTAAGACGGTTGTTCAGTGGTTTGTTTTTTGTTGTGGTTTTTGTTTGTTTGTTTGTTTGTTTTTCTTTATTTTTTATTTTTTCTTTTCCTTTTTGTTTACTTGATTTTTCAAGTTTTGGTGAAAGTTAGTAATATTTGAGAAGGAGATTTTTCAAAACAGAACATTCTCCCCATTCCTCTCTTATTTTTGAAGTATAGTTATTTTATCAAGAAGTTCTGCTGTCTCTGTGCCATGATTTAGGAAATGTGGCAGGAAGGAGAAGGGGTTCAGACAGTGCCTTTTGCCACCCCTAGGAAGCTGCTGTCGGTTCAAGAAGGACAGGGTACAACCACGTGTAGAACTGCTGCTCCCTGATGAAGGAAATGCTGTCCAGCTCCACCGGAGAAGCTCTCCCAGGCACTTTGTACTTTCTCTGCTGTAAGCCAAGGACCAGGGGAGGAGCACAGAGACCTGGAGAAGCAGGAGACAAGAACCAGGCTGGGCAGCGTTTGTGAGGGAGAGCAGATTGAGGGAGGACTTAAAGATGTGGGGGAAGCAGTGATTCAGATGACAAGAATGGCAGGAGAGACAGTGTCCTCAAAGGAGGGGAGAAGGATCTGGGACCCCCATAATACAGCCTGGTCTTGATATCAAAATGGAGTCCAGCTACATGGGTGTTGGCACTGGCAAGGGTCTTCCTGATTTCAAAACGTGCTGTTTCCACATTTACCTCCCAGCTCTGACACCTAGGGCCAACTCTTTCTGAACTATGAAGTCCTCGTGATGTGTCATGATTTCCCTGTTGCTAAGCCATGCCAGTGACCCCCTTGCCCCGAGGCAGTGACCCCTCCAATTTCAGTTCAAGGTGGTGACACCTGGCATCACTGCTGCTGCTTACCCCATTAGTACCAGTGACATTGGATCTGTGTGGCGCAATTCCAGGATCCACCTTGCTGATGATCCACACAGAAGACAAGGGAATGCCAAAAGATGACATTCTGATATTTCCCCCTTCTTTTTCACAAATCCTTCCCCATTTCACAAAACTAGAAGAAACTTGTGATGGCAAGTACTCGACAGCTGGGAAATGCCAGAGTTACAGGATGCTGCTGGCAAAACCTCAGTTCTCCCCCCTTTGTGCAAATGGAGTATGATAAAGGATCAGGTGTGATGGTGGGGATGGTCAATTATATGACTTTGTTATTTTTCTGTGTGTCATCTGCCTCACTAAAGCCATAGATTGGGCTGTGCTGGAGGAGTAAGTCAGGACTGTGTAGGGGAGGAGGAAATTATCTATAGGAACTCTTGTCTTTTTTGTTCAAAATTAATAGGTGAATTTGAGGAAAGAAATGATTGTTTGTGATCTCCTGATCAGCCTCAGTCATGAAGCCATGGAAAGCTCCAGAAAAGAATTGGCAATTCTCTGCTCATGCAGAGGTTTAAACAGAGTTCATCAAAATAAGCTGTAGAACTACACAAGGGTTTTAACATAGAAATAAAGTGTGAGACACAGTGACTGCTGGCAGCTTGACCACAGAGTGGGAAAAACATCCTGTGGAAAAAACAAGGTAAATACTAACTGAACACTGGTAAGCTAAGCAAGGACAGCAATGTTGTACATGCAGCTTTTACTTTCATGTTTCTTACTCTGACAACTTTATACACACAAAAATCTTATATTAACATCAGTGTGTTTAACTGCAAATTAATCATGCATGACACTAAGAGCATTTCCAGATGGCATATTAGTGAGTTCAGGAATAAAGCAAAAAGGTATGGCTTTGTGTCAAAGAAAATTAAGGCGTTAGAAAAAGAGATTCCCTTAAGAGAGAAACCTAGAAATGGCAAGTCCAAGGTGAAACTAAAGCTGAGATCTGTACTGCAGTGACCACAGATTGCCAGTAAAACAAGTCCCCATCCCCAAGGGGATAGTGAGCATGGGGGGAAAATACCCTCCCTTGAAATACCCTCCCTTGCCTTGCAAGTATCCTTAAGAGCATGTGGCAAAGGTTCTTGTAATCAAATACACCTGTATTTTCCTACAGGTTCAAACTCTTTGGTGCTTTTGTCTACACATCTTGTAAATAAAAGCTTTCTGTGAGGTGTTGAGGTGAATGGCTCTTCCAGAAGCTCAGCTCTGCAAAGGAAGAGCAGCAGCTGCTCAGCGCTGCCCTGCTTCAGGCAGGTTCTCTCTCCTCTGCACCTAAAGGAAAGCAGATAGGAAACAACTGCAAATTCCTCTTTCAGGAAGGTAATGACTACATGTTCTTTGCAATTTTCCCTACAGACCTCATTAGCTAGGTGCAGAAACAAAAGACAGTAATTTCAGTAGATCTTGCAGATCTGAATCTAGAAGTTACTTAAAGGGAAATGGCAGCCACGCGTTGCCCACTGACCCTTTAGTGAAGTGCTTCTCTGATGAAGAAAAGCCTTGAGAAGGAGAAAGTGCTTCAAGAGAAATGGGGGCTGGGAGCTCCTTTCAGCAGCAGTCACCATCCACAGCCTTGACCACCTTCTTCCTCCGCAGGCAACAGCCGGAGCAGCAAGTTTGTTCTTGCCCAGCCTTTTCCTTTTCCTGCCAATGGCAGACGCAGCGTTGGCACCGTTCCTTAAGTCAGCACACTTCTGTTTCACCAATGCTCTTCAGAAGCCTTGAACAAGCTCTGGGAAAGATATGGTGAGGTTTGAGATGACACTGAGACCCAGGCAAAGGGCATCAAGCAAGGGGAGAAGAATACTGAAAGAACATTGAAAGAGAAGAAGCAATGGACCTCAAAAAAAAGTGAAAAAATGCTTAAGTGGATTTGGGCATAAAGTAGAATTTAAATCAAGGGACTTGAATGATAGTGAATTTATCAGAGACCTTGCAACAATTTCAAGAGGCTTAGTGGGATGAGAAATTTTGGAATAGCAATCAGGAGCTACAATTGAGGGAACGGCTAATACTGTAGTGGTATAACACCTAAAGATTATTAGAAAATTAATGGAAAAATATTCATTTGTGTAATATTTGCAGGACTAAAAAAATGAAGGGGGCAAGTGGACAGGAGCTTTAGAATACTGAGAAAGAAGATTTCAAAAGGAAAAACTCGTGTTAAGGGGAGAAAGGACTTAGCCTGTGATAAAATAATTCAGTACGCCAAATAGAAAAAGCTTTTAAAGAAAATGAAACAAGGACAGCGGAAGGGTTAGAATTGGGAGAAGGCCTTAGCTAGCATAAGTAAAAGGGGTTGGAATAGACACCAAAGATTAGTAAATTTGGTAATAAATAACTGAATGTAGTGAAAGATACTATCAGCCATGATCACTGATACAGGTAACCTCCTTACTCACTTCAAGGTCTGGGCAGTTACTGAGCTCACATAGTATCAGAGCAATGGTACTTACAGTGGTGAAAATGACAATTTTTGAGCTTGGTACTCCACTCTGGATACTACTATTGATGATGTTCTGCTCAGTTTTGCTAGTTTCTAAGTCTGAAAACCACTGAACTGAATCACCCCTAAAATTCTCCGAGAGTGTGGTTTCAGGTGCCTAAAAGAGTGCCTAGTGCCGTAGTAGATATCCTAGGACATCTGAAATAGCCGCACAGGGCTGGAAGGTGTGACACTGGACTGACATGGGCAGACCCATGACCTTTTGGAGTGGCAGATAAAGGTCAGTCAGAATAACTACAGCATCTCAAGCAGCACTAGAGGGTGATGAATTGCTACTTTTGTGTCTAAGGAAGCCAATCCCTTTACCTCCTTCTTAAAGAGTTAGTTTCTGCTCTGGATACAGAAAAATGAAGGTGAAATGAACAGCTTCACTTCAAGAGAAAGTGCAATGGGCTCAACAGTTTTCTCTGCTGAGGAAGGTTTGCTTTCCTCTCTATATTTGTGCACCTATCCAGCAATTCCTTACTACAAAAACAAGTATTGTCTCCATTCCTCTTTAGAAACAATTCTGTGGTGCTTTCCAGGAGAAAAAGAAACTCCAGCTCCTTCTGATTCTGTCCCATCAACCACATCACTGAGTCAGAACCTGGGACCACAGACTTTCTTAGTGGTGTGCAACTGCATAGCATTGTTAAAACTTCAGCAACAACTCAAATTTTCCAACCATCGTGGTAAATTCCTGTTAGAAAGGTAAGAAATGTCTTGAGCCACTAGTCAGATGGTCTACTTTGTGCAACGCACTCCATTTGTTCACAAGCATGGTCCCATACCTGATGTATTTCTGTCAGCTGGAGGCAGGGGCGATGATGTATTTGACACGGCAAGATTAGAGCTTTGCTCTAGTTAATCTAAGATCATAGTTTTAAAAATCTCTCCCCTTAGAAAGCATCGTGAGATGAAGAGGGAGGAGTTGTGCAGTGGTGGATTTTTGGTTCCTTTTAAGGTTTCCAATTCTTTATTCAAACAAAGAAGTGATATTCCCAGGCGGAAGTTCTACCTGTAAAACAGAAACTTCAAACACAGAAAACCTTCCTGTGGTTAACTGTGCATGATGCAAGCACGATTTTGACAGAGTTGAGAATTTAAAGGATACATCAAGGCAATACAGTTTCCACAGCTCCCTGACAGTGTTTGGTAGGAGAGGGCACCCAGAAATTAATATGAACCTTTTACCTTACCTTACCTATCTGTTGTATTCAAGCGGAGCTTAGAATAGGAGCTTTGTTTAAAAGCAGAAATCATAAATATACACGAGAGAAAGAGGTCTGGGAGGAAGAAAGAAGACAGAGGCTGTAAATACAGTCTGGTCTGTCACTAAACCAGTGTCCCCGTTGTGTCTTGTATGCGTACGTATACATATATGTGCTTTGCTCTGGCACTGGTAGGCTAGTCCAGGGCAAAAACGCAAGGCTCTGGCAAAGACAAAACAGGACTTGCAGATCACAGCCTGGGATACCTGTTGATGGATGCTGTGTAATGCCTGGAAGGCAGTGGGAGATGTCCTTGTCAGCCACCACAGAGTTGCGCTATGAGACTCACCACGACTTGCATCACACAGCACTGAATCTTTACCATGTCTGTTGGGGTCACATAACAATATATCTCTGTGGGCCAAATTTAGATGTAAACTCTGAGCAAGCATTTCTTAACAAGTATTTCTAGCTTAATGAATTTAGCAAGTTTTTTTGGTTTACACAAACCTGCATACCCAGGCTGCTGTCTCAGCTGAGTCTGAGGAGCAGTCAGAAATATGAGCTGATGGTATTAACTGTGATGAAATCTATGTATATTTCAGTTTATGGGCCAGGGGGATGCAGAGAGAGAACACCACCTGAGTTTCTTTGCCAGTTTACTGATAGAAATTTCTAGACTGCCTGATGTCTGAGAGGCTCTCGTTTGAACAGAAGAGAACTGGAAGAGGTATTGTCTACATGACAGTTAGGAGCAGAGTCTTTCTCAGTGAATTCAGAATACTGCACGGCATAATAATTTTTGTGCATCTGGGGTGGAGCTGGGGCTTCTGGTCAATGCAGAGGAGCCCTATCCTGGAAGCTGCTGTAACCCCGTCAGGTACAAACCACAGTGGGCGAGCCTGGTCTCATTTCTCACTTTGGCTGTGCTCGTAGCGGTGACAGAGTTTGAAGCCACTCTAATTCATGTTGTGAACAGTTTGTGACAAGAGGGGCTTTTTATTTCAGAGGAAAAAAAGACCAAGAACTGCTCCAAGTTCCGTGCAGTTTGTGATGAGAGGCCTGGGAAGGTAGAATGGCAGTGATACCCCAAGGCAGTAGGGCTCGAGTGGTTGAGGCTGTCATGCCAGGGTAAGCCTCTGGGCATTCTCACTCAAAACTTAGCTACACCATAACCAAGCTGTGGCTGTTGTGGATCTGCTCTTAAAATCATTTTACTTTTCTCCTCATCCACTGAAGGAGATTTCACAGTTCCTAGGATAGCCTCCTGCAGTGACTAACTAGCCTTTCAGATGTGAGAGAAAGGGGAAAATGCAAAATTCTTTTTCCTGAGACACTGCCTCTTGGCCTCCTTCTACCCCTACATGGAAAAAAAAAAAAAAGCTAGATTATCACTTTCTAAAAGTCTTGATACCTCAGAGAACTTATATCCTTTAGTCAGTCTTGTGTTTACTGAACTAAATGCAACCACTTCCTTCAGTCTTTTCCCACAAGCCACATTTTCCTGCAATTGTTCTCTTTGTTTTTCTTTCATACCACTTTGGCTACTACTTCTATAAATGTGATGCCTATAATTGAACAAAATCTTTTAGTTAGAAGAGCAGGATAGTTAGCTACTCTTCCTTACACAGAACAGCTGTTACAGAAACAAGACCTGCAACTTTTTGGCAGCAGCATGAAGTCCTGGTTGACTGTATATCTGTTTTCTGCCATACTGCTGCCTTTACCCACTTCCAGTTTTTCCTTCTGTTGGCGTAAAACTTAGTGGGGCCTTTTCATAGTGATGCCTCATATTGTCAAGCACATTTGGAGCTCTGGTTCTACAACCTCTCCTGGCTGCAGCTCTAACACAGAAACTCTCTTGATAGTGCCTCTTGTAAGAATAGAAAACCTGAGCAAGAGCCAGATTGCTTGGCAACATTGAGAGTTAAATGTTCAGTGAACAATCTGGGAGGGTGTGGGAGATCAGGATTAGATTGATAGCTGTGGTCAAAAACAGATAAAAGCAAAGCCATCGAGGTTGACAACTGTTGTGAATACAGCAGGAAGCTGAAGTGTCAATTGTTGTTTGACCAGATAGCAAAAAAGACGAGAAAACAGAAAGCAAGCTGAGCTCTAGCTAAGTCTCCCGAAAATTTGAGTTCTTATTGAGCTATGATGCTAGGCAGACATAATACTGTGGCTTACTTTACAAACTGAACCAATGAAGGTTTTTGCAAGAGGTACTGTTACAGTAAAAAATTACATTTAATTTAGCAAAATTCACAACCATAGCATGATATCTACACCAGTCTGTACTTTTGTAATGTATCGTACATGGGTACAAAGTTTGCTTGTGATATTTGTTGATGGCAAGATTTACTTTAGACCAAAAGAAAAATCTTTACAATGTAAGTACATGAAGAAAATTTAACTAGTGTGTCTATTACTTATGGATTGCTGCTAGACTTGTCTGTGCAGTGCCAGAATAATTCCCCAAGGCTCCAGAACTCTGCCATTAGCTTTCTATTCAAAGGTAAACCTAGGAGGAAAAGCCTGATTTATAACTCTCTTAACATTTTGTCTGTTTTTTAAAATACAAGTAAATTGAAAAATGATCCTTCAAAATGCAAACTTCTCTGTGCTAAAATTAGAATTAAGAAGTCATAGAACAAAACAATTAAAAAAGGATATATATCTATAAAATAAATGAGTATGTGTAAGTAGTGGGTTTTGTTCTTGAAACTATCTAGAATTTTGCATAAAAATTTACTTGCAAGATAGAGTCACAAAATAACATTTTCCTTCTCACTGGCAACCCTGTTGTCAGGGTTCTCAGTGATCCATATTCAATTACTCCCTGAGCTTATATTTCTGATCTTTATATTTAAGTTAATGTACTTCTTGAAAAAAAGAAAAAAAAAAAAAGGAAAATCAGAAAAACTAAGAGATGGAAAAAAAAAAAAAGGTTTTCATTGACATAAGAGTTTTCAGTGTTTTTAACCTGAAGAAACTTGTGGCATAAAGCAGCCCCTTAAAGAGACCTTGGTGCCTCCTGAAAGACTTTGGCCAGCCAGGAGAGGAACAGATGCTTGAGAGATGTGGAATCCCACTGGCACTGAAGCTCTTCAGCTGCTGCTCAAATGCAGAGGAACACTTCAGCCTGACTGGAAACACATTCCAGGTGCTAGATGCCACCAAAATTCCTCTGTAGACTTCAGTGAAACACCAGTTCCACCAAGAAAATGATTTACTTGAAGTTCATTCAATCCATCCTAAATGACACGGATCTTTGTAAGAAGTACACAGACTTTCTTGTAACAAGTCTACATTACTATGATAACATGGTCTTCAAGACCTAGAAAGCATGTTCTTTGGCTTTGTTTTCACAAAAGCAGCTCCCTCCCCCAGTTTGACAGTCCTAATTCATGTTAACTGTTATACACTTTGAAGATTCAGCTCCTAAAACATCATTGGTCTCATATATCACATAAAACAGTGCGTAAAATGTGGTAAGAAGTCAGTTCACATCACAATGTCCCCAAAGTACTGCCTTCCTGTTAAGAAATGTGCAAATAAAGCTGTGGGAGATGACAAAACACACACTTAATCACATTTCTGTACTTCTGCTGCATACTATGTCAAGTATAACTTCACTATAAAACTTTCTTTTGTACCTTTTGTCTTACTATTTGACAGCAGGACTCTGACAAGGGTGTTCTTCTGTCCTTCACATCTAGAGTCGTATCAACAGTGACATCTTTTTTACCTTCTCTGTTTATTCTTACTAATACATCTTTTTACCCCGACTAACATTTTCTGGGTCACTAAGTTGCCACTGTCCTGTTTGGAGCGCTGTGTACCTGACAGCTACAGCTTGCCACTTTGAAAGAGTGGCTTGTTCTACTGCTGCTGGTTTCTCATCTTTGCATAATCTGGAAAACAACACTTCTTCCTGTAGTAATTAGGCACTGCATATTCTAAAGAAAAACAAACAGCATGACAACACGCAAACTTCAGAGGGCTCTTGCATAATTTTCTGAAACACTTTGATGCCAGCATTTAATTATTATCTTTCAACTACCAAACTTCCTTCACATATTGCTATTCCTTTACTGATTGTCTGGGCAACACTATAGAGAGGTGATCAGAGAACTAGGCTCTCCAAGTACATGATGCAGTGCATGCACAGGACAAAATGATGGCCCAAACTCTCAAGAGTTTACAAAACAAGTTCACGTAGAGCCTGGGCTTGAATCTGTGTCTTTGAGCAAGACAGACAGACATGAATCCCCATACAGGGGCTTATACTGGAGAGTATCAACTAGGCTAAAACTCAAATGGGAGTTTAAGTCATAGACATAGAAATAGTGGGGTCAAAAGAATAGGCTAGGAGAACTGTTTAAAGCAGAATTTGTGGAGCATATCAAAAGCGAAGAAAGCATTAAGACTGCCCAGCTGGTTTGAACCAAACCCCATTTTTATAACCCACCTCCAACAATGGTCACTAGCAGATATGTAGAAAAAGAAAGTCTAGGAAATACACTTCTTTGTACCAAAGTGAATACAGTTTTTGTACAAGGAAGCACAAAAACTGTGGAAGAACAGCTAGGATAAGAACCTCATCTACAAAGACAAGTAGGAAAGCACATGTCCTGGAATTGCTAGAAAGAATCTGTAAAGTTCAGATGAAGACCGAATATAGGAGCCCAGAGGTGCCCCACTGAAGTTGATGATCAGCTTTGTGTCCATTTTGTTGTGCTCTGTGGTGGAGAAAATAAGGGGAGGAACGGTTGTGAGGAAGGCTGGTTTGGTAGTCAGAGATTCCAGAGAATGCATCAGTTAACTTAGACAGAGGGGTTTAACCTATGAGGGTCTGTCAGCGAGTTGTTAACTACTTGTGGATACTTTTGTGACTGCAGCAAAAAGAAGGGGGAGAAAGATCTTGGTCAGAATCTGCTGGGATTCCTCAAAGAAAAGCCAGAAAGAGGCAAAGGGAATCCCTTGAGGAGAGTGCAAATCACAACAGAGCAAATCACGGGATAGAAGGGACAGAGATAGACAAAAGGGGCACAGAATGAGCAGGATGCAACAGGAAGCATAAGTGAGATCCTAGGAGGAGTCCTTAAAGTGGGGGGCACTAAAACCATGGGAAGAG
Organism: Aviceda cuculoides; assembly: GCA_035590195.1. Taxonomy (NCBI): domain Eukaryota; kingdom Metazoa; phylum Chordata; class Aves; order Accipitriformes; family Accipitridae; genus Aviceda; species Aviceda cuculoides. The sequence continues at coordinate 11,013,007 of JAVJGG010000031.1, forward strand.
TGACAGATGCCTCAAAGACAGTTACAATCATGCAGCAGGTCAGTGGATGAGGTAAGCCACAGGTAAGGGAAAGGTGGAGGCAGGCCACCAGAAAAGGGAAAGGAGGGGAATTAGGCAAAAAAAAAAGGTGAGTCAGTGAGACAAAATCTGATTTCCCTTAAAAACAATCAAAGGCTGAAGAGAATAATATAAAGGGGAAAATATCTAAAGACTATTTAACCTTATTTTTTTTAAAGACATATGAGCAAATATTGATCGTACAAGGGATTCATTAGAGCAGTAAGAAGTGTTAGAACTATGACTTCCATATGAACATAACTCATGAACTGTCCTGCAATATGGTTTTCCTGCACTGTTTGAGCTTCTCTGATCAAACGTGGCTAGTTTTGTTCTTCTCCAGTACAGCTGTATTTGAGCAGGGAAACTCTTCTTTTCCCAGGACAGTTTCTAAAAGTGACCTGAGTGGAGGCCATGTGAGGATTCCCACCTGTTCTGTGGATTTCAGAGCCCAAGAGCATCATGTTGGCAACTTACTATTTACCTGCAAGGGCACCTCCCTGTCTCAGTGAGAAACATTCTCCCTAACCCCCAGCTGGTCTTCTATTAGTTCCCATTACTTTGCAAAAAATTAGATTAAGATTTAGGAAACTAGATTATGATTTAGCTCTTCAGCCAAAATTAGCAGTTCTAGATCCCCAGGATAGTTAGTGAGCCTCTTATTTTTGACATGAATTAGTAGAGGCCAACGATTATCAAGGGCTTTACGTTTTTACAGCATGCTTGGATTTGAAGTGCTGAGCCAGACAGGAACACTTTTTCTATTGCTTGATTAAGAGGGGAGAAAGAAAGGACTTGAACTATGGCAACAGAGCTATAACTGACTAACTTGCTGATGGAGTTCTCAGTTCTGTTTCGTTTTGACTCCCTTTGGCAGATAAAGCTTCCCACTGCTACTGTTGCTACTATCAAATTCATATTCAAACCCAAATGCTCCATCTCACAGCATGAAAGCTGTGTGAAATGATTCTCTGACTTGTGGTGCCTCTGAAAATAACTCCACTGCACTGGTTAAATTAATCATGAAGAAGGAAGCAGGAATGAAAATTAGTGGCATGAACACTTCCATTTTTCTTTGGAAATCTGGGAGTTTATCAACAAAGCTCACTTAGCTCCTGTAGAGGAGAGAAGGATAAGAATATGTGATCACATAAAGACTGTTATAAATCTATGTATACAGATGTGCTCCATTAAAAAGTAGCAAAATAAACCTCACTATGCAATTTTCCGAGTGTCTCAGCTCTTAGCTTGTCAACCTGACATACCTGGTAGTACAAGTGTGGCAAGCCCTCACTGTTTTGTTGAGTCCATCCTACTTGCATCTCACTGCCTTGCTTCTGTGATCTAGAGAAGACATCTGTCTGGATATGAATTCACAAGGACCTTATTTCTCACCTGTGAAGAAAAAACTTGCTGTAAGACACCACTTAACATATATGCATAAACCCCCCAGATGCTCTGTAACTGTAATTAAGACCACAAGAAAGAAAATGCAGTGCAGAAACTCTTCAGTTACAAACTGGAAGGAGTGGCTGGCATGGCTTTGGGGGGCCCTGGGTGCCCCCCCCAGGGAGAGTGACCTGGACCCAGGATCTGCTTTCAATTGAGGCCCAGCAGGAAACCCTGGTCCCAACAGGACCTGCTTGGTCCCAGCCGTGGGTGCCAGCCTGTCCCCGACCTCGCCAGGAAAGCCCTGAACGTGACTGTAAAACTATACAAGTGGAACATCTGGATTTACAGCAAAAACAGGTTTTAGCCACAGGCTTCCTTGCAAATTTGGAGATTATTAGTCTCAAACTAAAAGGCCATTTTTAACAGAGCTATCAGCAAACTATCAAGTAGGGCCAGTTTCTTGTGCACCCTCTGAGAGACGCCAGTTAGATCCCTCTGCTCCGCAGCCCTTGCTATTTACTACATGCTGGGCATTTTGTTTTAGCTTGGAGTTATTTCTCGACTGCTGAAAAATACAGAAGGTCTGTCATGATGATTTGTCACACTGAAGTGATTCAACAAATTGCCCTGTCAAACTGAAAGGTGCTCTGTACATTTTCTCAACAACTTTCATAAAATAACATCTCACTTGGCTTGTTACAGACAAATATGTAATGGTTACATTTCATATTGGGCAAACAGCAGGTAGACTTTGGCTGTAGACAGGTACTCAACCGTTAAATTTTAGATACCCCAAAGCAAGCGAGGCATTCCTTTCTTAGTGGGAAAGAAAACAGATTTCTGGATAATGTTACAGAATTTGTCCAACTATTTTGTTTTAAACCATGACTAAATTATGTATAGAAACTAAGAAGGAACCAACGAGGTAACTGGTATAAAACAACAAAACAAAGAGATCGCCTGCCTGTATTAGTGTATTATAATTAAGCAATACACATCTGTCTATAAATCTATCTAAAGAGAGGCAGAGAGGGGTTTTTCTGCCATTCTAAGACTAGCCCTATGAAGGGGTATGAAGGGATGGGATCTGTCATCGAGACTGAGCTCAAGAGACTTCCTCAGGGCTCCTTTGCATTAATATTTTTAATTGGGACATGCTGTCATTTTTTTTCCTCTTTTTACATTTCACTCAGCTGAGTTAAAAAAAAAAACGACAAACCCAAACCAAGGAAAGCTCTTTTTTGTCAGCATGGGAAAGAGTCAGGCTGACAGGTACATGGCACCCTGTGTCCAGTGGTGACTGATAACCCCAAATACACTGCATCCCTTTTTCTTTGACTTTACTCTCTGGATTGAGAACTGCAACAGGATGCTGAGGCCAGGCCCCAAATTTTAATGTCCCATTTTCATAGATCGATTCCACTGTTGTATAAGGTGAAGAAAAAAAAATAATTCTTATGTGTCAAAGAACAGGGACAGAAGGCAGCAAGGCAGTGTTTTGCACACCCACCTAAGCATGGGCTACCCTGGTTTCTTCAAAGACATCACTGTGATGGTGCAGGAGGAGCAGGGCTGCCCCATGGGCTGCACAGCAGTTGCGTGAGCAAAAGGCAGTGGTGTGCCCTTTATCAAGGACTTCCTTTGGCTCCAAAATCCCAGCTGCCTCCAATACAGACTCTATCAGCTGACTCAGGAAGGGTTGAGACTTACTTTGTGTAAGAAGTACTGGAAGACCCTGGATGCAGATATGTACAATTGCTCTTCCTCCAGAAGGGTAATCCTGGGTTGGCTGTGGTAGCCATCAAGCTCCTCGCACTGTTCTGCCTTCACTTCCAGAAGAGAAAAAACCCTTTCATGAGACAAAACCAACATAGTGAAATCAGGATATGATAGCTGAACACCTTTACATGCTCATCCCCAGAGCAACAAAAAGCAGGGTCTCCCTCTGCCAGGTGAAGAGCAATTTCTTCAAGAAGAGGTAGGGACATTCTTTTGGGAGGCAGGAGGGTCCAGATATGTCCAATGTTGCCTACCAGTGATTTTTCTTCAACCTACACAGTATTTTATTGTTATCATTCAGTCACCCAATCTCCATTTACACTCTGTTTATGTGATGGTGTTCTCCCCCACCCTGCCCCTGTCTGCTTAAGCAATAGCCACCAGTGGCGGCCGTAATGGCTGCATCTGGCTTACATTGGACTCTGGGGAGACAGACAACAATACAACAGCTGAGGGCTAGTTGAGCATGCACCAACCAAAATATGGCTGGTATGCAAATATGACCATAAGTCCATCAATCATCTTACTCCATAAACAGTGGACGGCCCAGGGCCTGCTGAGCTCTCCTGCACGGCAGTGCGCTGCATGCCAGGATCTCCCCTTGAGCAAGGATGCCTCTCAAGGTTGAGGTTGAGAGAATCATTGTGGTGTCAGATACTCGGTAAGCAAATTGGGAATGAGAGTGCTGAAACTTTTGAAATCTTAGCTAAGTGCATATATAATCCTTTAGTCATAAACAGTTGGCCAAGTCTGGGACTAAGTCTGGATCCAGCTGCACCAAAACTCCCCTCTGAGAAGGGGTTTAGAATGCAAAGGTGTCCTTTCTGAACCGCACAACTCAACAGGAGGGTCTCCCTGACAGTTTTGTCTGACCCTGTCCCCTATGCAGTAAATACTCAAGTGTACATTGACATCAATTCTTGTTAAACCACTGTTGCATTTACCATTGAACTTTGTTAACTCACTGTCTTATATCAATAAAATATATTGCTGCTTCTTTCTTGCGAGTGAAGTGCATGACTCCATCTGCAACACTTTAAAAGGGGGGAAAAAAAGATTTTAAGCTTGCATGGTATGCGAAGAAGACGCATGTATTCAAGCATCTAGTGTAAAGTAACAAATTGGCAGGGTTGGGGGTAGCTGTCACCTCAGTTTTGAAATAATTTTACAGACACTGAGAAAGGCTGAGTGTGGGATTGCCAGTACAGTGGAAATGCTGGGCTTCCCTTCCCTAAATAATCTATAAAGCCTCCCAGACCTCCAAACCTTCTTCTCCCTTCTCCTTCAAAGCACCAAGAATATGAAGTGTAAGCACAAATAACAGCACCTTTGTGGGTCCTGAGTGTCCTTTTGGGGACTAAGTGAAACGTTTATGTCTTCTCCACAGAGACAAGAGACATAACCCAACTGATTTTGGATGCCTGACTGAATTACACAAACTATGGCCATAGAAGATCTACAGAGCCCTGCCACCCAGCTCCTGATGATGGAACTTCGCCCTGGGGCCACCTGAATCCCAAACTTTCAGACACAGGTGCCCATGACTGATTACAGGGGCAGATCTCAACTCATGCTTCAGGTCTCAGGAAAATTGAGGCTGGGTCCCTGTCATTACAGGACATAAATTAAATCTTCTGGGTTTAATTAAAAAAACCTAAAATGTGTTACTTCTCTCCATTGCTCACCCCAGATTGTTTACCATGGTCAGTGGCTTTTGCCAAGCGTTTGTTCCCCGCAGACTACGGAGTGAGGCAGAAGAGGTGCTCCCCAGCCACCCGCCCCGCTGTGCCTGCAGCACTCCCTTCCTTGTGGTAGCTGTGAAGCTGCGTGCTTGAAAACAGCCTGGTAGCCAGCACCAGACAGACAGGCTTCCCCACACAACTCTTACCAGGAAGACTGGAAATGCAAAGCACTTCCTATCTCAGCCTTATCCCCCATCCCGATAAATACAGCAAGAAAAAGCATATGCCAGCTGCATTAGCTTGGAAGCTCACAAGGATTATCTTGCAAGTGCATAGTGCCTTCTGGTGTATAACACCACAGCTGCAGTTCAGGTTGCGAATACTTCAGAGGTTGGGCTTGATGTCAGGTTAGTTTTGTTTAAGCCTGCTTCCACTAGTCCCTGGTCGTCTTCGCATTTTCATATTTAAGGTCAGGTTTCAAAAAAAAAAAAAACCAACAACCACAAAGGCAAGTGATAGGCCCACGTTCAAAACTGAATAATAATAACCACAAAGCAAGCCATTGTTTCAGTCACTGAAAAGGAGTGTTCTCAAGGAGTAATGTATTAAACATAAGTATGACAACAAAGATTTCTCCGTTCCTCTAAAATCAGATCTGAAAGCTGTTCAAAATCTGTATGTGCTCCCTAGATGGCACTGTAACTCTATATATAAATGATTAATCTAAAATGAACAACCCTATTAAAAAAGTGTTTGCATTGCCAATTCGGTAAGAATTCACAGCTGGCAAGTGAGTAGCTTCCAGTTCTTTACATATCAGACATGTAATAATAGCTGTATTTATAGTGCTTATTTACTTCTTGGGTCACAACACAAGCTTGTGCTTCACAAGAGATCCTCTTCAGTTTGTTCACAATTAATACTGCAAATACAACCAGCTGGGTACTGTTACGTGTTCTTTCCTAAGTAAAGTGAATTAGCTAGTTAGGGACTCATTTGACTACCATTCAGTCCCTGTACTCTTAGGATGTATTATCTATAGCCAGTTTGTTATGTGTGTTTAGAAACACTTAACTGAAGGCTGTTCACAATTGCCGGGTATCTGTGTGATCAATCAGTGTTAGTGAATTCACTGCTACTCATTGTCTTGCTAAAGGCATGGAGACATATATTAACCGAGCTCTTAAATCAGTGGAGATAATATTTTTTCTGCTTCCAGAGTGGAAATGAACATCTTTTCAAAGTGTTAAAATATAAATCATCTTTCCAATCTACATTACTATTCAGAATTGCTACTTGCAGAAACACTAGTGTAGGTGGTGGGCGATGCACAAACCAAAAGCAGATTCAAGATCATGGGGTTCTTCTATATTATCAGAGAGACTGGTATTTAGTCAACTCCCGATTCATATTGATAAAAGCCTCTAATGTTATTTTCTTAATGGAAAGCAGTGTGATAGCTGTCATGATGAAAGATCAGGCTTAGCATTTTTGATAATTATTCTGTGTGTTTGGGCTGCAGTTGGATATCAGCTCTAAGAATCTTACAGAATTAGGATGAAAGAAGAACACAATTTTGTACAAAGCAGCTTAATCTGTTCCAACCCACTGAGAAGACCAGTGCATTATATAATCCTCTTTCGTTTGTAATAAATACTTTAAAATAGTGGTATGTGTTATTATTAAGTGAGCACGCTACGTTTCAACAGGAGATATAGACAAATGTTATAATGAAGACACAACAGTAGGAATGAAGTTATCAAGTAAAAATGACAAATTTCTTTGTGGTCACATACCAAAGAGTCCTTAGCTGTTCTGCCACTCACTGCTGGGCTGCAAAGCTGTGCATCTTTCCTAACTTCAAGTCAAATGTTTCCAGTTTGCACAAAGATGATTTCACTGCTGTGAAAGCAAGGAGAAGCCCATAGTGCTACACCTGAAGCAGTCAGTCTGTTCAGTTTCTGTCATCCAAAGAATGGATGCAGATTGTGTTCAGCCTTTGTGATAGTGATTTCTTAGCACACTCATCAACAAAAATGGTAAGAGGACTGGGAGAAATAATGATCACAGCTGAATTCCATTACGTCCTAGACAAACCTCTTCATGTAGCTAATTTCTTTACAATACCCAAAAGGCACCAAAGACCCTTAGAGTGTAAGGATAATCCATACAAATATTGTAAATAAATACTGATGACTCATAATTTTGTGTTTCAGATTTCAGTGGGAAAATGAGACACACCAACTGTAAGACATAATTAATAAATTCCTGATAGGTTAAGAGAGGAAACTTAAAAAGCTTTAAACCACATAAGCAGCAACACCATTTTTTAAAAGCAAGCCCCTTGACTTTAGCTGCCTGTCAACTGGCGTGGTGATATCTGCATATGTGCACACACACATCGTAGAAGCAGGAGAATATCACCCAGCAGGTTCCCGTTCTCACTCCTTTTGTGAGGAAAGCGAAGTTTCACTGGCTTTGGGCTGTGCGCATATGCACGCACACAGAGTCCCAACAGTGATGGAACAGCCCAGCAAAGCTGGTTTTCAAGTGCTACATTTAATTCTTCTAAGATCCCTAATCTTCTGCCAAAATTAATCACCTATTTTGGACTGCTACAATGACAATTTTCACAGCAACAAGGAGCTTTAGCAGATGTCTCCAGACTGAGAAGACCCAGCCAGGGCCCTGTCCTCAGAAGTGGGCTTGAACGTTCCCTGATGCAAACTTGTGTTACGGATACCTGGTGGCAGTGCAAAGCAGGAGAGGGGTGACGGCCGTGTGCTGTCCCGTGCTGCCAGATGAAAACGATCAGGCTCCAGTTGATGCTGGTACAGTGTGAACTTCTGGCTGGCTTGAGATGTGGCCCCGAACAGCCTAGGGAGAAGTGTTTTAGATCAACAAGTGTATTTTGTTGTGTAAATCTACTGCTCTACAAGCAGCAGCATGGTGGAATTACTGATGACAACCGATTGAGTTTTGAAGATCAAAAATCCTCTCCAACACCTAGGCATTATGTGCGATTCAGCTGCCATATGACTTACGGAAACAGACCAAGGCAGGCATAGAATTACAGCAAGAAATCAGTTTATACTTGCTTCTTGCTTCAGTGTCAATGAGACTGTGTTCTAACCTACACCTAGCTACAAATTTAAATTAAATGAAAAGATAATCTGAAGTAATATAGTTAATATTTTGCAAAATGAATACCACCTTCCTACTGTCCATGTCCAGAGAAAAACAAAAGTGAAAGCACTTTTTATTAATGGAACAGCAGTTGCAGCTTTTTGGTCCCAGCTCCCTTTCCCACCTCTTCATTCAAAGACAAGAATAAATAAACTGATGATGCACGTTATGGTAAAAGAATGGCACTTCAATAATTCTGCCTCTCATTTATCAGCTTACACTGTGCTCCTCAGAAATCTGAAGATTCATTGGTTTTAATGAGCTATATCATACCAGAAGGCTGTGACAAATGAATTGCCAGCAAGGTCTACCTGTTTCTTGTCCTTAAATGCCATTTACTTACAGATTTAATGTCAGCATTATGGTTGAAATTTAACACTCTTGATTCCAGAACACAAATTCACATTTGGCTTGTTGCTACATTACAGAAAACAAAAACCAAGCTTGTTCTCTGACAAGATAGGAAGTATATTTTATCTAGGGAGCAGAAGCAACATTCAAAGACAGTTCACGAACCAGGCTTCTAACTCAGTAGAAAATGTAAGAGGCCATCATGAAAGATTAAAGTCATATTGAGAAAGATTTGGGGGAAGAAAAGCCTTATTTCTAATATATCTGTGCCATGAAGTCAGATTTTGATCCAAACCCACCTACTTAAAGGGGTCTGGATTTTGATCCCATACCACTTATTTAAAAGGCTTCAGATTTTATTTCACTTCGATGATTCTGACTGAAAAAAAAAAAAAAAAAACCAACATAAACAATTTTTTTTCACTTCAAATATTTCAGAACAATATTTTGTTT
>JAVJGG010000031.1:11022006-11084782 GCA_035590195.1 Aviceda cuculoides
CTGAAAAAAAAAAAAAAAAAAACCAACATAAACCATTTTGTTTCAGTTCAAAGTTTTCAGAAGATTATTTTGTTTCAAGATTTATTATTTGAATATTTTGGAAATTTGCTCTGAGAAGCAATATTTTAACCGCTGCCCTGCTTCACAGTAAAATGTATCAGTTTTTAGCCTTTTCCTGCTGGAAATTCCATTTTGCATATGTCCAGATTTGCACTGTGATTTTCCTCCATTTGGTTAAACAAACTTTGCTTGAACTTGTCGTTAAGCAATTATTGAAAAACATTCTCCAGTTAAATAAAGGAAAACTGATGTAAGTATTCTTCACTTAAGTAGATGATAGAATAAAAACTCCAGCATAAACAGAGACCTTAGTTATGGTTACGCTGTAACTTTCCTGGGGAAATAAATGAAGGAATCATTAGAAAATCTGGGGAGGAGTTTAATGGGAACTTGCATCACAGAAAAGTTATGCCACGTTTTTGAGCTTGCACTGGCTACAGTCAGCTTTTTTTCAGGATCCTCAGGATTAATTCTGGATCAGCTGGTTTAACCAGGGTCCTTGCTAGCTGACAATTTTTTGGTAAGCATGCTGCTAAGCAGAGCTTCTTCGGGTTGTACCAGCTGTACCGCCGGGTACGCTGCCATCTTCAGTGTGGCGTAACAGACAGCGTGCCTTGCCTGTGTGCTGAGGACCGGTGTGCAACAGCCTGCAGAAGCGGCGAGCGACGGCTTTGTTCTCACGCTGTCGATGTATGGTTTTTGGCAGACATCGTAGGGTTGAGTTATCTTGGCACTCTGCTCCCAGAGCACCTCCCCCATCACGCACCCCAGGCATGGAGATGAGGAAACAGTTGAATACCTTCTTTGGGAAGCTTCTCTGATATCTACCTGATATTATGAATCATGCCTGTTTGCACTTCGTCCTGGAAAAGTTATGTTAGCTTCCTACATGCAAAATGGGACTGTGGGAATTTACACAGAGAGCAGCCCTTGTGTACCAGTTGTGATCATTTAGATAGCGGTACAGTAATCCCTCCTAGCTGGCAGTGGAGAATTGGTAATGTTTGTCCCAGCCACCTAACTAAGCACTCCCACGCTTCTGAACATGGGCCCTGATATTTTCCTCTCTTTTCTGATAATTCAAGTTATTGAGATTTGTTACAACTGAATATTTGCTATAAATTAATTCAACTTATTAATTTTTTTTTCCAAAGGGAAAAACCTGCATTTTATTGTATTTTGTCAGAACACTCTTCACAGGCCCAGGCTTTGCTGGAGCTGGGTAAGACTTCTAAAATCAAAGGACTCATTACAAGATTTCAGGATTTTAACTTGGAACTTTCCCTGGTGTTTACTTGACTTTCATTTTCCTTTATTTGCTTATAACGTGATGGGGTTAGTTGAGTGCAAGTAGTTACTGAAAGACAACAGCTTCTCTTGGAGTCCAGCCTATTTACCGTGCCCTGAGAGTCTCAGCTATAGTTCTTGGTTCTTTTTCTGTCCATGTGTCTCCTTGTTTATCTGTAAGAGGTACTGTGCTGGTACAAATTTACGGACTGTTTATTTTGATGATTGTTATCGAATCACTAATGTCTTTTGCTGCACCTCCAGCAGCTGCTTCAGCTTCCTTGATGTTATTCACGTGCTTCTGATGCATTTTGTGTTTTCTGCTTCATTTTACAGCAATCGTTTTTTGTCTCTTTTGCAGGTGTTCACAGAAGAAACAAGGCTCGCCTTTGCTTGTTTACCTTCATATAGATTTTAGATTTGTTCATTTGAAAAAACCAAAACAAAACACCCAAGCTGTTAGCATGGTGATGTTTCTCACATCGCAGCATAAAAGGGGATCAGAATGTGCTTGTGCAAGTCCAGCTTTTTGAAACTGGAGCTCTGCTCTCTAGTACCACTTGAAATTGCTGTGATAATGACTTTTCTATTAGCTGACTGCTGTTAGCTGACTTAGTACTGTCTGACATTTTGTTCCTTAAATGTACTTTTTAGTCTTGCCATACAGCAAGCATGGTTGCATTTAATGTAATACTAGAGTGCAAAGGAATTGACAAGTGTGAAACTCAGTCTGCCGAAGGCCGCATCCAGATCACATGTGGCTTACCAAATCTCCATGTGGCTCTTGCTTCCTGCACTGAATGTGCATGCTCCCAACTGGTTACAAGAGTCCTGCCTGCTTCTTGATGCAGGCTAACACTAGCAGATGCAGTAGCCACAACCCAAGTGTAACCCCCAGGGTAGAATATGGGAATAATCCTTTCACTTTTAAGAGGGACTAGACCACAGTTCATTTTCTCATGGCAGAGGTTTAATTTCCTGTACTTGGGATCTCAGCAATCCATTTCCCAAGCCAGAAGCAGTCCCTTAAGTTAGATGACATCTTTCTCATTGAGTGATCAGAGCTCGTAAGAAGCTTTTCTTGCAGTTCTGTCTTACTGTGGCTCGGGAAAATCCAGAGATCTTACCTTGCCTTTCTAAAAAGTAACTAAAAAAAATAATTAAAGCCTTCATTGCACACTTGGCCGTGTGCACGAATTTCAGTCAGCTAGCTTGTCACTCATTTGTACATTTAGCAAAAATAACCGTAAGGCACGCACTGTGGCATCTAGCCACTAAACCCCCAAGCCCCCAAAGGAGAACTGCTGTTCCATTCCAGACCGACGGACAGCAGCAAGACCTACATCACTTCCCCGCTTGTTTACGCTTGATTTCTCCGCAGGCTGTTTCAGCCTTGGAGCTTCAGTGGTAACCTACGGCAGTGAGGCCTCGGCCGGGGCCTCCCCAGGGCAGGCGCGGGAGGAGGACTGGGCTCCCAGTCCATGAGCACGAACCTTGCACCTCTGTCCCCTGCACACGCTGTGCCGGACTGGCAGCGCAGAGGGCCTGAGGCGCAGGGTGGCAGGGATGGGGTGAGCTGAGGAGCAGGGTGGGTGACAGGGATGGGGTGAGCCGAGGAGCAGGGTGGGTGACAGGGACGGGGTGAGCCACTCGGGCAGCTCTGTGTGACTGGGAGCACAGCCAAGCACGCGGCCCCGGGTCACCGGGAACCTGCAGTCAGCGCCAAGGTAGGAAAATACACTCCTGCTGAGGGAGAAATGAGAGAAGCCATCCCCAGCCTGACTTGGGAAGGTGCAAGAGGGGTTAAGTGATGGGGAAACAACACTCTGGTGGCTTGCTGGAAGGCAGGAAGGGGACAAACAAGCCAGGGGTTGCAGTACCCTGCTGCTGCAGAAGGGAGAGGCTGGGAGGAGGCATGATGTGCCGATGGGCTGGGGCGGTGGGGGCAGCCAGAGAGGGTCCCAGAGGAAAAGCTGGGTTTTCTCCTCCCCGAAGGCAGGTTAGCATCTGAGGCACTGTTCTGGGATGAGGAAGGCAGGACTGGAAAAGCAGGAAGACTAACAGCTGTCACCCAGTTTCCCACCTGCAGGGAACAGAGCTTTGCATACAGTGCTTTCCACCTGCCTGCTTTTCCCTCTCTCCTCCCCTCTCCCCAGATCCAGCCAGTTTCTGGGGAAGCAGAAGGGCAACAGTCCCTGAAAAGTCCTGTCCTAGGAAGTATTTGGATGGTAGTTTGGTTGTTGGCAACTCCATCGCAGGGACCCTGAATAAGTCTGATGTCCTGTGGGGCAATGCTGCATCGCTAAATTGGAGCCTGAAAGCAGGCAACTGCCGGGCTTGCTTTCCTGTGTACTTCTGAAACTGGTGCCACACCTGACCATCGTCTTCTTCACTGAGACCTTACCATCCTTGAGCTGGATATTTAAGGCTTCTGTACTGTAGGGATGGGATGGTCCCAGCCTGTGGGCAACTGTAAATTTTTATTTTAACCTTCTGTTATGGCTGACCTGTCATTTGCATGTAAGATTTTTCTTTCTGTTTTCAAAGCTTAGCTCAGAGCAACTATTTTGTACCCCAGTATAGAAGTATAAAGGTCGTGAGACACAGCTAACACCCACTTCCCAATACCTGATTGTTTTCCTCTTGAAAGGGCTTTTATCAGTTCCTGGCCTTTACTTCAAGACTTCTGAGATTTGCAGAAACACAGGGGAATCCTATCTGATCAAACATCATATCCTGCTCTTAAAGAGAGAACGGTCAGATAAAGTTTCTTCTGATTGGGTACTGCCATGTGGAACACAGCTAAAGCAGCAAGCAGATACTGCTTGCTTTCTGGCCTGTTACTTCAATCACTCGCAGAGGAAATACCACCTTCAGTTGTGTCAGTGAAGAGAGGAAAGGTCTTGTGATTGCTAAATTTGGCAATCTAATTTAGGCATTAGATCTTTGCCAATACAGACATCCAGTCATAATGTTAGTCACTGCTAAATGGAGAGGGGGATTCAATTTTCCTTTTATTCCATTGCAAGTCAGGACGTGATCTGTGGGATTAAAATAACGGTGCAAAACTGGCATAAATGAAGGGACCCAGGCTCCAAAACACTTCATCTCAGTAATTTTCTGCAGTAACAAGGTAATTATTATTTTACATTTAACATCTTTCATACTTTTAAGCCTGATATAGACAACTACAATTGAGTGCCACCTATATGGTAATCAATCCCATACATTTTGTAGTACTTAATTATAAATCATTATTTCTGGAGAATATTTACTGTGGAGCCAAATTATAGAAACTGGAGAACAGTATTGTTTCTAATTGCAGTAAGTACAAAAATCAAAGGCTCCCTGTAAAAGGGATGTTCAGTTTGCAGCATATATGGGTGCGTTATATAGGATATTCAGGGGACAAAACCACAACTGTTTTGTGTGCAGAGAGAACTTCTGTCTCAAGTGTCAAATCAAGCTCTGTTTAGTAAGAAGTAGAAGGATCTCTTTCAAGCAGTCACAGTATTTCCTCAGAGAAGTGCAAACTTACGCATAGAACTGAGGATACTGGCTAAAATAACTGGAGAGTTATTCTTAAACCACTTTGAGCAAAATATTTAGCAATGTTTTGCAAGCACAGGATTCAACAGTATGTGGTTGAAAATAAGGAGCTGAAATTGGGGCTGTTCCCCAATTTCTCAAGCTAAGAATTATTTCACATTTTAAGGCAACTTTGTGATATGGTCAATGGGTCCGTTCATAATACCTTTGACCTCTGTACTCCTATGCAGCCTTTCAGGTATGTTCTTTGTACTTACAATTGCATTACCATACATAATTGGCTTATGTCACCAAGGTCAAAATAACTCCAGGTGTCAGTCTTGAATACTATGATTATACCACCACTAGGTGCTTTGAGACAAAGCAAAAGCCTTCAGCCAGCCTTGCTGGTTAATAAGTTCAGCCCTTACAGGTGTTACACAAAGGCCATCTTGCCATACACCGTACACACAAAACAATAATTAGAAAAGCAGGCACAGCTACTTCATGGAAATTTCTCTGACATGCTTGGGGCACAAAGCCAGTGCTTTTCAAAAGATTTCTTCTTTATATCAGTGTTTTAGCATGACACTTTCCAAAGAATCCTGTTCTGCCAACTTCAGAAATATATTCCCCACTGGTGTCCTAAACTTTCCACAGTCGCCCAGAATGACTTCATAGGCTGACTATGATTATGTGCTCCGGATCAGTAAGGAAGAACTGGTGCTTTCTGGTCTGATATGCATCATTTACTCTTCATGTAGCCTACCCAGCTGCCTATTACAGACAAGCCTTGACCCCAGAAAGAAATTCCGGTTCAGATGCAGCAAAGCAGAGCAATATGGCAGAAAATCATTTGTACAAATCACACAATAGTTCAGGGTTCTAAAGATCTTTACACACCTTATCCTTGCTTTTTAATAAAGCATGTTCAATTATATTACAAAAAATAATGCAGGCCGACATTGGGGCATGTGCTAAAAAGGACAGGCAGCTATGTGTCAATACAGCTTGGAATCGTCCCGTATTTTTGCTTTTGGAACGGATGTCCTAAACCATTGGATTCCTGGGACCGCTCAGGAGTAGACCTAAACCTTTGCTCATGCTTCTTACATAAGCATTGGTTGAAGGAAGAGCTTGGTGACACAGAAGGCAGTGAGTAGCCCCTTACATTACAAAAAGTTCCCTAACAATTTAACACTTCACTGTACTACATCTTTCTCCTTAGGCACACAGACACCACTGAAGCAGTTCATATACACAACTGCTTGACCTCAATTCAGCATGGACAAGCCCAACGTTAAAATATCCTCAATAAAGCAGGACCATTTGGACTCTATTCCCGTGTTTGAGACTCTCTGTGACAGCGATTACAATTATTGCCAAAACACAGAGGATTAAACCCTCAAAGAATCTGC
Source organism: Aviceda cuculoides (assembly GCA_035590195.1). NCBI lineage: Eukaryota > Metazoa > Chordata > Aves > Accipitriformes > Accipitridae > Aviceda > Aviceda cuculoides. Next base: position 11,028,300 of record JAVJGG010000031.1, read on the forward strand.
CATAAATGCTAAGTCAACTCAGAGCTGGGCTACAGAAGTAAAATGTCCCTCAATACTCCTTATGAGGAAAACTTATGAGGAAAAGATTTTAAAACTTATTTTCCAAGGAGGAATAAGAGGTCCAAAAAGAGACAACGTACAGCATTGATGAAATTGGAGATTGGAATTCCTTACCTTTGCTAAGCGTGTCATTTTTTTTGTTACGAATCCAATGTAATTCCTAGCATTTCAATTTTCAGAAGGAACTGCTTCCAACAAATAAACAGTGTCTGGGATTAACAAGGGTTAGATGATTTGCACTTGGAGTTCTTCTCTTCTTAACTTGTATTGGTTGCAAAAGGTCATGGGTGATCCACTGAACTGGAGAGTTTTCTGTGTCTTTAAGACACTAGTACAGGGTGTCTTCCTCCCTTAGCGTTCTCCTTTGGACCAGGCAATATTCTTACTGCAGCCATGCCAACAGTCCCATTGCAAGGGTGCTGCTTACAAGTGACTCTTCTGGATTGCTAAAACCTGGAAACAAATGTGTGATGCCCTGTTGGCTGAGCCCTTCAAAAAAACCAAAAACCAAACCACAAGCAAACAGTCAGAGCACGGCATTTGGTTACATGCTAGACCACGCAATCTTATTTCAACAGGAAGAACAGAATTGCTAGGTGAGTTGTGATCAAGTCAGAGAGGTTCATAAAAAAAACAATACCATTACCACTGTATCATTCATATATTTCCTTATTCCAAGCATCAAATATAGCTCACTGAAGTTTATCGCCCCAGTGCAAGCATTTTAAAACTCACAAATTTTGATGAGTAATTTTCATTGCTTACAGCCCATAATGAGTTCAACATCATGCAGGAATAAATGGTAACCCCTGAGAGATGGACTCGCTGATTCAGCTGGCTCATTCAATGTCTAAATGAAACATTATCTCCCTAAGGCTAAAGGTTATTTTAAAACTATTTACTTACATACTGATGATGTCCATGGGCTTATTTCATTACAGTCCTCCCATCTCTGCCCTCCCCTACCAGCATCTGTAAGAATGGTCTAGCTTTACGTTTCCTCTATGGTTAACATCTTTTTTTCTTTCCACTGCGAAGCCGTGCATAAGTGACTGAAAAACTTGTATACTTTCTGCATTGCCAACAGAGTTGAGGAAAAAAGTTAAGTTCCATTTCATATTTGTATGAGAGGTACCACTTGTCTAACTTGGCAGCCACAGCAAAGCAACGTATTCTCATACTGTCTTTGCATTGTTTTACATTTTTGTAAATGAAACTTGTTGGAAGAGCTTGCATGTCCAGTGTGAAGGTATGGTCCTGATATACTTGTTACAAATATATTTTTTTTAGCTGTTGGCACTGTCTGAACTTTTACTTGATCATTGTTATGTTGATTCTAATCAAGAACTAAGAATTATTAGTGCTTTTTTTTATATTACTAATGATCAGGGGCAAACTCGCATGCTTTTCTTCTTTAAGAATATTTGGGCATTTTCTTCAGTGAAAGGGAAGATTTTCAGGATTCTTATATTGCAAGTTCATTTATGTATTAGCAGGAGTCATTAGGCTAGTTGAATGCTCCTATTCAACGTGGTATATTTAAACTTTGAGAATAATAGACTGACTGAAAAGACTTGATTTTTCATGGGATCTATCATATAAAAAAGTATGAAAGCTAAACAACATTAGAAAAAAAACCCCAAACATGATGCAGTAGTTGATTAAACACTTGCTTAATGCTTTGTCTGAAAACAGTTTCCCCTCTCACTTTTTTGAAAAAGAGAATGATTTAGAACAAAGAAAATACTTTGCTGTGAATTGCGTGCAAGTCAAGAATAAAAAAATCTAGAAAAAAACTTTACTGATTCACAAACAAAGGACAGAATGAATTCTTGAAGAGAAATGCAGTGATTAGTGGTGACATGCTAACAGAAGAAAATCTATCAAGATTTAGGTGGGGCAGGGTGGTGGTGGGGACATCCTCATTTAGGCAACAGTGATCTGTTAATCCAGCTCTCAAGAAACTGGTCCAAATTTGATCATACTTATGCATTTATTTAGAATAATTCTCTCTGTTCTCCACACTAGGTGGATTTCAGTAGGTAGAAGTCTTTCTTTTGAAATGAATCTCTATTGGAGCAACATTCAAGACTGAGAATTTAAGTAGTTAGTTGCATTGCACAGTTCTGTACATAAACAGTCCCCTATCTGTTACGTACATATTTATAGCCTAGGAGGAACACTCCTAACTGAACTGTGGTTATATGTAGGTAGGTTCTTTGGTGGTTTCTGAAGAGTAAAGCAGTGCTGTCCAGTGCTATGTCAGTGTTTCTGTCTTGCAAAATCTGCTACATTACTGACAGTGAACAGGATCTTGACAGGTGAGAACTGCTGCAAATCTAACCCAGTAGAGTGCCTAAATGCATCCTTACCTTTAACTATGCAAATACCCCTGCTGTGTTCAATACATGCGTGTAAGACTAGATATATGCTACTAAGTGCTTTGCTGAATCATGACCAGAATGCACAAAACCTGCAGGATTACATCACACAGGCCTTATTTCCATTGTCCTTAATACTTGTACTGATATTTAGGGGAACATCACTTTTAAGGCCATTGCGGGCTGCAAAGTGTAACAATTTAGCCTAAGAAAGTAAGCAGTTTAAAATTTCAGACTGTATATTACATGTTTCGCCGCTGGGGAACACACATAGAGAAAGTGGGATTTTACATTTTAGAACAAGAACCCCAGACAGAAAATTGCTTTTGCATGCAGCTGGATACTGTTCTTTCCAGCTTGAACTTTTATTTTGTTTTCAGTGATCTCTACAGAAGTGGCATAGCCGGAGATCTTCTTTTACTCGACAAAACAAAATATAGCCATTTGTTTGAGAAGAGCATCTGTTACAGGTTTAATATGGTTATAGAACTATGACAGAAATCATTTCACTATTGATTCAAAAATATGTATACTTTCTTCTTCTGGTACTCACAACTTTAAAACTGCAAAGAACGCCATAGTGGATAGGAACCTGGCCAACCTGCTTTAAACTTTTCCAGTACGATAGTGACAGAAACGGTCAGTGACCCAAAGAGAAAAGGATTTTAGGTTTCTGTCACATGAAAGACATGGGGCTAAATGCAAGACCTTGATGTGGCCAGGCTCATGCATCACCTTCTCTGCAGTTGGAGCAAGTGCATTCCCCACAAACAGCCTATCTCTAGATTCATGAGATTCAATAAATAGCAAATCGATTCCCATGGCTACAGTCTAGGATGAGCCTTAATCTTAAGTGCTTTTCATGGCTCAACTTGGAAGGCAAAAAGCGTAATTACAACTACCTCAGTGGTGTGTTTTCACATGTGCAACTATTTGCAGAGCTATTTCTATCAGCACAAACACTGTCTGTGGTCTTCTGTGTCTCAGTAGGAGCTAGGATATACTTTTGTATTCAGCTGTAGTGTAAAGGCAGTATTCAGAGATTCTGCAGTTAGTCTACTAAATAGGAGAGATCTGTTTGGTCCAGGCTGTTCCTCAATTTTCCAATAACTTTGCCATCACTTACATGCTCTGAGGGTCTCTACTGCTTACACACTACCTTTTCCTTTTCTCTTCTGGGCTTTTGCAGGAGTGCAAAAGAGAAATTAATCAATTGGGGCAGGTGGGAAGATATCGAGGAAGATTTTAGGCAGGAAAGAGTAGAGGTGTGATTAAAGCAGCTATGAATTGGACTCTTAATCCCTGCAGCTTTTGCAGAGATACCCCAAAACCCCTGCCCAGCCCAGCCTACCCTGTCTAGAATTTCCTTCCAGCCAGAGGTAGCTTGACTGGATTGTGTCATTAACAAGGATGTCTGGCTCCGCTCAAATCGGGCTGCTGCAGACAGGTTCCTGTGCCGAGAGAGGTGGCCATCATGAGTCCCAAGTGGGAAAGCACATATGTTGGAGAAAAGGCTCTAAAGGTCTTCCAGTCTCTCAGCAAGACAAGTTGGGAAAAGATGGCCTTAGCAAAGGAAACACTTAACATTTCCATCCACCAGAACCTTACATCTCCTGTTCTTCCCTTTGCCCTTCTTCCCTCAGTTAAGGGTGATCTGGGCATTTTGGCAAAAGAGAACAAACGGATAAATGAGCTTAACTTACCATGGGAACACTCAAACCTTTCTCCTGCTCGTTTACTGAAACACGATTAGGGTTTCAGCGAATTCATTTATCTTGTTTTTTGCAATGACTTGTCACCTCAGCTGCCAGTTTTCTCTTTCATGTTTTCCTGGGCATGAGAACGGTTTGCTAGTGAGAAAAAAAAGCCAAAGCTATTTGGTGAAGCAGTCTGAAGTATCTTGGGGTTGGTGGGGAGAGACAGGAATTAAGATGCAATGAAGCAGTGAGAAGTAACAGGGTGCACACTGCGTGGTTGCAGGCGTGCTTTCTTTCAGCCAAGAAGTACATGCTAGCCAGGAAATGAACTTTTTAAAATCCTGCTGCTTCTAGCAGATAATCAACAAGATGATACCTTGAAGCCTTCGTAGTAGTTAACTTCCTAACTAAAAAAACCTCACTCTGTGAAGAAGAGGATTTCATACCACCTAGTTTAGACAGAGTTTTCCTCTCTGAGGATGTAGAGAAGTAAACAGTAGGTATTTATTTCCCTTCACTACTCTACTGTCCTGGTTTCAGCTGGGATAGAGTTAATTGTCTTCCTAGTAGCTGGTACAGTGCTACGTTTTTGAGTTAGGTATGAGAAGAATGTTGATAACTGAAGTTTTCAGTTGTTGCTAAGTAATTTTTAGCCTAAAGTCAAGGATTTTTCAGCTTCTCATGCCCAGCCAGCAAGAAGCCTGGAGGGGAACAAGGAGTTGGGAGGGGACACAGCCAGGGCAGCTGACCCAAAGTGGCCAAAGGGGTATTCCATACCATGTGACATCATGTCTAGTATATAAACTGGGGGGAGCGGGGGCAGGCGGAATCGCCGCTCGGGGACTAACTGGGCATTGGTCAGCGGGTGGTGAGCGATTGCTTTGTGCATCACTTGTATGTTCTAATACTTTTATTATTACTATTGTCATTTTATTAGTGTTATCATTATTAGTTTCTTCTTTTCTGTTCTGTTAAATCGTTCTTATCTCAACCCATGAGTTTTACTTCTCTTCCTGATTTTCTCCCCCATGCCACTGGCTGGGGTGGGGGAAGTGAGTGAGCGGCTGCGTGGTGCTTAGTTGCTGGCTGGGGTTAAACCACGACATCTACGTTGATGGAATGGCCCAGCACAGGCCATAGAACATAAAAGGCCTTCAGCACCGACCACTGAAGTTTGTCCCCGATATACTTACCAAGATTGGAGTAACCATGCTTGTTTAGGAGTGGCTCAAGCGGAGTCAGTAGTGTTTCCTTCTGGTGTCATATGCTAACATTAGCTCAAGCAACAGTCAACAAAACAGACAGGAGCTAGAGGAATCCTGCATTTAGTCTCAGGAGCTGATAGCAGTACCGATATAAGAGCTACTGGCCATTTGCTTTGCTATGCTGGGTAGGAGTGAATGTCAGATTAGAAGTGACAGATGAGATGACACTAAGCAAATAGCTTGCTGATGGGATCTAAGCCACATACAGCCAGGCCCTTTCTTCCCCCCCCACACCATAACCTTAAGAACTCTATAAAGAGGGAGGGAGATAAGCTAAAGAAGAGCCAAGACATGCAGGGTATAATTTACCAAACCTGAGGGCTCTCCAATTGAAAGAAGTCTTTATTCTTTAGGAAGCCAGAGAGGTCTGTCCCAAATCTCTGCAGTTCATATGACAGCTCTACCTTCCAGTCCATTTTGAGGGTTGTAGCTCCCAAAGGTCCCTTACAGATGACAGACAGTACCACAGTCTACAGGAGCAGCACTCATTTCCCAGTGGAGCAGGGTCTTCCAGGCTTTACAGCGGTTGGGCCTTTTCATTGAAGTTTCTTGATCACTGGTTTAGGTGGCCACGCTTCATTTCTCTGGCCCAGCAGCAGGCCAGCATGACGTGGCAGGCGAGATGCAGCAGGCAAGGTGAAGCATGCATCATGCAGACTACCTGCAAAAGTGCAAGACAACTTCAGTCCCTCCAGCTGCAAATCTCCCACTTCTGTGAACTAGTTTCTATGCTGTCACACAGGTGATGTTTACAAGCATCTCTCTGTCATTTTTAATTAACCAGGCTTTAGTTAAATTTAATAGAAGTTATCATGCTCCATGGGAATGACTGCTGCCAGGACACACCTATTACATCAAATCCTCAGGGGACTGCAGTAGAGGACCCACACTAGGTATCATGCGTATCTTTGCACACAGGATTTACATTCAGGTAATACTCTAATTTAAGACTGCAGTCCTCAAAGCATACCGTCATATCTCACTGACCCTATTAAGGTCTGAAATTTCTGCCATATTTCCTGAAAAAACTAAAATCAACCCCCCACCTTCTCACACACTCAGAGATGCTGCTGTTTGAGGTATGAGGCATAGCAGGGTTGAACTTAGGCTCTGAAGATATTCATTAGCAGTGGAGTGAGCAGAGAACTATTCTGCATTTTAGTTTTTATCTATGAAAGAGAGATGCTGGCTCTTCTCTGCATCATAAGAACATCATATCTATACATGTACTTTAAAGACCTGGATACTGCAGTGAAGACAGACCAAATATAGTCCTCATGTGTAAAACTGTAGGACTTGGGAGGTAACCTGCTTCATGCATGGACTGCAATCTGCCTGTCTTAGTCTGAACAGCAGCTCCTGACATGGCTCTGAACCATCTCCATCACTTTCAGATTTCAGGCACAGACCCCATTTCTAGTCATTAAGTCATATTTTCATGGCAATTTATATTAAAGTACCATAGGCAAAGCATGAAACACAAAAGGCTTCTCCTGAGCAGCTTGCCTATCTCTTGTAGGCAGGCAATGCTCAAAGTCCATACCAGCTCACTCCTCTTTCTCCTTGATTTAGTGAAACGTGGGCTGCATTAGTCTTCAACCGAATGTTTCACTTGCTCCTACCTCCTCCTCCCTCTGCCCAAATTGTCTTACTACTTAATATGCATACAAAATTACAGCAAGTTGATCTCATCTGAATTTGAAAGAATCCCTGCATTAGCCTTGCTCTCCTAAAAACCTTAGTTTTCAACACCACTTTTTATGACTGCAAACTTAGTCTGAGACTCTGCATTTCAGTCTTCAGGGAATCTTCACATTTTTCCTGTTATACTGCTAGGAGTCTGTGCTTTCTCCATTTCCAGACCTGAGATAAAAAGAAAAAAAAAAAGAAGTTTATAATAGGAAAGACTGGCATTTCTTTATAAAAACAACTGCAATATTGATACATTTTACGTTCTGAGGATGAGGCACATTTGAACTTCCAGAATTCTTGATGGGCACCTGCAATTGTTCCTGTTTTATGAAAAAAGCTCATGTTCTTGACCAGACATTCAGTTTTGTAAGAGAAATCTGAAATTTGGTAACCCTTCTATAGTTTCATATGCCAAAATAAGACTTCTTGTTGCCTTGGGAGACTATTTAATTATAATCAGCTTGGCTTTTGGTTTGTCTGCCTCTGAAGTAGAACAGATAGTTATTAAAATCTATTTGTATGTAAGAGTGCCTCCTTCAGGTCACTGGTTGTGGCTTGTGGCTCTGCTTAGTGAATCTCCAGATATTTCAGAAAACCTTAATGACTTCCAAAAATTTTGGTCATTTTCATACACATTTTGCAGTGTTGAACAGCTACCCCCTCCCACCTGCCATTTACCGTGCTCTAGTTCAGGAGAGCATTGTTATTCCGTGTAGGACTAATGCAGTGCAATGGAGGAAGCCAGACACCAGAAATAATCAAAGTAAATGGTTTACAGATTACCAGTGGGATGCTGATTCTCTCTCACCATCTAGAAAAATAAATGATGGCTTTTTTTTTTTTTTTTTTTTAAAGTCTGTTTGCAACATCAATGAAAACCCACAGTTTTATGGGTCACAGGAAATGTTTATCAGCTCTTGGAACATCAAATATTGTCTGTCTTCAGACACAACACTTCAGTAATTTAAAACTTCATTTAGCAGTTCAAACGGCAATGTGGCATCACAAGCAACTTCTACTGTTTAACTGCATACTGTATCCTTGCTGCTATGACAGCCATCCCTTTTCTGGGAAGCCCTTTTAGAGTTGGGGCAAATGAAGGCAGTTTACCTCTATCTGACTTTTTGTCTCAAATCTTTTTAAAATTCCATCTACACTTTTTACACTTTGTGTTGGTTTTTGTTTGTTTGTTTGGTTTCTTCCTAATACTAGAATAAAACACATTCTGATTCAACCGTGAGAGTCCAGGAGCTGGGTGGGATTCTTGGGCTAGATCTGAAGCCCCTATACTTCAAGCCATTCCCTGGCAGCAAGACAATTTCTATAAACTTTAAATACTCAGCAAGTACATTGTTTCTAGGGCATCAATTCAGTTCTATCATAACAGCTAAAATTATAGTTACAAACTACTTTTCAAATTCCATGTGTATGAGCTTTAAATTTATGCTGAACACTTGACTCCATTTCACCAGGTTTTTTTTTTCAGAAAAAGAAATGGAAGCAGAACCTTCTGCAACACTCCTCCTCACTCATCCACTAAGTAATTTGCAGACATCCATAATAAGGGAGCATGGAAACCAAAACCAATTAATTCAAAAATAATTGAAAAGCCATTAAAGTGATCTGCAGAACCTTATAAATAAAAGGCAATTAAAAAAATGGAAGCATGACACTTGTAATTAAATATTATATGATAAAAGTTTACATTTGTTATTCCATAAAGCTTTCAGATTAATTATTATGCCCATTTTTTGGAGACGTGTACTGATTAAAAAGGGAAGAAGAAAGAATTCTTGTTTTCCTCTTAGGAAATATAACCATCTTGATTACAAAAGCAAGAGTTTACTTTTAAACCTCAGTTTAAGTTAGCCAAAATGCTCCGTCTTTTCTCCACCTACTTCTTCTTCAATGCCTCTTGTACAAGAATGTGGTGATTGTTCTGGCTATGATCATTAAAAGGGTAATCTGAATTATACCTGTTCTGCAGAAATATTAATATGCTCATAGGTCTGTTCCACCTACGGCCAGCTGCTTACCATGGTCCTAACCTAAAAATCACCTCTTGCTCATTGCAGTGATTATTAGAGAAACTTGCAAAAAGAGTTATTTTGATCCCTTACCTTGGTTGTGTGTTCTCCCAAGATACCTGAATTAGTCACATCTCAGACAGTTTGGTAGGCTCTCAACTTCTGGTGAAGAAATCTTTAGCTATTTTTCACTAAAAATGTGCAGAAAAGGTGCAGCTGTCTTGAATCAAGAAACTATTGTGGATAGGACAGTTTCTGGCTATAACATTTGAGCAGCTGAATCTGAATTTAACATTTTGAGAAATGCTCCAGAGCCTTAGGAACACAAAGGTGTGCTGACTTTTGGGGGTGTTTTGGCTGTTGTAAAGTACTTCGCAGTTCATGTAGCACAAGCACTGCTTAGTACTTAGAAGTATACTTTGCAGCTCCACATTAAACTAAGCACACCGTTAACTTACTTTGAAATAATTCACTATGAAATCTCTAAGCCCTTGAACAGCTTGGAAAAATGCAATACCTCTCTCGCCCTCTAAAGAAACCAAGAACCACTCAGAGGACTTTTCCACAAAGATGCTTGCTTGGAATTAAGTTTCTCCAGTGCTTTGACATTAAGCAGCAATTCATAATTTTGTTATCTCAGTGTGACACGGACACGTGTAACATCCTTCTGAGGTGTGAGCACAAAGCAGGTACCTGCTGCTTTGCCCACAACAGTCAGTGCTAGTGGAAGTGCTCCAAATGACAATGAGTACTACTGCACTTGGCTCTATAAAAAGAGAAATTGCACAATCTTTCTTCAGCGGATGAAGCATAGGAAAGGACTTGGGGTATCCAGCTCTAGTGCTTAATCAATGCTAATTTAAGACCATTTTCAGTTGTGAGAGACTTAGTTTATGCAGGTTCCCCTCAAAAACTCTCTTTTTACAAAATAAATAATTTGTGTGAATTACAAACTGAACAGGATTCTCCTGCCCACCTCCCCAAGAACCAGTGATGTTAGACTAGTTGTTGTAGGACAACAGTTGGGCAACTATTGAGCCCCTCCCCACTCCAAGGTCGTATGGCAGAAAGTGCTATACAATAATAACAGTGCTGCTTCCACAATCCTAACAGATGTTTTAGGCTTATAATAGTGGCTATTTTAAAGCCATTGTGCAGTAACACTAGTAAGGGATTACACCAGGATGTGAACGATTCTTTAACCTACCACGAAAACCTAGGACTAATTTTGAAACGTAACTGAAGAGCTAGAAAAGGAGATGAACAACAAACACAAATGTTTTAAGTGATCTGTGTGCTTTGTATTTCTACAGACTGTATGACAAGAAAGCAATTTCCCAGCACAGCCTGTGTTAAATATAGTGCCTCAGCACTACTTGCTCGTACATTTGCTTTCAAGTCTCTCTCTGAGGCTGAATTTGAAGTCTACTGGAACATGCAGCTCCTAAACACTAACCAGAAGAAACTAACCTTGTCATCTGAGCACACACAGGCTGGAACTAAAGGCATCATCTCTGAATACGATGGGAAATGCAAGTTTGAAGGCAATCTTCGAGTGGCATAACCTTGTTGGAAGCAAAGAATCTCCCGCCAAGGGATAGGGGACTCTACACATGCCAGGCAGCATGCTTAATACCACCTCCATACCTGGAAGCAAGCAGCAATGGAACATACGTACGTATACAGTAGGATTTTGCTAACCTCCATTTACAAGCCCTTTCCCCCCATATATAGCTAAAACATGAGGTGCTTACACAAAAGAAAAAAATGCAATAATTTGGCAGCCAACGAGTAAAAGTTAAATTCACCATAATCTTAAATCTTCAAACTCGCAACAGTAGCCACGGATACCGAAATCCTGTGCTTATCCACAGGCTGAGACCCAGCGTGACCATGAATAATTTACAAGTTTCCTTACAGTCCTATACATCACTCCTGTTTTGGCGCAAAGGTGTCCTCTAGTCATGGGTTTATAGCAGGTGAAAGTTCTGCAGCTGCTAGAAATCTTGGCAGTAGCAAAGTGGTGGACAAATCATGTATTTCACATATCAGTTCACTGAAAGTGACTTCTCGTTTATCAAAGTAGCAAGAGTTTACATGTTGGAAATGAAATCCTATATTCCTTGCCACACTTATGCCATGCAATCAACAAACACTGATTGCATACATATGGCTTTTGGCTTAAAGCTTGCAGAGGTGTCCTGAGCTCTGGCAATGTCTTCCCTGTTTAGTACTAATCAACTTTAACAAGGTGCTGTGAAACAAAAAGGACTTCTAAAGAAAAGGTGTGTACACTTGCTATTCAGAGACATTGATTTTTTTTTTTTTTATAACATTCTTGTCACAGGCATGCATTTTCACCTCCTTTGCAATCTGTGGGTCTGATTTTTCACAATGAAACCTCTTCACCCTTCCTCCTCTTTCCTCCCTAGCTCCTGAATTTGGGCTCTGCTTGTAGGTGGAGACATACTGTGACCTAATTTTAGGGAAGTGTACCAGAAGTTACCTGCACTGGAACCCAGTTTTAAAGTTGTGTTACTTTCTATTTAGGAGTAGAAGACATATCACAAGCCTCTTCTAAGACATCAGATGATAAGCTTGTCATCTGCATTACAATTGTAGCAACCTGTACATCTGTCATAGTAACAGCGTTGTTAGTGCACAGGTATTTGTTTTGCTTTAAAGTCTTGTATGTCCTAAGTAACACAGTGATATTTTATCAGCAACAAGATTCTATTCGCGTTGAATTTTCTCCTTATGTGAAGGGGATGGGTGTGTGTGTGTGAAAAAAACAAAACACCTCATCCAAGGTCTTAACTCACCTTAAAAAAAAGGAACCCTATTAAGAAATTTTTGAAGCACTTGTTTTTATCCATATCACTAGGGTGGAATAAGGAAGTAGGAGATCTTCAGTCACATCTGACTTTTCAAAAGTTCAGTTACGTTACAAACTAACTTTATTTTGGAAAATCTGTGTTAATACAGGTGTGATTTACAAGTATATGTTCACTGGTTTGTGGTTAGACACCTAGGCAGCTTTTAATAGTTTGCATCTGAAAGGAATGTTGTACAGCCTCAACACACTTCCCTTTGTTAGAGAGTGACTAACCCTATTCCACTGGAGGAGAGGAGGTCAGAAACAATTCACTAGGCAGAAAAAAAGAGAGGGACCAAAACATAAACAATATTTCTGCATTGTCTCCTTAAGTGCAGTTATTACTCTGTTCTCTGCCTCAGTCTCCTGTGTGGAATCAGATGCAGAAATGACAGCTGTGCAAATACTTTGAACTTCATGAGTGGAGAAGCATCAGATAAAAAAAAGAAAAACAACAAAACCCCAGGAATTACCAAGACACTCACCAGACCATTCTGCTGCAAAGGATGTTCCTAGGAACAGCAGCACCTCACCACCTCCTTGTTCTTGCCTAGTGCATTGCAGCAGACATTAAAAAATAGAGATAGGCACTCAAGATAATTGTATTACTTGAAAATGTATTCAAATTGCAGAGTCCAGATAAATACTTTTCTTCATTTAGCTGAGAAAGAAACATCATCGAAATAAAGAAAGCAGAAATTCATAAAAACTCTCATGCAAGACAATACACAGATCATAAAGTCTCCAGTGGATTTAATACCATTGGGAGAATCTTCCCAGGTCTAAATTGGACACATTTCAGTGATGGCCATTACGAAGAAGACTAGAGGCCGTATACACCCAGCTTCTTGTCACGCTCCCAGTGCTTTCCATCCATCTCAAGGTTTTTTTGCTCATACTTTCAAGCAGTTCAAAAGCATTTATTTGCCATTTGTTATTGCTCCAGCTGCTTATTCCTAGCATTATCTAATAGGATTAGGGGGATGCAGAAGGGGGGGATGCACTGCTCCTGTGATACTTTGGGGGATTAAATGTTTTCTTTGTAACATTTTAAAGTCTTATTTCATTTGGTACTGATTTATAACGGAATGATTTCTCCCCTCTCTTCCTTTCCCACCTCCTCCTATGTTTGAAGAGCGGCGTGTCACCTTGAAAAACAGCATGTGGAAACCTAGATGAGAGAGGCAGGAGAGAAAAGCTTTCAGGAGCAGATTTGTGGTCCTGTGGGAATCAAAAGCATAAATCTGAAAAGCACAGGATTAACTATAATCTCAGATTTCAATGTGAGAAGTATTGAAACCATATGCTCTTTTACATTCTTGTTAAAACTGGTTTTCTCCTTAGAAAGATAGTGGCAAAAACATCAGGTAAGATTTGTCATTGTATCTCAGAAGCAATTCAAAAGGAACCCGATGATACATTTGCAAGAACTGTGCAGTTTATATAGCTACTTCCCTTTATTCTAAGACTAAATAGTTTCTAACAAGTTGAACAGTGAAATATTAGGAAACCCCACTGCCTTCTAGTTAATTAGAAGCATACCAGCACAGGAGCCCATAGATCCATCTACACAACCATTTAAAGAAATTAAGATATATTACCTAACAATCCTGTTACAGCCTGGTTGATGTTCCTATGTCTGAATGCAATCTAAATGACAACAGATATAAGATATTGTTCTAGGTAAGGACATACTGCTGTAATGGATACCTGTAAAAGCCTTCATCCCTCCCCTGAGCAAAGCATTTGGAGAAGAAGGAGCAGGGAGTTGAATATTTAAAGAGCCATAAAGACAAGGGCAGGTGTGCTTCACAGGAGGCATTGCTTACTTTAATTTTGTCTCAGCTGCTTTCAGATACAAAGCAGAGTGCATTCACTTAGGAGAGTGGCCAGGCTTCAGTTGGCCTTCACACTGGCTGCAATTAAATAGGCTTGACCTGCTGTGTGCAGGAGTCCCTTACTGTCATACTTAACTACATACGCATGACACAAGTCAGTGCTATCAGGAAGCAGCGTTGCTCCCACGCTGCATACGTGCCAAGGGCTCTTAAAGAAATGAAACTAAATCTCAAGCCCTTGATCAGAGGAGTTCCAGCTCCAGGTTGTGGCTGGGAAAGCTTAACTCTTTACTCTCTAAATCACTGAATCTGTTAATACACACATGGATTACTGTAACAGAAAAAGAGCAGCTTTCAGTTATATGGGTTGGTTTGCATTTTAGCTTTACATTCATCCTCCTTAGACTTTTCTGAATCCTGGCTCTTTCACCCCTTCCTTCCTAGCCTGTTCTCTGCCCCGTTTCACCTTTCCTTCCAAATGTGCATTCTGCTGGATTTTAACTTCTCACTTTCCCAGTTTAATTATGATGTACATGTAGGGAAATTTAATGGCCAAGAACAGCAACTACTGCAACGTCAAAGCTGCTAGAATGAGCTGAGTTATGCAAGCTGACAGTTGGGTAAGAAACCTGCCTTTTACCTGTGTATTTCAGCAGCTCCCACAGCAGATAGCTGGAGTTGCTGTTGGTAGGAAGATGCTCAGTGTCATTCTAAAGTAGAGGTTCCCATCCATCCTCCTCCACTAATCTTTGGGAGCATCTGGCTTGAAAGAGTCATTACATCCTGAATCCATCTCGCTCAGCCTCTCTATTATGCCATTTTATTAACATCTGTGATGTGACTGAAGCATTCAGGGTTTCATTCGTAACCTGTACAAAACCCAGCTACAGACATAGCTGACAAATGATGCTCCAGGTTCTATGTGAAATATTATTACATAATACATCAGTTTTATGTCAGAGCTACTGATGTTTTTATGGCCTCTCTATTCAGAGTAATGGGCCTGTACTCACAGGGGCTTCATAATTTGAATAGCAAGCATCTTTTAGATTGGCAAAGTAATTTATAAAACCTGCATCATGAGTCAAGGCTAGTTACGTAAATCAGAAGTTTTTCCTGAAGTGAGAATTGCTGTTGCTTTCTGTTGATAAATGTGGTCTGCATGTTCTCTGGAGAAACTCCTAATCCCTAACAATATCCTGAAGATAGCATTATGCTAATGAAGGCCATTTTAGGCTTGTAATCCTACCCAATTAAATTTGAGCAATGGCTTTTTGCATATGGACACATGTAGCTTAATTTCCTGAGCAATTCCTTTCTCATGCCATAATGTTGTGGTTTAACCCCAGCTGGCAACTGAGCACCACGCAGCCGCTCACTCACTTCCCCCCACCAGTGGGATGGGGGAGAGAATCAGAAGAGTAAAAGTGAGAAAACTTGTGGGCTGAGATAAAGACAGTTTCATTCCCCACTCCCCATGGGCAGGCAGGTGTCCAGCCATCTCCAGGACAGCCGGGCTCCAGCACGCCTAACGGTGACTTGGGAAGACAAACGCCATCACTCCGAACGTCCTTCCCTTCCTTCTTCTTCCCCCAGCTTTATATACTGAGCATGATGTCCTATGGTGTGGGATCTCCCTTTGGCCAGTCGGGGTCAGCTGTCCCAGCTGTGTCCCCTCCCAACCTCTGGTGCCCCCCCAGCCTCCTCGCTGAGGGGGGTGGGGGGAGAAGCAGAAAAGCCCTTGGGTCTGGGTAAGCACTGCTCAGCAGTAACAAAAACATCCCTGTGTTATCAACACTGTTTTCGACACAAATCCAAAACATAGCCCCGTGCTAGCTACTATGAAAAAAAAATTAACTCTACCCCAGCCAAAACCAGTACACATAACCAACGTAAGATCCCGCAAATTCTGAGGCATGGCACCTGCAACAGCTGTTCTGAGCCATGACAAAATGCATGTTCCCTACTTTGTCCCCAAATAGTCTGAAAAATAAAGGTTTAGATAAAGCAAAGAGTCTTCAACAAAGTATTTCTGAACCCTCTTGGTAGAACTGAACAAGACTTTGTTGATCTAAAGAAAACAAGTCAAATATTGCTAAGCAGTAGCTGCTTTTTTTGTTCTGAACTGTTTTTAAGTGTCTCCTACATGCATCTCCCAGGTGTAAATTAAGGAAAATTTGATCGAATGCATGGAGGTGACCAGCTGCAAGCAATGCCAGATTTGATGAATTAACTCAAACTCTGTATTGCTCCAGTTCTTGCTACAGATCCCTTCTTTTTTTCTGAATTTGTCACATTTCCTGTCCTGTTCCTTTGCCAAAATCCTGATAATCTGAACAGAGACACACCCCAGAAATGTTCATGCTGGACATCATGCTGCATTCTCTCTTGCTGTCCTTGTTACCTAAATGCAAAGGAAGTATGCTACCAGTTGTGTCTTAAAACTTCAGTGTGACAAAACTGTTTTGCAGTGTTACTCTCATCTGGAAAACAGGGAAACTGGAAGAAAGTTCAGGCAGTTTACCATTATAAACACTCAACCCTAAGCTGCTGAAAGATACATTGCCTCAAGTTTCTCTATGACTTAACTTTCTCTTGTTAACCCTGTTATTCTAATGTTCCACCAAAACATGAAATAGTGTTTTAAGACAGCTTTAGGAAAATGGTTGAAAAGTTCTGACTCCATCTCAAATCCTAAAATATCCAAATGGGAATGTTTC
The DNA here is from genome assembly GCA_035590195.1 of Aviceda cuculoides. Taxonomy (NCBI): domain Eukaryota; kingdom Metazoa; phylum Chordata; class Aves; order Accipitriformes; family Accipitridae; genus Aviceda; species Aviceda cuculoides. The sequence goes on from JAVJGG010000031.1 coordinate 11,044,855, forward strand.
CTATTGACTGATGGTGAAAATCGGGGAACAAATTCCCTTTTGATGTAAGACTACTCAGAATTGTTCTGAATCACCCTTTCTTTCCCATCACTTCCAGGGAGGGTCTCACTGGCAACTACAAAACAGCATGCTCCCCTCTGAGTCTGTTGCACTCTCTGGTATATTAATGGAAGGCAGAAACTTTCCATAATTTAAGCTTTTACTGTGTTCCCATTAAATACTGTGTTTTGATCTCCTTTTATATTCAAAAGGAAGAAAGATGAGCTTTCAAAATGCTTAAAGTTGTTTCATTATCAGGAGATATTATCTAAGAAAAGCAGCTACAAGATTCAAATAACTTCAAGTGGCCATTTAGAGCTCTGCAAAGCATTCAGTCTTTTCATATTACTTAACTATTGTAGGACTCATTCAATAGCCATGAGAGACTAGAAGATGTATTTCTAAATCAATGAGAAAGTTATTAGGAAAAATCTAGTAGGCTGATGGAGATAACCTAGCTACACTGTCTTAATTTTAGTGTTTCATGTTGAGCTAATTAGCACTTTCTAATGCAACACTATTTCACAGCATTTGCATTCTGAATGCTGGAGAGGGCACACCAACTTAGATGAACAGGTTTAGACATTAGTGTATTCAAACTTCAGGAAATGTTTAAACATGAAGGGGAAAGAAAGGTACCACTTACAGGTTAGGTAGCTGTGCTGCTGGAGAAGACAAAGGTAACTAAAAGATACTTCAGCTTAATGCTTTCCCAAAAGAAGATCACTTGAAAATGGCTTAATAGATATTGTCTATGATCTCCATGAGCCTGAACCCTTTATTTAGTAGAGGGACAGAACACACAAAGGACTTATCTATTATCAGTTCATATTCAGCTCTGCCTACTGTGTGTCTGAGACTTTGCAATCAGAGATAAACATAGTCCCTCCTCCAGGATGCTTTCTGCCCTCAGAGAAAGGAGACTACTGGCCAGAAAAAGCAATAAATTGTAACAGTGACAAGATTTTACATAAATATTATAGTAGCTGTGCATGTAAACGGCTGAGTTATTCTGGGAGCCTGACACTGACAAGTGGAATCTAAAGAAATGCGCATGTGTGTATACATGTGTATGTATATATGCAAAAATACATCAGTCCAGAACACTTTAAGTGCAAAATAGTCACATGGGTAGACTGTGCAATATTTAGAATATATAAAAATGTTGTCCTTTTTTCCTATTTTCATGTTTTTGCACTAATGTTTGGCAAGCAATGTCATACTGATGGTCACTTATGTACGGCATTTAGTTTTTGAAACAGCACTCCTCTTTCTGGCATCCCACAACCTTTAACATCCTTGCCTAAACTTTAGATGTAATAACTTAGTTACAAGAAAATCTAACTCCAAGTCTTTTAAGATGTACCTTTACCGCTGCAAGTACAAAATAATGCATTAAATAACTTAATGCTTCCTTTATGTTCTTTCCAGCTTCAAAGAAAATCTACATCTGCTAGATCACATTCACAACCATCAAGAGATTCCTTGATATACATGGACATGAATATTAGAAGTCTGCATACCAAGAGTGAAAATGAATGACCTTGAACTAGAAAAATAATTATGTTCTCCTCCTATTCTTCCTGTACCTTGTCTGGAAAGTTGCAGAAGTAGTGCATTTTATATCGAAAAACCTACTGATTTAGCACTGCACACAAGTAACATAAGCCTCACTTGTTTTTTCTTGAAAGCCTTAGAATTCACTTTGGCATAGCAGCTTGCAAGCCAGACTCAGAACCAACATGTACTTCAGTTTCCTGGAATTAAGGCAATCCCCAAGTCTTATGGATGTAAAGGGACTAGTTATTTTATTGCAAATGTTGACCTCCTTAGAAGTATTTTGTAAATGTCAAGGTGGGTTTCGTACTTTGGTCTCAACAAAAAAAGTTGCCTTTCCTTTAAAGTGCTCTAAGATAATTATCTTAACAAGCCATCAACGGTTCTTTTTTTCAATCAAAATAATGAAATCCCAAGCTGAACTCCTCAAGCACTAAGGGTGCAAATATTGTTTGCATGCTGCACCGACCACCCAGCTGATCCAGTGGGTGCTTCTCACAGCAGTGTATTTCTTTAGACCTACCATTCAGGTCAAATAGTAGCTGGATGTTTGCCTTCAGTATGCCTCCATTCATTGACGCTTTTGATTAGATGCTATGTTCTTTTCTATTTGACTTAAAACAACACGTAGTACCTCCGTGAATGTATTACTGCTCTTAGAGATAGCTAAAAACACAAGAGAAATATTCAGTGACTATGGACCAACCTCATAGCTCCTTGCAGGACAATCCATTAATATGCAATAGTCACTGAACACTGTAAATCACTGCTTTTTCTTTCCCCTTCTGTTAAAATAATGTGGTGTTATTCACTAGCACCAGAAATAACTACCAGCTCCTGAAATTCCTATTAGTTTCATATTAGCCAGCATTTGTAAAAGTAGTCAGGAATTTGCATACTTACCTGGGCTTGATAAAACTACCCTGCATATTCCATGCCACAGACTGTACTCCATACTATCATCTTCCATGTGGGTTTGCTCTTGGATGTCACAGAGCAATGCCTGTTTCTCAGTCACTTGACCAGGAGTCATGACAGCCTAGACATACTACACAACATCTAGCATCAAAACAGCTAATAGACAGAGACAGACAATTTTTATGGATCTGTTTAATTTCTGTCCCCACAATGAAACAGGAGTTATGTCTCCCTCGTATGTGTAAGGAATTGAAGTTAACAGGTAAAAGAACCTTGTGTTGCTATTGTGAGCAACCTACTGAAAAGATAGCTCTGCATGGAACTGCATTTTACTACACTCTGTGGTGGTGAAACACTGGCACAGGTTGCCCAGAGAGGTGGTGGTGGATGCCCCATCCCTGGAAACACTCAAGGCCAGGTCGTGTGGGGCTCTGAGCAACCTGGTCTAGTTGACTATATCCCTGCTCATTCAAGGAGGATTGGACTAGATGACCTTTAAAGGTCCCTTCCAACCCAAACAATTCTATGAGTCTATGATTTAGGATAGGAAGACTTTCAGAAAACTCAAGGTGACACAAAAATTTAGGCAAGTAAGAGGAAAATTTTTGTGTTGTTTTTCAGTCCAAGGAACCTTCCTGAAAACATTAATAACTTTTAGCCCAAGGTAAGGAAAACTTTGAAATAAAGTTGTTTTGCACCAAAGCTTAGAATGTAGGCAAGAGTATTAAAATAGAATTTTTTTCTTAAAACATTTTGAAGCCAGATGATCATCAAAACCAAGTTTTTCTCTCAGTTGTTTTCAGCATACTGGCATTCTCCAATTTGCAGTGGTTTTGCCTGAAGTGAGAAAAAAAGAAACCTCAAACCCAAAACCACATACCTACTTGGCTGGCTTGTAAGCTAATTTCTGTTTGTAAGCTAGTTTGTAAGCAAGTTCTGTAAGCTAGTTCTGTGTTGAAGTAGCTTACAAAAGCTAGATATTCGAAACAAATATGGATACACACATACTGAGAAGTCATCCAGGTTTTCAGTTCTTCTTTGGACAGCCTTGCATGAGGAGGAATAAAAGAAGACACAGGAAGAAACGGGTTGTGTTACCTACTTAAGTTTCCAGTTATAAGGGAGATGTTTCTTGCAAATCAGAAAGGAAGCAGATTAGGTAAACCAGCCATTTCCTTCAGCCAGAGAATTTCCAAACTCTGTCACTGCTTGCGTAACAGATTTGCATGATACCCAGAATTTACCTAGTACTGTCATTTTAACACCAGATTTTATTATTTGTGTGATTTGTATGCACAAATCCCCACACCCCTCTCCTTGTCCATGTATGTGTAGGCTTCAGACAAACTCTAGAAGTAAACCCAAGCATTCTCCAAATGCAACTCCGTTTCCAGATCACTTGATGGTAAAAGCAAGTTTCTCTTCATGCTCCCTCTTACAGTAGCACAGTAATGAAGCAAATGCTAGAGCCAAGAAAAGCAGAGCTGGAACTGTAGCTACAAGAATATACAGAACTATTTTAAGAATAATTAGGCCCTGGGTTGCCAGGACTGACCAAATGACAAGAGCTTGTGATGGCTGAGTTCAACTGAAATTGTAATACCTGCCCTGATATATGTTATTTCAACGGCCCACAGCCCATCTTTTCTGGGTTCGAAACAGCTCGCCGAAGGGACATTCATTTGCCCTGCCATGCCCTGCTCAAGCCATCCAGGCAAAGAGCATCATGTCAGCAGTCCTCCTGGAGCCTGCTCTGTTCACCACAGGCCGGTTTACTTCTTCATTACAAATTGTCATTCAAAACGACAGTGTGGGTGAAGGAGGAAGCAGGATTCACAGATTGTTCTCACAACCTCCAGTAGTGAAGGACTTTTGAATTGGGTCCCTTTTTTTAGCCTAGAATTGCCATGGTAACCCTTCTCTGTATGGATGTTGCTGATATCTCCTCTAGCAGCTGGTTTACGCACCCACCGAGCAACTCCTTAAATCTTTTGTACAGCTCCTGGTTAATGAGTTTGAGCTTGCTTTACTTGGAGCTCTTACAGTTGTTTTCTTCCTGACCCTCAAAAGGGAGCTGATTTCTCACTCTCTTCCCTGCCATAAATTACTCTCAGGAATTAAAAGGAGAAAGGCTAAGGTGCAAGATACTGGCTGAGAGGTATTAATGTGGGGCCTGTCGCCATTGGAACCATGCTGCCAAGACCCTCAGGAGAAAATTAATTTTCCAGGACACGACATTGCCAGCCACACACTGCTTTTGCTATCAAAAGGACTGCTTAGCTCCTGCTAAAAGGAGTCTGCACAGTATGGTTAGCTAGCCTTTAATTTGTGCAGGAAACTTAAATATAGGCTTTAGCCTCACCTATTTCTAATGGGGCTGAAATAGAGGATAGGAGTAGAGGACTGAATTAAGATTTGAAGAGGGTACGGTGAATTGTATCAGCTCGAATTGCAAAGGTTTAAATGAGCTTATCAGCCAGTCAGACAACTGAGCTGAAGAAACTAGATTATTCACTATGCAGCAGGCTGCTAACAAGGGTTGCGTATCATGAAAGGTCAATGACCTTTCCTCATACCTTTGGCATTTATCTTCTTAACCATTATCTAAGTCCTCTAAATTGCCTAGCTGCGTTCAGCATGTTGCAGAGCATCCGGCCTCACAAATCCCTTTGTGATTTCTGAGACACTGTTCTTGCCCACTGCGAGTCCCAGAGCCATTCTCTGGAAGCTGACTGCTAGGCACATTACTTAATGCCCTAATAAAAGCATTTTCCACTAGGGTGCTCTCAGGCTGGTTGAGAAATATTACCATACAGAGGCAGGAAGCATTTTGGCCAGTGAGGAGGCAGCAGACAGCAGTTCACTGAAGTCTTCAGCAAGTCACTTAACATCTCGGCAGGTGCTAACCATCTACAGTACGCGCTAGCTGCTTGCTACAGGTAAGGGACAGAAATATTCCAGCCCCTGGAAAGCTTGCCCAAACTTGCTTAAAGCACCAACGGAAGATTTCCCTTTTCTTCCTCCACCCACCTTCCTTTCCTAATCAATTCACCACACTTCTCTTTCCCTACATCTCTTCACGCCTCATGTCAATAGTGATAAAAATCCTTCCTTCCTTTTACTTTTGGGTTGTCTTTTTTATAGAAGTGTCCCCTTTCATCCAGGTAACTTCGGTGCTATTCACTGTTGTCTATATATCTTTTGTTGCCCTAATTACTGCTCCTTGCCACATATTTTTCCACTTCCTTTGCATTTATGTATTATTTTCATTTCATAGCCTCCTGTCTCTTCAGTCCTTGTTGCATTTATTGTTCTCATTTTCCCCTCTAGACCCACTCCAAGTAATAAATACAAAGAGCATTTGACTTCCTTTCTTTGCAAGTCTTTTTGTGAAAAATGGATTATGCAATTGTTTCAGTGGCAGCTAGAGGGTGCCACGGAAATGAGGGTTTCCGTTGCCTTAAGCACTGTAAAGGCACTTTAGTCTCACTAGTTGTAGTTACAATACACTTTGCCCTTTGAAGAAGTTCGAGGTTTCAAAAAGCATTGACCCCAAAGGGGACAAAAAGTCAACCATTTAAAATGAGATTCTGAAAAGTAAGTAGCATTTATCAGCAATTGTTAAGCGAAGAAATATATGGTGAAATGTGCTGAAACAGGAGCTTTCAAGAAGTACTTGCTCAAGCTTTTCCAAAATGAAACATCAAAATAATTTTTAATGAAAATTTTAGATCTTATTTGAAGTGACCTTTTGGCGGAAAACTCTTACAGTAAATGTTGTTACCAACTCTAATTGTGAGCTTTCTAGGCAAGTAAATCAAACAGAAAAAGGTGCACATTGTCTTTCATGTAGTCACTGGATAAATATAAAATCGGCAAATACAAAATGTGACATTACAAAAGAATGGCATCATCATGGGTACAGGCTCTCTAAGGTACCAGTGTTCACGCACAACATGGACAGGCACCGAGGACCTGCCCCCCCCAACACTGCTAGTGCTCAGCTGCTGACTTCCAATGCAGAGATTTCATCTCTGCTTCGCCTGCCAGGGCCCCCACCGTTCCCCCTCCCGCCTTTGTGCCTGCACAGGCAGCGCAGGGATCCAACTAAAGAATCAGTCTTCCACAAACTTCATGTGTGGCAGCAACCAGGAATTCTTTGAGACAGGGCTCATTTCATCTAGATGGCTTTTTTGGCCTTAGATACAAATGAAAATATCCATAAAAGTATTAGAATTACAACAACCAACCAACATCGAAACCAAGACAACTCATGAAGTCTCACTATCCTACTTGTTCCTCAAACTTCCCACGACTAGACTTTTAACACAAGAAAAGTATTTTCAAGAGAAAACTCAAGTTTCAAGTCTTGTGGGCTCATTGGCATGGAACAAATGACAAATATGCAGCTAGAACACTTTTCTATTTCTGATTAGTTTTACTTTGTTAGAGTGTTACATCCTTCAGGCTAAATCTTTCCTTGCAGTTCAAGAACAAACCCCCAAATTCTACCAAAAGAAACGTGTCATGAAGTAGACTATTTCACACTGCTGTGCCTAAAGCACAATCTCTGCTGCAAGACCTGCCTGAGCTACGGATCTGAAGAAAGAGATACAAAGTTCAAACACAAAGCAAAAGTCCCCAGACAAACATGTTTGGTTTTTTTTACATACTCACATTTTTAGGATAATGAAACAGTTTTAAAAATTAGACGACAGCATTATTTCCTGCCAGTCAGCATGCAACTGTACAATAGCTGTATTACTCATTGCAAAAAACAATACAGATCACAAGCTCCTCTATCCAATCTAGAGACCAGTTTCTAATCCTAAATACATTTTGTTGTGAAATGTTGAACTTTTCTAGCTATGGGATCTCTCGCCAATTCTCCAATTGATTTTCTTTACTGGACAAAATGGTTACTCCAACCAAATTATACAGTGTAGAAAAAAGAAGCAACAAAGTCTTGTTTCAATTCACTTGCTAAGTGAATAGGAAGTTGCAGCAAATTCTTACAATGAAATAAGCAAATGGCCTAAATAGAGCATAGCGCAAACAAATGATGCCTTTGTCTGGCAGATAATTGTCAGATAACTGTGACAAACTTAGAAACTTTACACAGTTGTATCTCCACACTTCCCCACTCTTGGATGAAAAACAAAGGGTATGATGATAGTCAAAAACAGATCTAAAGATAGAATTATATAAGCATAAGGGCTGTTCCATAATAAGATATTAAGTATTTTTTGAACACCCTTCCCTTCACATGAAATAAAAAGAGGCAGTCCTTTCATCAGCTTGACAGATTTTCATACTAGCTGGAGGTATTTAGGCCCTAGTCCCTCGCTGATGCCCGTTAAATGAGAGGTGTTCCCACTTCCCCTGTGCCCTGATCCCAGAGATCTTGCTGTCTTTCTGCAGCTGCCACCTCTGCAGTCTGCTGTTTTCTACTGCATACAGGTACCAGGCCAAGGAGAGGACAATGAAGATTATTTGCACTCAGAAAATTGCCATCAAAACATCTGGACATTGTCCAAACATTTGGAACCACAAACAACCGTTTCCACTCCCTAGTATTAAGTAGGAGAGCTCTGTTCGGATGGCCTGCGCGCACTCTTCCAGTCTTGCTTTAAGGACTACTGTTTGCAAGCAAGCGTTAGCTGGTCTGCACTCGGTCAAAAAGTGGCCACCAAATGCTATCTGCGACAATGAAGGAAATAATTAGCTACGAAACACCTTGAGCTTGTATTCAAATGGTCATATTTAAATACATAAGGTGCCAGAAATATCAGCTGGTATAAGCTTATGATGCATAAAAATCTCACACATTTCCTTTCGCTCATGTTTGTTTATGAGTCAGAGCAAGGTAAGGCAGCAGTAGTTTCACTCAAGTCTTGCATTCCCTGACATCAGGAAGGACGTGTTCAGAATAGTTGAATGGTTCAGAATAGCTTTGCTTGTCCTTTTTCTTCCTAGGAAAGGAGATGTTTGATATTACTATCGTTCTAGATCTGAATTTTTTTCTCCATTTTAGACATAATAGATATAAGTAGGAAAACAAACCCCAGTTCCTCTCTCTAATCATCTGCACCAAACTGAACCCAGCAGATTGTTCTATTTCTGTAAAACAAGGTTTGTAAGAAGAAAATCCCTTTTACTAAACTAGCTGAGTAATGGAGCTGAAAAAAACCCACGAGCTGGTAGCACTTCACTGTCCAGAAGTTCACTTTTGGGTTTTTGCCCCAACCAGAATAACCAGTCTAAGATTCTCTCTCCCTTGTTTATGTTCTGACTTTATTTAATCTATCTGTATTCAACAGAGGTCACAGAAACTTAGAGATGGAAAACACCCAGAATCTTTAAATTTATAACAGCAGCAGTTGCTGGAGTTTCAGAATTCACTGGTTGATGGCTGGCAAGGGGTGGTCCAAGAAATGAGTTGTACCCCAGATTCCAGTGCATAAGCTATATACTTGACAGATGTACTGCTACAACAGGAAAAGATGCTGCAAGCTCTATAAAGCGTGGCTGGGGAGGGAAGAGAGAGCAAAGACAGAATAAAAAATAAGTGCTCCCACAAACTTACCTGTAACATGAAGCCTCATGAACTTGGGCTTCACTCAGAAATTGAATACCATCGTGTGTAAACTTATTTTTTTATTAGTGACCTCTGGAACATCTCAGCACTAAGTGGTGCTGGTGTACAACAAAAGAAGCAGCCTTGTGCTTCTTTCTGTAAAACAGGAAGAAAGGCCATGCTCCTTCTTCAGGTACCATCAGGCAGTAACAGGGTAGAGTGATTGCAACTTATGAGACCCAGGTATCTGTGAAGGTCTCATCTTCCTGTCAGAGCTCACTTAAGGCAAACTTAAATTCACTAATTTAGGGATTCTGAATGATTCAACTTCATGTCCATTCTGGTGCTGAACAAGACGCCCTGATGATAGAAAACCAGTCAGTGATGAGGACATCACATTGAAAATACAGATAGTCCTCCATAGCAGAGGGGGGCAGGTCAGGCTGACCGAGATCCAGAGAGGAGACGAGTACTTTAGAAAGACTTTCCTCATTTTAAGACGATGCCAGATTTCTAAGGTGAACACAGTGCGATCTGCCTAGGAGCTGACAGCAAGAGGGCCCTCATGACACACTCCCACGTACAACAAACTACGTCAGTATGAAGTCCCTGAAGTTTGTGGAGTGTTCCCAGCATGGAGCACGTAAAGCCGCCGGGTGAGGTTGTCACAACTCACTCAGCTTTCAGCCAGGAGGCTGAGGGGAGCTGGCATTGGAAAGAGACCATGACAGTCTGTGGAATCTTGACGTGCTTTTCTAAGCTGATACTGAAAGAAACTGCCATGGCAGAAAGGATTGGGCAGGCAGCTGATATATTCAGCAGGCGTATCTATGCGTATCGAGGGTGCTAACTAGGCCCCTTCTTTGCTGGGATTGCTGAGGGACAGAACAGACCATGTATGGGTAAAATACACCATCTTCTCTATCAGCACCATTAGCAAGGGGAGTCAATAGTTAAAACATCTTGCTACTGACAACCAAAATCCAGATTAAAGCCTGTATTCAGAAAGCCACCAACATCTTGACTAAGGAGAAGGAAAAGGAAAAAAAAGGCTTTCTATACAAATGGTTCATTTTCTTCTGCATCAGTAGATGGTGCTCTTTTTATTTTATTGCAGGTTACTTCTGAGAAACAGTGCTTTCATGCCTGGGGGTGAAATCTCTAAGTGCTTTTTCCACATGCCTCTCTTCATCTCTTTAAATTGTTAGAACTTCTTCCCTCTAAAGTGGCTGGACAATAATCATATTTGCACTCAAAGGGTGCAACCAGGAACTTTAGATTAATCTTCCATGGTAAATAATCAAAGGAGTCAGCGAACATGTAGGATTTCTATGCCTCTCTGGAAGGCTACCACTCAGTAAATACTAATGTGAGCCTTCCTCTGTAAGTGCTGCTGAAGGCATCTTACCATGCTCTGTTCATGGTTGTCCCGGCAGGAGCGCGCTGAGTGGCAGAGTGACGCCCCCTCTGACAAAGCCCAAACAGTGCTTGTGGGTGCACAGTGTTTAGAGCCACCGTATAAATTTAACACATCGGAGACACATCAAACCCACTCTGCATGCTTCTGTAACACCACTCACTCCTATCAGGCTACCAGAACCCCAAATACCCTAAACCATCATGTTCAGATAAATTTTCAAGTGCAGAATGAGGGAGGACACATCCAGGGAAACCCTCATGAATACCAGCCCCTTTTCTGATCCCCAGAACAGAGACATCCATGGTCCAGCCAGTAGCAAAACCAGCTTTTCTCATCTCCAGAGGCAGGCACAAATGCCCTTGTCCTCTGGAAATGGAGCATCTGGGCATTTGTTCCAGTGTACTCCCTGTAGCTCAGGCAGGTGATGGACTAACACGCAGTCTTTAAATAGCCTCAGAGGCATGATGAAACAGAATCAATTTCTGGGATAATAGGAGGAAAATAAGTCCAAATATACACACACATAAATCAAGGAAGTTGGCATGCTTACATAAAAGTGCTATAAATGATGCAGTACTGTGCAGGACTCTTTGTCCTTTCCTAGTTGCCTTTTAAGTCTATAGCCTTCCGCAGCTGGCATTCATTTTTTCATGGCTTCCTACTGAGTCTGGCACTAGCAGTTGCTATAAAGACAATGTGTTGTACGAAGTGACCTGGATTTATTAAAAAGGAATTAACCTATACCACAAAATGCATCCAGCCCATGACAATAATGGTAAGACCACAAACCACACACAGTGGCACCGACACCACTGAGGTAGCAATACACTGCAGTGCTTGTCAATCAGCTTTCCCACCAGAGGGAAAACAAACAAACAAACAAAAAACCACCCCCAAAATCTCCCCCGATACCTAAGGAGGTATCTGTTACATTTACTGCTGCCTTAACTCCATAGTAAACCTGGTCAGGGTGTTATTCTTCAGAGAACTGAGATTGAGTCTTTTCATCTCTGGCGGTGATAGTTACCCACGATGAACCACATGGAGAGAACTAAGACTTCCTCAAGAATTAGCTCCTCCACGGCTGCTCCCTTTTTAAGCCTAGAAGAGCTTCTCTGTTTTTTTTGTCAGTTGTTAGTCTTTTGCGCTGGCGCCCAGAGCCTGCTCTGTGCCCTCAGCAGGAGGTGGAGTATTTCCCCAGAGCAGGTGAGGGGGAAAAGCAAGTAGCTGGAACATGAGTCTCTTTTTCAAGCGACAAGGTTCAACGCTTCCACAGATATTTTTCCACATAAAAGGATAAGGTTTATATGTCCACTACCTACTACCAACCTCCTGCCCCCGCCGCCGCACAGTCCGTAGGCAAGGACTCCGTTTTGCTGTTGCAGCAGGCCTGCCCAAGATTTCAAGGACGGTTAGCACCACCATCCAAGGCTCAATGTCTCTGGCTACTTTAGAGAAGCATGGCCTGCATCATGGGAAGCTTTGTTGTCTGTCCTTTACTGAAATGATGTGAGTTCTGCTCTGTGTCTTTCTCTCGCATCTCTCTCTTTATTCCTTACCTCTACCTCACCTAAAATCTTGCCTCTCTTTTCCCTGCAGTGTTACCCAGTGGCCCTTTCCCACAGGACCCAGGGTCCCATTCAACCTTTGGCGTAACGGGTTCATTGTTAAACTCAAGCATCCATAACCTGAGGAATTTCCTGAGTAAAGGAATTCAACTTCAAAATGTGCTGCTGAAAAGTATGCACAGAGACATAGGAACTCACTGCCTTGCTCTGCATTTTCACAATTTCTTTCTGAGCTACAACATTCACCTTAAGAATGTGCTGAATATGGTATGAAGATAAATACGGCTTTGGCACTCAGTGCACTCTGCTTTTTTTGTTTGTCATCCTAATAAGCAACACGAACCCCTGTACTTTTCTCCCAACAGAAGCCATGTGTCTGATGACAGCCCAGAAAATCCCTTTCTATACCTTAACCACCTGTCTCAGAAATGCCGCCCTGCTGTGGTGAACTGCGTTATATATCTTGACCTGACGTTTACTGTACATATATATATTGGTCTGTTTTCACTCCATGCTCTGCTCTCTGAAGACAAGCCACCCTTTGAACAGAGGAGGGAGGAGAAAATGGAAACAGAGGAAGATGAGACATTTCACTGGCACTGGGAAAAAGACTCTAGCTCCTGCTGAGGGCATGGGACTTGTTCTGTGCTTAAAGGCAGAAAGATGGTAACAAAACAGAACAGACCTGGCCTGAAAGGAAGGCGCTCCAAAAGCTCTCCAAATTAACACAGGTGTCTGCTGGAAGGATCTGAAGTTCTGGCTGCTCAGCTTATCATCATAAGAAAGTCTTCACACAGGATGTATTGACCACTTTTAAATCCTCTAATTAAATTGTAGTTTGGGTTAAGACAACAGAAAAGTCCTAATGCTTGCCAGAAATTACAGACATCGGATGTAAAGCAGCACAGTTATTGATCCCACTCCAGGATAACAAACATCTTCATCTCTGAGCTACAGCAAAGCAGCTGCCAATTAACTGGCAGCCTCAGTGTGCTGCTGAGGGGAGGGAGGGATATGGCTGATCTGTACAAAATAACCCCGCAGTATAGTAATATAGGAACTCTCTGACCGTTGAAGAAACTAGCTCATTATAAGAAAGTGCTAATTGCACAGGTGACATCTCACTACTTGGCCAGCTTTTTCTAAGTTTTAAAGATTTGCATGCCCTCCCCTCCGTCTCCTAATAGGAGACATCAGTGACATGCGGCTAAAGGCTCCTGCATGCAGACAAGCCTCTCTTCCTTCTCCTGTGAGCGCTGTCAGGTCTCTCATACGGGGTAAGACAACCTTGCCCAATTGTCTCCCATCACACGCTTCAATGTCGTTAGAGCTTTATCTCGTGAATCGGTGCAGGAGAGGCACTCCGGCCCCGGGCTGCAGCTAGGGAGGCAGGACGTGTCAGGGAAGACAGTGCTCAGAATGTAGCTTGCCCACAGCAAACTACTCACCGTGCCGTCCGGGGCAGGAGTCCCTCACCCGCCTCAGGCCCAGGATGGTCAAAGCAGCAGGTGTCACATCGGGAAAGCAGAGACATAAAAGAACAGTACTGTAAGTACTGCTAGCCACAATTAGTGAATTTCCTTTTAATAGCGCTCTGCTCCCCTCCTTTGCTTCTCCAAACTTAAAATTTAACCGTCTAAATCTTCAATATGACATCTTTAAAAAGACTGGCATAGAAGTGAAAAGTACAGGTAGGATTTCGTAGTCACTTTGTCAGGTTCTTTACAACCACAGGGAAATATTACCGAGTTGGTATGTTAAGTCATGTTATAAAACACAAGCCTGCTAGGTAAGGTAGAAAGTCCCTCAGTCCGTGAATTTTAGAAATACTAGTATAATGCCCTTCCCGAAAACCTGGACACATTTAGCTTTAAATTCAATCTCCAGATTTCTGCTGTATCAAATTAGAGGTGAATTAGTCCTTTCGGCAAGTCGTTGGCGGTCTGAACTTGCAAATATAGCAATGCTCAGGGGAAATTCAGAGCCAAGACTCTGCATATGTACCACAGATCTATTTGCACAAAGAGAAAAAATACGCCAGTGTATGGAGGAAATCGTGTGTTACTACCTCAGGAGAAGCCAGCCTGCATTCCTTATTTGATGGCACTCTTCGATCATGGCTTTAAACAATCTCACAGAGCTGGGTAAGAGGTGCATTCTATATTAGAACTGATTGCAATTCAATTTTGGGTGTATGATCATGCTGTGTGCAATGCACAGCATTTATTGATTTCACTTTGTAAAGTGTTCTGATATGTTTTAAGGATAAACAGTCCTGTAAGAACTCTTTCATATCAAGCCTTAAAAAGTACTTCAGTACAGATTCATTTCTCTACAGCTTGTGTCTGGATTTCAGCATCGCCTAAGCTGAGTGGATGGGCACATTAAAATACGGAATTCCATTATATGATAGCAGGGAAAAAAATTAGCATCAAGTCACAACATTAACATATGAATCATGCATCCAGTTATACATGTTTAGCCAGTGAAATAGAAACCTCTGTGAGTTAGAGATGGCCTCGGTCAGAGCTTTTTTCTCTCAACTGAAAAAAAAAAAAAGCTATCAACAGTTTCTTTAAAAGAAACTCCTTAGCCTCTAGCTTAGCCTCTGGAGAAAGAAACTCCGTGGTTTGCACGTCAACACTGCAGTTTGTTCAACAGTGTTATCCGTGCAAACTTTTGATGTGTACGGGAAGTTAATAATGGTTAAAAGAAAAGCAGTCTAATATACATATGAAGAAAATTCCAGCTTTTCTTTGCATTCCACAGTTTTGTTACTGCTACTGAATTGTAGCACAACTCCAGGAAAACTGGTGCGAGGCACATCAGAACCTGCCATCTCTGTGTGGTTAAATGACCCTTTGTGAACTGTCCCATGATGTAAAGCTGTGATGTGTACATTTCAAACACAGAATAAAAGCATTCAGCAGGAGAAAGCCACAAACCAGAATGGTCAGCCTTTACCACAATTTTTTTTCTCCCCAAGTAGCTGCAATACCCAGGTTGTAACTGTTCAGCTAAAATGGAGAATTGTTTCCAAGAACGACAGAAAAGAATTTACACTCTTCTCTCCATTTTAGCATGGTGCTTTAACTCTTAAAATAAAGTTTCACTTCAAGTAAAGGGTAGAGTGAGGTATAAAGCCGATGCTTTATCCAGGATGCTTGGCTCACAGCAGAGATGAACAGTTTTAAGCATGCATTTAGTCAGGTACTGAGAAGAAAATAAAGCTCAGTGCTCAAAGATCAAACAATAACACTGACACCATTCCCTTGCTTGCCTCACTTCCTTTTCAAGCTTCAGGGGTGCTGGTATTTCCCCCCACACCCTCCTCCCACTGAGATGCGGGTACAGCATATAATCCACCTCCCTATACCTCTCTTCCCCCCTATACTACTTCATAATATGCAACCTCTCTGTTAGGGAGCTGTAGGAAAGGTTGGAAAAAGGCTTGCGCTACCTGCCTCCTCCGCTTGAAGGGAAAGCTATCAAAATTCTGAACTCCATTTAGAAAAACTTCTATTTTCAGCAGCTGCAGAGCATGGCCTAAGGAGTATTCTACAAGCTACATAGTTATCGCACACTTTCTGCTAAAACGACAGTCAGTTTTAAAGACAGAAGTGCCACCTATTTCTGCAGTGCTCGCACAGCGCTTGCTGGCTGCTTTGGTGTCATTCAGCTCCCATCCCAGTCACAATATCTTTGTTCCCTCGGCCATATCTGACCCAGAGAGGTGAACCTACACACACACGTACATCCACGGCGATGTAGAGGGATGAGTGTTTTTATTCGTCAGTTAAATCAGCATCTGAACGGAAATTTCTAAATAGCAACCCCATCAAGCAATTGCCTATCATCTTTAAACGCTATGTGATTTTTTTCCTTTAGATTATAAAAGGAGAAAAGCCACTCATACAAATACTTCTGCATCCCTGGACAGTGCTACAAATGAAGTACTGACTAAGCAACATAGCAAGAATTTATTGGCACAAATAATAGCACACAGAGTGCCTCTTTCCTAAGCATCAACTATGGAAGTGGGAGCTGTACACACACAAGAAAGAAGACAAAAAATACTCCTAAGTAGCATATTTTCATAAAAGAGAAAAACACCTTTCTTAAGTAGTCAGACTCAAAATAAGAGTTATTAAGCACAGGACATGAATGGAAAGACCATAATAGCCTAGATTAGAAACAAAGCAAAACTCGAAGTCATGGGATTATTCTGCTATTTTATAAATTTGAAGTAGCAACCACAAGAGCTTACTTAGAGCTGATCAGTTTTTCAGCAATGCCATACTTCCGAGAGAATGTGGGCTTGTTAGCCAGGGAGCTTAGTGAAACGTGTCATGACACTTCTGTTGGCAAAACTTTCTTTCTCTCATTGAGGATGCAGCATTTGTGCGTGACGGAGTAAGGCCACTCACGACCCCTAACAGGGTCCATGACTGCATTTTTCAGCTATCACATGGAGACAGAAGTTCAGTCCACATCCTGCCTTCTCCACGCAGAAACTTTAATCCAAGACTCTCATGTCCAAAGAAAACACCTTAAACTTACATAATACTTACTTTGGCCTCTAAGAAAGGCCAAAACATGCATGTCAATGTAGAACAACCACGTCGTAGCCTTACAACATTTTGTGGGACAAGACAGCCATTTTCTGTGCACCTGTGCTCTTACTTTCTGCAAATGCTAACAAGCCGCCAACAGTTTATACCTCAAGGAAACTAGCACGCACTTTGCTGTGCCCAAACGTGCTGCTGAACAGGAAGTAGTAAGAAAACAATGTTTTAACAGCCATGAATGTGGCGAGACGAGCACTTTTATCTGCTTACCAGATATTTCTTTAAATAGAGATGCAACCACAACACTGTTAAGCTGAAAGGTTCAGGAGTGAGTGATTCAGTTCAAATGCAGTACTCCAATGCATCATTGACCACTTTTCAAGGGTTAGCTTCACAGTCATTATTTCAAATCTTCATCTTGACCTACATGCACACTAGATGTAAGCGGTCATTCAGCTGCACTGCAGACATATCTTGGCTTATTGGTAAATATACACAATCACAGATTAAGTTGAGGCAGGCTCATGCATTTTTTTATTTCCTCATCACTGTTTCTGACTTTGCAGACACGTGCACGAACACATCCCTTGACTCCCAGTGCTGTGGTTCTCCTGCTGTCCTCTGGCAACTGTGTCACGTTAGGCGATGTGCTGGTTATGGCTGGGATAGAGTTAATTTTCTTCAGCCTGGGTGATGACAATTCATTAACTGCAATGATAGTGCGCAGGTGTTGTTTTGCTCAAAGCAAGGGTTATTTTCATGCAAAATTGTATCTGGGAATACTTCACTCAAAGCAGAGCAAGTTTAAACTCATTGCAACAGAGCATAAGCTTCTGACATTCTCTTAGCCAAACACTTAAGCCAGAAGCAATGGATGAGAAAGTCCACTATGAAGGCTAAGCTGGTTAAAGGACGCACTGCAGACCTATAATCAGCTTAACCACTTTAGCAATGGGCACAGTTGAGGAGTCAGGTTTTTTGGCTCAGCCTTAGCACTGTAGGACAGGACTTTATTTGGTGAGATGCTCCCCAAGGCTCCAGGCCGCATACACATGAGTTTGAGTTTTCTACACTAGCTTCAACTAAGCCACATGGACATGCTCGCGGTAGTCCCAAGCAACTTTTAAAAGCACAAACTCAGTATTTTAGGGACACTATCTTGCTCACAAATTCTTCTTGCACTTTGGTCGAAGTTGGTAGAGTTGCAAGCTTACTACCAAGCACAGAGTGGGGCCCGCTGGCTTCACTAGGGTATCTCACACGAGGAACAGTTGCAGGATCAGCTCTTTGGCTGCCCAGGGGAAAAAGTTTGCCCACACTCTTTGTATAATTGTGTCAAGGGGGAATTACAAAAATCCTAAAACCAGGTAAATGGATTACAGCAACTTTAATAGGAAATTAATTCTTCTTGTGGCTATTGAAAGAAATATCACTAGATATTACATCTCCCTCAGGATACAGCATCTGAACAGAAGATAAAATCCACTGAAGTCAATGGAAAGGCCACACTTCTGCAGGTTTTGGATGAAGTGCCATCTGTTTGTTTTCTCTCTGCTAGTCATGCAGAGACTGCTCAGCTCTCTCACACAGCGCCCAAGACAAAAAACCCCACCCAAAGCTGCACAAGTGTGCAGTGTTAGCTTTCAATGGAAATTTTGACAGTGCAGAATCACCAAGATAAGAATTTTTCTCTTTACAGTCCTTGATAACAAGGTTTTGTCGCATTCGGAAAAAACCCCTGTGGTTTACACACAGAAAACCTATGATACTGCTTGTAATAGGAGCCATAATTTCAGGGGCAGTTAATGAAATGATAGCATTGTGCTTAACACTGGTTTATGTAAAACAAAGAAATTCATGTCATCTTTTTGTCTACAACGCACAAACGACGCTGATTGTTTTTTTAATTTTACCATTAAGTACAAAATTCACTGTCAGAGTCACAAGAGCTATCTGCAGCATTTGAGGCTGGTTTGAAAGGCCTCACTCTTTCTGGCAGCTATGTTAGGCCAACCTCCCTTCTGTAGCATTGTTGCTCATTTATGTTCACTACACGAGGAACACCAGGTCTGCACCTGCAATCTAAGCAAAGAGCCATATGCTAAGCTCAAAAGAGCAGTTCTACTTCTCCAATATGTTTGTGAGATTAGAACCAGAGCAGACTCCACTTCAGCATAAGCTTCCCTCAAAGCATTTCTGCTGTAGTTACTTTCCCCAGCACATCCTAGATGATTCATTATTAAAAATATATTCCCACTTCAAACAGAAACGTCACTTACATCTTGCAGGAATACCTACACTTTTCAAGACTTTTACTACAAACAGTCTCTCTTTCGTTCTTTGCAAGGGGGTTTCCACTACAACACTTAGCACTGAAAATGACATAATTTTTCAAAGAAAGGTTGTAATTTGAGTAGTGATAGAGAAAGTAGGCATTTGAGGCCTCATTCTGTTGTCAGCTCTACAATTTATTTCA
Organism: Aviceda cuculoides; assembly: GCA_035590195.1. NCBI lineage: Eukaryota > Metazoa > Chordata > Aves > Accipitriformes > Accipitridae > Aviceda > Aviceda cuculoides. Next base: position 11,063,978 of record JAVJGG010000031.1, read on the forward strand.
CCTTCAGGAAGCTAGAAAAACATGCATTCTGCGGTCTTAGAAAAGTACAGCTTGCTGGCAACATACATACATGGCAAAAATGTACTGAACTAAAAGACTTCTAAAGTAAATAAGAGATGCAGATTTATCAAGTCAAATGCATTAGACTCTTGTGTCAGCTGCCTGTTAAATTTGCATTTTCTCCAACTATTCTGGAAAAATGTAATATTTAGTTTTAATACTCATTTTCTAAGAAACAGTTAACAGTCCCCAGAAGTCTTCTTTTAGTGGCATAGCAAAGACTTTCTTCTTTGAAAACAAAGAGGAAGGATTCAAGAGGGCTTTTCAATTTCTTAAGGGTGTTGAAAAGGGAAGGTACATACTCTGAAGTGACTTTCAGGTCAATAAGGCTGAAAATTCCTTTCCCTTGAGGTTCCCGGTCACGTACAGCAAATTCCAGGCTTGGCAGGGACTGCTGGGAACTGCTAAGTTATTGTTATCTTTTTAAGAAACAACAGTAAAATGTTGCATCCTGCCATGGTTCATCCAGAACCAGAAAAGCACTTTAAATATAAAAATTCTAGCAATGGTCTTGCTTCTGGAAACTTGTTGACCTCCTCTGTTGGGATCTCAGCAATATTATTACCTTTCCTTGGTCAGCCACTGCCTTAGCTCCATGCTCCGTGGCAAGAGTCTGCTACCTAATCACAGAAATTAGATATAGATACCATGTTTGGCTGCTAACACATATCTCCTTCCTTAAAAAAATGAGTGTAAACCTTCCAATTTCATATATACTACTGATGCATAGACACACAGGTTGAAGTAATTTCATGGTAAGTGTGAGTTACTGTCTCCTAGAGCATGAGTACTTTACACAGGAACTTCCAGGCTTTCTAACTATTCCATTCTGTAGATAGCACCACATATTTTCAAGACAAAAAACCTCCGACCTACATCCATACTGCACTTTCCCCCCTCCCCCCCTACACTAATATCAAGCTTATGAAGACTCAGCCAAGCCCAAAGAAAGAAATTCAAGGTCCACCTCTACTTTTCTAAGTATGGGTTCCCTTCCCAATGTAGAGTTGCCTTTCATGCCTACTTTAGGATGCTTCTGCTCGTCTTTCCCTAAAACAACTAACAAAATACTACTATAGAGGCTCTTTTTTTTACTTTGTCAAGCGATCTCTCAGTCAGCTTCACTCGATCATCCAAGTCTTCTGCCAAACAGTACTGTTTGACTCCATTTGAGCACAGACTTAGTCCTTCATATACATCTGTGCACATCACTATTTAATAGTACTCCATTTACCTTCTCCAACAACTTAAATAGCAAGAGCTATTCCCAGCCACGTCAGATGTCCTCTTGACATAGATTCTTATCTTGGACACCAGCGGCATATGTTTACCAAAGATCACATAAGTAGCTAAGCAGTCAGAGATACTTTCCCAGAATATGCACCCAGCAGTTTATAGCTTGGGGACTTTCAAAAGAGGAAATGTCTTTGTGCACAATAAATGCAGATGGAGTAGCATTACCTTATGTCCTGTCTTTTTAAAACTAGGCACGATTTGTCCTTGTCTTTTTTATCCCAAATAACAGCATTTTAAGCAGACTACTTGCAGCAAATAATTTCTTGCTATCTAACAGAGTTTTCAGTCTGTTGCAGGCTGCCCAAAATAGCATTCCAAGCTCATGTCCAATCTAATAGACTTTCCTTCCGCAGCCAGTAAAAGCTGATACTGTACAACAATGATTCGCTCTTGGAGAGCAGGTTTATTAATACACCACCAGGACTACAAACCCAGAAATCCCCTGCTGCATTCTCACTGTTCACCTTTCCATTATGCCCCTAATTATCTCCGAAGGAGTTTATTCCGTGTAAGCTTCTTGTTCAGGCTGATAAGCATTTCATTCTGAATCCTCTGCAGATCTCAGGTTTACTCCTCGTGCTCTTAGCTGAGAAACTAAGCAACTGTCTCCATTTTTACAATGCATTTCTCCCACTCTCTCCAGCTTCTCTCTCAGCTCAGGATCCTTTTTCTTAACAAGAGGCCTCCTCTTGAGATACATACTCTCATCAGATGGCCCCGGGACTCTTCTGTTCACTTGATCCCACAGCATGGAACTGCTAAATCCGGTTGTTATAACTGGTCGAGCCTGGTCCCTAGGCTCGTGACAAACCCTTTACTTCCAAACACGAATTGCAGTCTCCACTTCACAAAACTGGATTACTTCCCTACTTAAAGCCACAGTTTTAACTACAGATCATAGAATGCATCACTTATTGAAAGGAGCTCTAGTTCTATATCCTGGCTTTCAGTGAAATGTGATGGACCCATGCTTTGTGGTTTAACAAGAAATTTTGATTCTACCCATATTTGTGAGCGGGGTGACTAAATTCAGTTGCTGGCAAATGCCAAAGTTATGTCCACTTTAAAATAGTGTCATTTTTCATGCAATTTTTCATCATAATTACAACCTTAAAAACAATATAAAGTGTGAGAATTCCCATATTTTCAGTATTTTTATATCAATTTCTCCTCATCAACTCACTTCATTATGATAAACCTCTGAGTAGTTAAGAGTCTACATCACCTTTGGACTCAAATGGAAGGGCATGTTATATTAATCAAAACTAATCTGCTCCTTCATGTTCAAATAAGATGCTAATCCAGTAACTTATTTCTTAAGTATTGATCTAAGGCCTTTAATATAAAAATTACATTCCAAAGTAACAGCATCCCAAATAAACATATGCTGCAAAGGATATTTTCTCACATAAGAACCTTTCTCGAAGAGCAATGTTTTACATTGCTCCTTAGCATGTATGTGTATAACAGTACAATGAGGGCTATTTCAATGTATGCATTCAAAAAATAAAAACATAGTCATGCGATCCTCTTTTTCTCTTAAGAAACCCTTCCTGCTTCTACAGTATGCATAATTTGAAATAAAACCATGTGCTCTGCGAAAAACCAAAACCAAAACTAAACCAAAACCGCCCAAACTTCAGAAGTTAACAAAAAGCTTCTTTGACATTGCTCAGAGTGCAGGCTTCCTCTGGAAGAAGCTACTCCGATTCTGACAATAAAATGGCTTCTCTACCCAAATACAGGCATGTTTCATTAAATTTTCAAGAGAAATACACACATGCTGGTTTACCCTCTCTTTCCACTACTGTTCTAGATTGTGGGCCCGGATTCATAGACTTTACAGAATGGAGGAAGCATATTATGATATCCTAGCCTGACCTTCCAAAGCTGGCAATGGTATAATTTCTGCATTGTGCCTCTGAATCCTGTTTCAGCTAAACTGTATGTTCTCTCAGAGACGGACTTTCAGGCTTGGTTTAGAAACCTCAAGAGTTAGAGTCAAATAGCACTCCTAGGTAAAATAATTATGTAATTTAGTTTAAGATGTATCTAAATACTTTTGTTGAATTCAACATAACATCACAAACAGGAAGACTCAGAGTATGGGTCTCATATGAATATTACAAAAGTAGGTTTGTATCACATAAAATGAAACTAATAGTCCTGAACATGCTCTTCTGTGGCAAGGCAGGTGGATAATAAATGCAAGTGCACATATAAATATTTTATTCCTCTCTTGGAGGCAAACACTGAAGGAGACCATCAGTTTGCTACTGAGGTTGTAAAAGCCTGAACCACATTTCCTGTTTGTAAGAAAGCAGACGAAAAAGAAAAAAGACTGGAGACCTTTAAGACTGGCAGAAACTCTACAGATAGATTCATACTGCCAGGTCCAAACCAAAAGAGCATCCAAGGTCTGCCAACATAACTTGATTTCCTGTTGGATAAAGCCTCAGGGAGTATTCCTCGAAACAACAAAACCAGGTAAGACTTATCTTTTCAGTATTACAAATTTGTAAAAAAAGGAGACGTAAAAACACACTATGTTAGATTACTCGTCTTCCAAGAAGCTTGCTTAGGGTTCTGAAGTCAAATTATTAATAGTAATGATGATGATGACGAGTCATCATCAACAGCTTAAACCTTCATTAATTAAGGTTTGTTAATGAAGACTAAGCATTGGCATTAGTTTTGTGCTTAAAATATTTACTGTGCTGAGGGCTTCTTATTTTACAATGTGCTGCTTCCCTTCTGAACTATGAAGTTGCTAACTTGCAAAGCAATTAGTTGTGCATTAATTAATTGCAGTTTAAGGAATCCTTCCCGGAGAATTAATCGTGTCTTAAAACTCACACAGGTGGAAGCATCTTTAATGCTAATTTAACATTCATCAGTCTCTTAATGGGTTTCTTTTTCCAAGGGTCATTAGTACAGAATATTATTTATTTCACCATTTAATTGGAGAGAAGGGAAAAAAAGATAACTTTATCTCACCTTTGACAAATTTGCAGACAGAAACAACAGGAAACAAACCATTTCATGCTCCAGATCATCATTTACATCTGGTAGTGACCAAAGTAATTAATCTGCTTCTATGAATGATGAGTTGATACCATAGATGGCATGTCCAGCTAGACAGGTATCTATAATCCCCACCTCATGTTCCTTTTCAGTAGGAAAAGCTGGTAGTAGTACAATATCTTCCCATTATCCTTTGTGATGGATTCTCTAAACAAAACACATTAGAACAAGAAGGAACGAAACTTAGTACTTCTGCTACCTTTTCTTATGCTGTTAGGAGAATAAACATCTGTTTCTAGCCCTGAATTGTTAAATCTGGTCCCTTTCCGCAAAGGTAAGTGCATGATTATGTCTACTCCTTTGAGTTGCAATAACGTTGAATCACAGAAATTCATCCAAGAAAGATTGGAATGTTTTGGGGGCTTTTTTGTTTTGGTTTGGTTTTTTTTGGGGGGTGGGTGTGTTTCTTCCCCCTTTTTTTGCTTCTTCCCTCTCACCCCCCTCCAATAACAGTATATTGAACCCTGAAAAGAGAAAACCTAAGAACAAGTGACCAAAAGTCTATTTATTTACATGTCTTGTCTTTGTTTGTGGAGAAAGTTGTAAATAGATTTAAAAAGGAGAAAAAGCAGTTAATTATGTCTTTAGAAAGTCTTTTGTTTGTCCATATTTTGTTGTGTGAATATAGTACCTTTAGTTTATAGCAGTGTAAAATATACTAAGAGGAGACAAGTAACCCCATCTCTAAAGTCAGAAAAGTAAAAACATCATCCAGATGGAGTAAATTACCTAAGGTAGATGTTCTACTTGGATACAACTCCAAGTTTGACCCTGTTTCCAAATAGAAGTGAAAGAACACCAGAATAGGAATGTATCATTAATGCTAGAGAGATTCTGTTATTAGGTATTCAAAATACTGTCATCTTTATAATGATTAAATATAGTACTTCCCCCACTTACACATCCCAACTTTTTCTAACAGTAAAATGAGAATCATTGTCCTTCTCATGAAACCTTTGGCTGTATGACGATCTCTTTTCTTGAGCACATTACTTTAAGAACAGCTTCAATACGATTTCATTTGAACAACTACTAACACTCAGGTTTTCCCATCACAGATAGACTATGGCAGAAAACCCTGATGGAATTTGAGCTTATCCTATGAGAATCATAGTGTACTATTCCCAGGGGCCTAATTTTTCCTTAGGATGTTTTTTTCAAAGATATAACAAAATTTCTTAAAATATTCAATTTGATGGCAATTGAGATGAGAATGCCCTTGAACACTTTGGAATAAATATGTAATCTGTAAAAAATAATAATCTGGTTTTGTTACATTTGACAGCAGATGACTTGAATGAGAATTAAAATTACAGAATAGGATAAAAGACACTATTTTGGAACAGACTATAATTAGTCTAATAGAATTCTCTTTCTGTTTATTGCTCACTCTCCATCCACAGTCACCTTATCTTTTTTTGTCTGTAGCACAACCAGTTAACTGTCATAGACTGCATCTGCTATTATACACATAGGCACAACAGTGCAGTTATCTGAGGAGGCAAATTGCTCTTCACACGGGTATTCATCCTTCCTTCTACTGCTGCTTTTGTCGAAGTAATAAATCTTTAAATAATGCAGTTATAAATGTAAATAGCTAGCATATTGGCAACAATTACAAGGGTAGTACAAGAACACCTGGGAAAGAGCTGGGAGATGTAGATCTGTAATGCTAAGTTATAAAAATCAAAATCTTTTATGTTTTTCACTTGGAAAGTAAGATTACCTTGAAACTGATATTTAAAAAGCACAGAGCACTCAGAGTGGCACCCCTATGTGTCCGATCAAGGCCTTTACTAAGGTTTTATGGGGTAAATGAAAACTGCTGTTGTTTCTGAAATATAAGTAGTGTTGTCTGACAAACAAATAGCTCATATTGCAAAGACAAAAACATTAAAAAATGATATACTGAAATCACACATATGTTTGTATACATTCTACTGAAATACAAGCAGATGTTTAAATCAGAGTTGTGGAAAATAAATTTAAAAATAAACTAAAAGTAGTGTTCATCTAGGAATAAATATAAAAGTTGTTTTTGTAATCTTCCCACACCCATGCAGTTTTCTAAATCATGTTTAAGAAAGAACTATAGATTGTGACGTTTAAAACATTGATACGTTTTATTAGAAATCCAAGTTTCATGCCTCTTTTTTTGCTAGAATATTTTGTAAGTCCTAGAGAGGTGGCGTTGCTCAAATACTGTAGGAGTCAAGCCTGAAACTGAAGAGAGTAACAACTTTTTCCCAACCTTTGCTATTTTCCAGACACTAATTCCAATTTAAATCAGAAGCTGAAATATGAAAATAATACTTGTAATAAAAAATTTGGTTTCCTCCTCCACTTCAGTTAAGGGCTGAAAATACTCAAATTGAAATTAAGAGTTCTCCTTCTACTCTGGAAACACCAGGGAAAAAATAAGATTCCTGAATCAGAAAGATAAATGACAGCATTCAGTATCAAGAAAAGGGTACATACTTAGCTCGGAACTGTGCTTTAGGTATCTACTCACTCTTTTTATGCTAATGAATCACAGGGTTGTAGTTTCTATCAATCAGAGTTACATGTGCTTCCCGTCTCTTAGGCCACAATACTGCTTTTGCTCCCTGAGAGGGAAAAAAAAAAAAGATTGTAGAAAAAACAAAATGAACGTAAGAAAAATGGAAAACAATTACTTCAGAAAAAAGGACAGGAGAAGAAAGATGGATGACTTATTATTTAGGCACTACATTGAGACTTAAAAGTTCTTGCCTTTGACATGCACTTCTTGTAGTTTTGGACAGGTTGCGTAGGATGAAAAAGTTGAGTGACTAATTGTAGAGTAACCAGGTTCCAAACACTGGTGGTTCTTGATGTGGCCTGATAACATCTTCTCAAGGTAGGATCTCTTTCTTTTAATGACTTCTCTGAAAAACTGGAATAATATGTAGCTGCTCCATGGGGGTGTTGTCTCTCTCCTCATGAATGTCTGTATTTCATTGCAAAAAAGTGCCTCTCAACATGAAAAGTAGTATTGCAGTGATAGAGAACCCTCAAACACCTCTGGGAGAACTCAAGTAGGAGAAAAGAAAAGAATGGAAATTGGACGTTTAGTTTAAAAGGAAGGCCACTGGAAGTATCATGTGCAAAAAGCAGTTACCAGTCTGTCAGAAAATTACAGCTTATTTGCTCTGTTTTTTTTCCTTTTAAAAGAGAGTTCTTATCAGGAAGGAAACCTGCATCGTAGAAGGCCATGTGATTTGTGATTTTTTACTACCAAGAATTATATTCTCTTGTTTCATCAGCTGTGGCTTGGAATAGCACAAAACTAAAAGAGCTTTTGCAAGACCAGCATAATTCGGTAACGAAACCTGTAAGGAGCAGTTCCTAAAGTGAGCAGGAGCCGGTCAGCCAAGGAACAAAGCTCTGTCTTCGCGGCAGGAGCAAATGCGTTGCCCCACTGCCGGTAACACGGGAACGTGTATTCCTGTACTTAATTGAGAGTTAATGAAATGACAAAATACATTCGGTGCAGGGAGATCCCTTCCTGTGTTTCTAACAGCACTCCAAGGAGAGGCGAGCTCAGCGCAAAAGGAGGCTTTGTTCAATTTTGTTGACCCACCTTTTACCAAGTGATTCTTCAGGAGCCGTTCGGGTTTTTCTCTTTGTTCTGGGGGGTTCACCGGTTCCCAGCCACTGCTCATCCTTTGCTACTACATCCTCTGCTTTCTCAGGAAGGAGAGCAAGGATATGAGTACAAGTGGTTTTAATAGGAGATGCAAGAAAACACATAAGCAACCTCTGAAAATTGTTGCAGGGATTGTTAAAACCTGACGGTCTTAGCTATTATTCAGAGACATTTCCAGTGAAGTAAGTTGTTTTGGCTGAATTCATTTTCAGAACTACATTCATGAACTCTAGAATTTAGCCAAAAATTTACTGCAGGTAGCAAGTGGAAGAATTACAAAAATAATTTCAAAGCTATTCACTGAAATGACTATTTTTACTGCATCTTACAGGCAAACCAATAGCCCAACCTTCGGCTGAATTCCTATGAAACAGTAGTTCTGCTAACAGTTTATTGATGTTGCTTTCTTATTATTTAGCATCTGGTTTTGATATTAATTATTTAGCTTGTATAATAATGGCTGTCACAGAGTAAACAACAAAATAGCAGCTTCAATTACAAAAAGCAAAAAATCAACCAACCACAAAGAATACAGTAAAACTGTTAGACAACACAAACTATAAATTTATTTTCTTTCAGTTACAGAAATGGACTGCCATTTTTCTGTCTGGGGAGTTTTGGCCTTTCTGAGTTTGGCTCTGGTTGTTTCGTTGGTACTGAACATTTCACACTATATGAAAAAGAAGCAAGGTATGTAATGTCTCTCTGTAAGGAATGGAGTTTGAGTGTTTCAAGTGTCTGTACAGAAAGCCATCACTGCTGGGAGATTTCAAGTCGGCAAACTGATTCTTTTGAATCTAAAAGTTACCTTTTGGCAAGAATGATTCTAGCAGAGAGGATCTAACTTTTAAACATTTTTAGGAGAGTCATGTATGATTATGGAATGATTGCTAGCTGCCCAATCTGCTGCTAAACACAGCTCCCCAAATCCATTCTCTGAAGACAAACCGACAGAACAAGTACAAGGTGAAGAATTTAGTTCTGGCTGATTTTTTTTTTTTTAATATATTTTTAACATCTGTAATTTCCTTTTTTTTAAGTGTACTTTTCATGAAACTGATTGTTATTTGTACTTTAATTGAAATTATTTTTTAAGTAGCTGCACTGATACAAAATGCATTTGAGAAAATTTTCTCCTCCCCAAATTCCTGAATGCTTATTTGAATTACAGATTTCACACACATTTTATGCTTAACCAGTTTATTTTGGAAAAAAGTTCTAATTGCATTTCGTGATGGGATCCTAATGTAGCTCTTAAACCAATGTGCCACTCACAATAAGGAACTGATTTAGTTTATGTTAGAGGCCGACTACGGTCATACTCTGGCTTTGGTTAAAATTGACTATGACTTTTTTTCAACAGAATTGCTTATACCAGTGCATACAATTCTATAGCTATAAAGTTGTACAATCCTCACCACTCCCATTCAGGGAAAAACTGCCTTTACACAGGGAAAACTGCACCTGTGCTGTACACGTATGGGTGGGCAGGCAAACACTGGTGGATTCAACCACGTTAAACACACGTACATACCTAATCTACATAAAGAGAAGGGCTATTCTTATAAACTGAACTCACCAAGTATAAAAGAACTAGATTATTACAGCATATTAAAGAGCTGCTGGAGTGTTACAGGATGGAGGGGAACCTTTTTGGTTTATTTTGTCTTCTAGTACTACTAGGCAGGTATTTCTATGATGAAAAATCACAGTCATTTACAAAACTAACCTTGAGCGAGGTTTCGGTCAGATTGGCTGATGCTGCATTCCTCACGGAATCGGAGCTTACTGTGGTAAATTCTGAAGTCGTGGAGCATAGGATCGAAAGTTGGGCATTCCTGAGTTATTAATCAAGCTTTAGCAATAAATCTCTTTGTAGCCATTGCCTCTCTGCTTCAGTTTCTTCATTGGTGTGGATGACAGAATATCTCTCTTTCAGAGATACAAACAACAGAACTAGTAAAATAAATAAACCCTTCACCTTGTAATATAAACACATGATGCACCTCCCTAGGCAGAGAAAAAGATGCTGTAGAAGTGGGAGGAGGAGGAAATAAGAAATTAATAGCATGTGTTACAATACATTTTTTGGGCACTTGTAAACTAATGTAGACTTTGCAGCCACAGCACAGGGTCATAACACAAATATTACTTGTATTAGTCAAAAGTGTTTGAGAAGAGCAGGGGGACAACTGAAGGTCCTCAGAGCCAAGAGCTTTCAATTTTACTCTCTACAGTGAAATCAAAAGCATGTCAGTGGAGATAATTATCTGAAGTGTTCTAAAATAGCACTTTTTTCACTTAACTTTATTTTTTTTTAACATTTTTTCCAGCTAAAATGTATAAAGACTATGAAGACAACAGTCCAAGGTAAGTTGAATTTAAAAAGTCTTTTTCTGAAATAAGCAATAAATAATGACAGAAGGCTTTGGATGGATGGCATAGAGGAAAATCCAGTATCTCATGCAGCCTGCCTGGAAACATCAGAGAGCAGGATGGCTGTGGAGGAAGTTTTCCAAAGAAAACAGGGAAAAAAAAAAAGTCATGTGGGGGAGATATACTCCAGTCATTTTATCAACAATGAAATAATTGCATGCTAATATGATAATTTTATATACTGAAGGAAGTGCAAGTTACTGAGCTAAAACACTATTCACTATCACTCAAACTCAATAAATCTATAATAATTTAAAAGAACTCTCAGAAAACAGTGATAAGTTATAGTCTGATATTTAACACTTGTGGAGCAATAACTTACATGTATTTATGTTTCTACCCTTATTTTACATGTTATGTTCAAAAGCGATAAAATAGAGTGTTTACAGCTGCTGGATATATACCTCAAGATCTGTTACAAGTCTGTTTCTCTTATTCCATATAAAAATACCACACAAACTTTAGAAAACAGATATGGAAAGAGTCTCATCTCAACCCAATTATAAAAGGACCTTAAAACAAAAATACAAAAGCCTTCACCTGTTCCCCCAAACCAACCCTCAATTACAAATTTACTTGAAGTTGGGAAGTCTCTGTTTGTTTATTACTGCCTGTTCAGTTGAAAAATACCACTGAAAAAGTAGTGTTAGATTGCATTACTTCATTCCCTTGACGAGGCACAGTATAGGGGTGCAATAGGAACAAGGTTACACAGTACTTCCCACTAATTCCCATTTTACAAACATGCTTAAAATATTTTCATGCAACACCAGGTAACGAAACACAGAATACCACTAAAAATCCAAAGCTGAACTTTGTTTTGGTCTTCTCTGGTTGTGTCAACGAACATTTTACTTGAATCAAGAGTGGACTTTTTAAGAACATCGCCCAAAGACCCGTTTAGTGCTTTAGTTTGTATCACAAAGTGGTCTCAGAAGACATAAATTGGGTTCCTTTCAGTGATCACTAATATTTCTATAACTGCATCAAACAGTAGCTTAGTAGTCCTGAGATTATACTTAATTAAGTTACAGGAAAGAAGAGTTCATTTCTTGGCTAGATAATAAATCTTTCTTCAAAATACAGACATTGCCATTTCTGCCCCTCCTGATATTTTTGGTCTTGTTTTTTAGTTCACATACAATCTGCTATTGCTATATGTGTGTAAAATGCTTGCAGTAGCTTAGTGGAGTCCTAAATAAAGCATATTCTGTGAACTAAATGTATTTTTCCACTCCCCTTCTAGCTATGATGACTATTACACGGAAGATGACCCAGTTTATGGCAATCTCAATCAAGATATTTTAGGTAAGCTTCACTTTAAGAACATGTGTCCGTGCAAAGGCTATAATAAATGTATGATTAAAAGTTCACTGACCAACACTTTCTATGTTTCTCAAATAGCAAACTCGAGAATCTACCCCTTCTCAATTGCCTTATTAATACCTACTTGGGATAGAACTGCAAACCGTCATACTGCACTACTATTTGTAAGACCAGATCTCATAGTGAATTTGATTTTTTACAGTCTAAATGGTGCTGTTCAGCCAAATATCTCAAAACCAACAGCTTTTCTACATGTAAAGCTGCGCCAGTTGAAATAACAGCTCGATCCATGCATATTAAAGCAATCTAAGACACATATGACTCACTGCCCAAAGTCAACACTCCCGCTGGCAGAAACAAACATCAGTTCTCTGCTGCGGCTCTCCACAGATCATCACCGATGTTGACAAATATGCTGAAACAAGCCCAGCAGCTGAATGGTGGGCAGACGAAGCTTTTCTCCACTTTATTGGGCTGGAGTTAATAATCCTTGACAGAGAGATACCACATTAAAGGCAGTAACATCATATAACAGCAGCTTGAGCTAGATATGCTGAGGGTATGCCTCTTGAAGCCCTTATGGTGTTAAAGCAGTATTTAAGTAACATGAACACAACTTTTTTTGCAAGCCTTATTTGGGGTTAAGCAAAACTAAAGTACTTGAACTGTAGGGGAAAAAAAACCCCAAACAAATCCAGCTTTTTCATACGGGGTTTGCATAAATTTAACTAAGCCAAAGCTCAAATGCATTGACACTACAAAAGTCTGAAAACTGTAAGCAAGTAATCTGTTTTGCTGATGGCTAAAATGAAATATGGCATGAGAAAATAACCTGCACTAGATTTACAGAAAACTGAAAGTAGAGTCAGGAATAGAATTTAATCACCAGCTGCTGCAACTCACAGCCTCTCTCAGCCAATGAAAAGATTGCCTGTGCTGAAAAATACATTAGTATGTGGTTACCCTCTAATTGCAAGATGTCCTCCTAGCAGTCTAAAATGATCCCCACTTAGTGAATAATGAGAAACTTCCCACCCATATGAAAATGATTTTCATTTTCACCGTATGTGTGTCTGAATTTCTTAGCTATTTGCCCTTCTATAGAGGGAGAGATCTGTGTATGATTTCAAAACAAAATAAAATTCTACCAAAGTAAACTGGGGAGAATTAGTTCTGTAACAGGGAGGATCTGTTGATCTCATCTTTTAAGACTCAGTAGCATGTTTTAATAACTAAAACAATTTTCTACTTTGATAAGTTATAGAGGAATGTTGTTACGAGCAGATGAAGTCCCAGCCTCAAAGGCCAGTTCACCAACTGCAGGTATCTTTTATTTTAATTCTGGATTTCTGAATTCGGGTAATGTGGTCTGTCTCAGAGTTCTTGTGTTTATCCCATGACAATATATAACAAAAATCTTCACACTGCTCATCTCTAAAAATTATCATGCGCTAGTGTCTCAGTTCATCAGGGAATTTAAGCACAGACTTGACCTTTCATTCAATCTGGGTCATTAATGAGGGAGCAGAATTATAGACAGCTCATTTCCATCCATATGGCATGATAAAGCTCAGTCATAGGCATGCAGATCAGACTGAATTAAGCCTGCATCTACTGCTATGACTTATGTAAAGAATTAATTTTTTTTTTATTTTGGACATCAACCAAGTGAAAACACAAGCTGCATCACATAATAACCATGAGTTTGACTGGCTCTCTCCTGCCCAGCACAAAATCTATACCCCTTAACAAATTAAAGATGACTGTTTTTCTATTGATTTCTATCTTTTTGAGATACCTGGACGCCTAAAAGCACGCAAGCTTCAACTGAAATTTGTCTGTAATTGAAGCATTCCTAGCATCAATTTCCTGAGTCGATTTCCAGGTATTTCATAAGGACCAATTTCCAACCTGCCTCTCAGGATACTTCCAGGGGGTAAAAATATCCCCTTTTTTATCTAGACATTTGTTTTCATTAACTTCACAGAAACAGAATAATCTATGAAAATTCCAATGTCAAAAGTGCTTGACAATTTGGCTTGAAATACACAGAGAGAATCAGGGGAAAGACACACAAAGCATCTATTTTGTACTGGAAATGAGAACATATATACAGACAAGCATCATCCACCTTTGGTTTTCTGCACAGACAAAGCCTGTGAAAAAATGTTGTTGCTAGTAACTGGATTCTAATTTTTAAAAAGTGGTAAGAAAACCAGATCAAATAATATCGTGTATCCCAAGGAACTTGGACTGATTATATAAGCTACCCTCATTCCCACAGAGAATCTTTCCAATAATACCTTGATGAATTTTTCCTCACTGTCACTATCTTAACAACACGAGTCATTTATCATTAGGTTCTGTTGGTCTGATTTCTGTGCTGCCACAGCTTAATAATTTGTGCTTTTAATGAGTTAGTTTACAGCTAGTTTGGGTAAACTTCAGCCACTATTATGATAGCAGTGTAGACATACTCAAAGTCTTAGACATAGTTTTAAAGCAAGCATAACTACCGAATGTTAAATAAAGCGAATTTCCTTCTAGGTGGAGTCTGCCAGTCAGATGTGTTATGCCTCACTTGATCACAGTGTCAAGGGAAAACGTAGAAAACCAAGGAGAAAGACAGACCCCTCATTACAGAAAGATGAAGAAGAAAGACCATCTAACCCCACCATGATGGCTTCCAAAGTTAGCATTTACCTCAATAGTGAGCAACTGGCTGCTGAAAACACAGCAAACGTAGAAGCCATTCATGATGATCCCATCAGATTAATGGGTTTGATTCATGCTACAAAAGGAGAGAACATTTGAAGCAGCTTCATGAACCAAATATGTAATTGTAAAGCAAGATCTGCTCTTTCATTCAGGAGGAACGGTGAATGATTAGTGATAATATCCTGGCAAACTGACATACCAAACAATGGTATTAAACAGGTAAGTTAAGTGTTCCAAAGCGTCTTCCAAGCATATTTACAGATCAAGCAAGAAATAAGTATCAATCCAGACTGCCACTTTGAAGGACCTGCTCTTCTGAAGACATTTTGAAAGGGAGTTGTAGAAGCTGGTATCTCAGCATTCATATGGTATTGATTCCAGTAAAAAAAAAAAAATCCTTTGTTTAAAACAACCATCAACTTTCAAACAGTCCCAGAAGACCCACTCTGTTGTCTATAGAGCTCTAGCAGAGTATAACAATTCTTCTATATAGGTTTTAACAATACTTTTGGAAGGAAATCATGTTTCATACTTGCACACTTAATGATTTACTTGTTTTCCCAATTAAAAACTGATTTGCTGTTCAACATTATGTACTTTCCTGCTGTGACTGGTCTATGCTAATAGCAAATATATCTAAAGCTAACTGGAAAATAATTTAACAGCTTGTTTAAAGGAGTAATTGTACATCTTGCAAGACTTAATAATATCCTTATATATCTTCAGTTTCCTTCTGTGAGCAATACTAGAATACATCTCAAATCTCAACTCTTCTAGTAACATAATGTATCCAGCCATATTCAAGAGACAACAAAGATATCAGCAAACAATCTGTAACAATAAATCTCCTAGGGAGGATTTTTTTCCTTCTAATATTCCATGTGATGTTTAAATTCCTATTGGGTTTTACATTACCATTGTTACCAACTATTTTACAGAAGTAGAAAGAGCTTTTTATTTCCCCAAATAATTCACATACTGTGTGCACATTCATCTTAAGACTTTAAAGTCATCAGATGGTAAGCTTTTATAGAGTGGGGATTTATTTTTATATTCTGGGAGTCATTAAGTAGTAGTAGCAGGAAATAGCAAGGCATGTTGATGTAATATGCCTACCTCTAGGTGTTGGACAGTTTTGCCTTCTCAGAAAAAGGATATTAGAGCATTCAAAATCCACACAGAGCACAGTGTCAGGGAGCTTGAATCTCTCAAGCACATACAGAGCCCTGCAAGTGTTTCAGGTCCTGAAGGAGGTAGCCCTGAAAGCGGTTACAAGAAACAAAACAGACAAAAAGCCCATAGTACAAAAGGAAACACCTCTTCTAAAAGCAGATGTGTATGGACATGTCCAGAGATTGGACAAATTTATGAAAAAAAAAATCAATGTAAAAGAAACTGTTCTTTGACAGCCTGGTTCATGTTTAGTTTAGCTCATAGTTAAGGAGCCTCTTTAAAATGCTTTAACTTCTATGCTAGACCAAAAGGAAGGGGCCAACCCCTGCAGCCAAAGCCACCCAGTGTCACGGCCTGTCTTGTGCTACCACTTGCTTTTATGTGCAGAAATCAAGTCGATATATGTTTAGTTGTTACATCCCAGAAACAAGGCAGACTTGGAATTAAAATGACTGTGTTATCATGGTCTTAGAGCAACTACCATTGGATAAGCAAAAATAGTATTGAAGAATCGATAAAAATCACTTTAATGGAGAAACATATTAAACAACGACCCTGACTAAGATCCTAAGGGGGAAAGGAGTAAGGCAAATCCAGAGCCAAAGGCCCAAAGCCAAAGACCAAGGTATCAGTACATAAAATACTAACTTAATTTGGTTAGATTGGAATTATACTTTGTTCCACATTAGGAACAAAATAAGTAATAAAATGCATGTCAACATACTCTTGCTTAGACTCACATATCAAAACTGTTTTAATAGCATTAATATACAAAAATGTTTCTATAAAATATTTCAGTTTAGCTGGCACCAATCAGATGCAATACTCAGCCCTCTGAGATCATGAAAAGAGAAGGCTTTCTTAAACAATCCCTCAAGCAAATAAGCACAGGCCCAAGAGTCTATTTGTTACTATTTTCCAACATACACATGAAACAAGGGATGCTGTATTTTCATTTAATACAATTTGTGTACACTTAGTACAAAAGTTGCCGTTTCCCAATTTTCTCACAGCATTTACACTCTTGATTATGTCTTTCCTCTAAGAATTCCAAAGTCCAAGAATTTCTGCGTTACCTAAAATCAACCTGTCATTTCAGCCTGATCGTTAATTTAATAGAAATGAAGTACATGCTTCTCTCATTGAGTGTACTTGTAACATTAAGTCCACTTCATGGGATTTAGGTACAACTAGTTTCCTCTGTATTCTTAGTCTTCACTATTTAGTTCAGCTATTTATTTACACCAATTTTCAGCAGCTGCTTTCCCTTGCAACATAGCTTACTAAAAGAGCAGGGCACTTTTGTAAATACTCTCCTTCCGTATACACTTGCTTTCCACATTTAACCACTGCTTCCATTAAATTATTCACTGCTGCTCTCACTGACTCCACTTCAGAATTGCCTTTAATGGCTTATCAACTGTTTCCAAGGCACTTCTAGTGCTGCCACAGTCCACATTTTGCTTCATTCCCCTGGCTCTTTACCCTCTGTCTGCTTAAATAAGCAACTGAATGACACCCCGCCCCACTTATTTTTTTTTTTTCTTTTTTTTTAATGATAGTTTTTAAGTGACTACTGAATTCTTACATGAAAGAGCACGTTCAATATTACTCCATTCTCAAGCCACTGGAGAGAGACCTGCATAAACTATCATATATTAGTTAAATTCTTTATACATAAAGGTTCAATTAATTACAACAAAATAAGAAAAGTGCTAGGTCTGGGTTTATACTATCTCAGTAGCCTGTTTTTCCATTGTTCTTTACAAAAGTTTTGAAGCAGAGTGAAGATCTTTTTATTAACAGTAAGCTTAGCATTCAAGTATCAGTTCAATGGAACAGTGAAGAAAGAGTAAATGAGGAAATATGGTGGAAGAAGCAAAACTATTTGGAAGGGAAGAAGAATGGAGCTCAAAACAGGAGATCAAGTAACACCACAAAAATCTTTAAGTCTAGGATAGGTTTACTCCAGTAGTCGTCATAGCATCTGACAATCACTGCAGATGCATTCGTTTAAACAGTATTGTTAGGAAAAAACACAGACTATGGTTATATCACACTTTTGAGAGTCTGCTGACTCAAGTGGATGTTGGAGGATCAAACTCTAAAAATAATTGTGTAACTTTCTGCCATTTTTTGCTGCTGCTAGCACCAAAAAGTTGGCACTGGGATAAGCTTATCTTCCACCACCTCAAGATTTTTCAAGAATTAAGTCTTAAAGTTCTTTTGAAGTAATTTTCATGGAGACAATGAACCATTGCTATGTTGTTTAAAAAAAACCTTACCTTCCTACCTGGCTAAGCCTGCATTCAGGTTGCTGTGTAGAAGTCGTACCTAGAGTCAGAACATGTCCAAAACCCCATTCCAGTTTACCTTCAAGTTACTTTAGAACAGAAAACATTGATGTAGTTACGTAATCTCTCACTACTGGTGTATTAAGAAACACTGGGGAATAATTACCTCAACAAATCCAAGGGGAAGGTAGTTCATCCATTTCTGGAACAGGAAGAAAAATGAGCCACAAAAGCATTTCTAAAAGACAATCTTTTTGTTGTTGTTGAAGGAAACGTAATATACAAATGCTGAGAGATAGAATGCGTGTGTACATTGCAGAAGTTCTTGTCTTATCGCAGAGCAAACATTACTGAAGCTGGCTTCTTGTTCCATTCAAAAACAACACTTAAGATAACAAGATCTTGGTTTTAAGAGCTAAAATAACAAAAAACCCTCCTGTGTACCCAGAAATCAAGTAAAACCAAAGGAAAACTATTTTCTTCTTTTCTGGAGCTCAGAAAGCTGACAAGGGGCAATGCTAATAAAACAGAATATATTTGACCTGACACTTACCACTAAACCAATCTCCTTGCCAAGAAAGAACACAGTAATGAAAACCTGCAGGACCCTGCCACATCATTCTCATGTATTTGCTGTAGGTATACAAACTACTCCTGAGAATTCACATACCTGAAATAAAATGTTGAAAGCAGGTATTTGTTCAGAATATGTTTTTATTTAGAATATATATATTGCGTCAGGTAGAACGTTGTCAGAGCACAGAATATAACTATCAAATCCACTAAAAATTATAAAATTTTATTGAACAATCAACTTAGGTGAGCAACTTAGAAAGTTTAACATTAAAATTACATAGCAGGCATATTACAAGTCATAGCATATAATACTGCATTTGGATCATCCAGCCCAGTTTAGATTTTTTTCATTTATTTAGTACTGATACATCTATAATGCATGAATAGGCAGGAATTCAGCAGAAAGAGCTTGTTACTTATTTTGTTACTAATACGTTCAGAATCAAAGCTTATTAGCAGGTTAAAAGATAATACAGATCATTTTCTGTTATTATAAACACTACTAAATACATAATTTAAACTTGGCCATAGAAAGGAAGCCTGATTCCCCACAATACCTGATGAAGTCAAAGGAGCAAGAAGTGCCCCATCAGAAGGGATGAACCAGTTCCTGAAGATTTATATTACAGGGAAGTATAAGTCAGGTCTAATTGTACATTACATACATATAATAAATCCTTGATTCTTGGAAGAAAGAAAACCAAAACAAAACCAAACTTTATAAAACAATGTTTTCGCCATAGCAGTCCGTGAATGCTCCTTGCTGAGTTTTGACCAGGAGGTCATCCAAGGGATTGCTAGAGTTTTGATCTTTCCCGTCAGTGTAGCTTAGTTGTCTGGATACCCTACAGAAAAGAATTGTTTAGATGACAAAGTAAGTTACACGAAAATACTACGCTTGCTGAAACTCCCATGAACAGAACAAAATTGAAACAAATTGCCAAAGGAAGATATCTGAACATCTTGACTGTGAATAGCAGCAGGACTCCTTATCTGCATTCCTATGTGCTTTCAGCTGGAGAGGGAACTTTTCATCCTATGTCATTTTAATGTCTCAGTAACACTACTACATTAACCTAAATTACATAAATATCTATTAAACTTCAAGATGTAGTCTTTGAATGCATTCACAAATAGCTAAAAATGAAAGATACAAGTGAGAATACAATTATTTCCTTGCATATTACTTCAGAAATAGCATAATTTTTTTAACATCTATTTAAACTATTTTGGTTTACATCTTACAATTAAGTATACCAGTATAGCCAGAGGACAGCATTCACACAGAGCTGAAGAAAACTTTATTAGTTATGAACATTTCCTTTTTTGAAACATCTCTTTCATAATCATCTTCTAGATAAAGGCAGTCAAGTTCCAGACAGGAAGATAATATTCCTTTTCTTTCTACAACCATTCATTACAATATACAGCATTTTGCCACATGGCTTAAGCATAAAAGTTCTGAGGGCTCTGAAGCCATGAAAGAGCTTCACTCCTGGGAACCATAGAAGGCTAAGAATGTCACACCACAGGCCTAAGGAAGCTTGCCAGCTGACGGTCCAGTGTGGCTACAAACATGCATTTGTGTAATTAAGGAACAAAGAAATAGATTTTATTCCAGATGGCTTGGCAAGAAAGCACTCGGTTAAAGCCTGATTTCCTACTCTTTTTCAAACTTCTCTACTTACATGCATTAAGGAAAGTCTTTTCCTTCAGAACAATTACCAATATCATCGGGAGGGCTATTTTGTACAGAGTCAGGAAAAAGAGGCAAGGAAAAAGATGAAATCCAATAACTGAGCAGAGATTTACTCAGCTAAGTGGGCATACTTAACACCACAGAAACATCTTTGTACACTTATCAGCTTGCCTCCAATCTTCCATTATATCAAAAGATAATCCCAATCTTTCTCAATGTTGTTATAGATTTGTAATACAAGCCTCTATGTTTTAAAACTGAAACTTTTTTCTTTAAATCATGCAGCCTCTTTTCCTGTTAAGTTCTCCATACAAGTAGTTTAAAAATGCATTCAGGCTTCCTTTGAAGTTTTAATTCAAACATTGTCAGAAAATTTTGATATCAGCTGTATGATCATCTCAAGCTGTCCTGGTTTCAGCTGGGATAGAGTTAATTGTCTTCCTAGTAGCTGGTACAGTGCTGTGTTTTGAGTTCAG
>JAVJGG010000031.1:11113896-11187302 GCA_035590195.1 Aviceda cuculoides
GCTCATCTTCAGCCGGCTGTCAACCAGCACCCCCAGGTCCTTCTCTGCCGGGCAGCTTTCCAGCCACTCTGCCCCAAACCTGTAGTGCTGCGTGGGGTTGTTGTGACCCAAGTGCAGGACCCGGCACTGGGCCTTGTTGAACCTCATGCCATTGGCCTCAGCCCATTGATCCAGCCTGTCCAGAATGCGTAAAGCCTTCCTACCCTTGAGCAGATCAACCCTGCCTCCCAACTTGGTGTCATCTGCAAACTTACCGAGGCTGCACTTGATCCCCCTTGTCCAGATCATTGGTAAAGATATTAAAGAGAATTGGCCCCAAAACTGAGCCCTGGGGAACACCACTTGTGACTGCCTGCCAACTGGATTTCACTCCGTTCACTACAACTCTCTGGGCTTGTCCAATCCAGCCAGTTTTTTACCAGCCACGAGTGCACTTGTCTAATCCATGAGCTGCCAGCTTCTCAAGGAGTACGCTGTGAGAGACAGTGTCACAGGCCTTACTAGAGTTTTTCCCCTCCTTTCTTTACCTGCTCAACTGTGTTTATCTTGACTCATGAGTTTTCTTGCATTTGCTCTTCCTATTCTCTCCCTGTCCCACTGGGGTGCATGTGGGTGCTTGGCTGCTGCTGGGGCTCAACCCACAGCACCTGGTTACTTCTGAAGCCTTCTGATCACTGAAATGTGTCCCACTAAGCTCAATTATAAAGGCAGGTCCCAAGTTCAACCACCATGTCTGTGAATAGAGGGACAAACAATTACTAGGATAGGCATTACCTTGAAATGGTCAATCCTCTTTTGTATCACATGTGGAGATGGAGAAATGAGAACAAAAGTCACTTTTTATCATTGAGGACTCAGGGCACAAAGCTCAGGAATCAGACCTAGTAAGATTGTACTACTATTGAAGGAAAGAATGAGAATTTCCTTGAAAAGGAATGAGCAATTCTTGCTCCTTTCACTACTCACCACTTTCCCCAGTTTCTCAGCATCAGCTGAAACTGTCTGCATTGACTTTTGCTCCAAACCCTTCACTCTTACTGGCGTTTTGTAGAAGTAGCTCCTGCCTAGACTGGCAAAGAACTGAGTGCCACCAATGTGCTGAACAAGCGCCACGACGCAACAGTCGCATCACTCCTCTTTTGTGTAGATGTCAAACTGTTACACAAAACATAGTAAGAATTACTAAGCTTGCTTGATAAATGGAAAACCTAAGACACAGAGCTAGGTGATTTGCCCAAGGTTATGCACATGCCATTGGCAGATTGGTAAATATGCTGTAGGCACATCCTAAATTCTAGTCTAGCATCCCTCTGCTTGACAGGATTAACATCTAAATAATTATAGCCAGTTCCCCTGAGTGCTTTCACTAACAGCAGGATGGAAGGCTCAGGGTCTAACCCCAGTATGCTAGTCCTCCTGAAGAATATATGACTACCTGTCGTGTCCCTTCAGGTCTTCCTTTGAAAGAAAGGAAACGTCCATTCTGCATGACCTTATCTGTTCCTACCAGCTTGCACAAATGAACGATTGCAGTCGGATAC
Source organism: Aviceda cuculoides (assembly GCA_035590195.1). Classification (NCBI taxonomy): domain Eukaryota; kingdom Metazoa; phylum Chordata; class Aves; order Accipitriformes; family Accipitridae; genus Aviceda; species Aviceda cuculoides. The sequence goes on from JAVJGG010000031.1 coordinate 11,115,438, forward strand.
ATTGGATGTGATATCAAAGCATATTTGTCTGTAACAGAGGCCACTAAAAGATGTGCTGTAATCAGCGCTGCTACCTAACCTCTGTCCTGCATGAGCAGAGTAAATGGTTTTAAAATGTTTGAACACAGCGCTCATTGTGATCAGTCATTCTGTTGATCAGATCAGTGGGAGTGAAAAATAAAACCACATTTACTCAACAACAAATATTGGCAGTGCTTCTGAAACAGGCCAAGGGCTTATTGAAAAGAATATTGATTGAGCCAAGAAAACATCAAGCAGTTATAAAAGTTTAATCATATTCTCATTCAAGCCTGCCTTCAGTGCCAGGAATTAAAATTCTCCCATCTCCTGAGGACAGAAGATGCATTTCCATAATGTTCTGTAACTTCCAATGCTTTGCATCTGTACCGAATGGTGGAATTATTCATTGCAAATGATTTAGCTGAGATACGTAGCCCTTTCTACTGTGAGTGTACAAATTATGCATAAACAAGCTGTGATTTTTTGAATGTTTCTCATTTGCAATTGTTTAGCAAAGAGCTGGGCAAACCAGACTTAGCCTGCAAGGTATTTTTGAAGTGGTCAAAATAAATATTTGGTCTGCATGATTCAACAACATATGTCTGGTCATTGAAACCAGATGAAATTATAACAATTCCTCAGCTAGAAAAGATTAGTTTCATTAAAAGGATGTATCCATGTCCTTATTAGAAAATCGCTCATAAACATTAGCAGTTGCCGGAGAGAACTACTGTACGCAGAGAGTGAAAGGCCATTTTCAGAACAGCATATTTTGGCACAAGTGCTGTGGCAGTGTCTGGTTATAGAAGCTGTATGTGGTTTAAGAGCACAGGAGAAGTTAGTGCTTGCCAGGAGAAAATGGGAAATGGTTTCTCTGGCCTGCAGTTGTGAAGAGTCACACCTTTCTAAACTAGACTTGCTGCTGTGGAGAACAAAAAGAAAATAGAGCTATGTCTGAGCTATTATTTCCCTCCTTTTCCAACACTCTGCTTCTCTTACATCTGTGGCAAGCTTTATGGAAGTCAAGCGTTGCTGGCTTCCAAATAGCTGGGATTGTAGCATTAGCAAGGGCAGTAGGATTGCGCAGGGCATGGACACCCCATGTACACACCTGGGAACCCTCAAACGCGCTGCTGTGTTCTCAAGGATTTTTGTATAGCAGGCACCTGGCTAAATGAGAGTTATGTGGCATGTACTCCCACGTGTTGTAAAATTGACTTATATCCTACCCAAAATAAGGTGTGCTGGGTGTCCTTCCCCCACTGCAAAGCTCAGAAGAATTAATGGCTGTAAACAGGGTCAGTGGGCAGCATATCTTTACAGACACATCTTGCTTGCCTCAGGCCTCTGACTTCTGACCACTGTGGACCGCAAAGAGAGGAGTTAAACCCATCTGGACATGTAGGCTTCAGTTTTCTTTGTCTGGCTTCTCACTTCTGAGGTGCAAAGGACAGTTGCATTGGTGCATGGAGTTCTGAATTTCTGACCTTCCTCTTTCTTGCCCCCCACCCTTCAATTGCTGCCTTTTGTGGGACCTCTTCAAGGAAGTGGGAAGAAATTTCATACTTGGAAGAAGGCTTTAAAATTAAGGTAGGGTCTGTGTGAAGTTGGCTTAAGGATTGGATTGCAGAAAAAAAATAAAATCAAAGGGGATGAATAAAGACCTGGTAGCAAGTGCTAGGGTAGAAAATAAAAAAAATTGTGATGCATTGGTGGGGGTGGCTTGGGTGGAGGTGGATACAAATAGGAGCAGGGCCAAGAGGAACAGGGAAAGCCTCAAAAACTTCCTTGAACCATCAACAGATGCACACAGTGCTTGGAGTCCCTTTCTCAAGGCAATGAGGAGGAACTACATCCCCCTACTTGAAAAAAAACCAAAAACAACAGGAAGATTTAGACCAACTTCTCTTGCAATTTATCTGGGAGGGAAACAGTCGAAGTGACAAGTCCAGAGCATAGGGCTCTGCAGAGCTGTTGTGTCCTGAGGCACCTTGCCTACATCCGCTTGTCCATTTTGTCATCTAACACTCATGGATTCATAGTAGAGTACCCCTAGCTTCAGCTGTACGCCTGCTACACAAGCCAGGGCAGTGCTTCCTAGTGGCACCTATGCTTAAAAATGCTCCATTTGAAGATATGTTCCCAGTGTACACTGTTATACCCTGGTCCTTCACATATCATCCAGTGCCCCTAGCTACCTGTGCTTATTGCGTGGCTCTGAGCTGTACGTCTGTTCGTCATGCTGCTTTGACAAGCTGAACGCTGTGCTCCCCATCACTTAACCCACTATTTAGAGTGTCACACATCACCACGCTCAGTTAAACTGAAAGATTAGGTCTGCTTTTTGGCAAAATATACCCAAATAATATAGAAAGAAAAAGAAAGCATTGCTTTGCACTTTTCTTCTGCCTTACTCTTATGAAGCACAAAGTTAACATTTGCTTGGACTTTTCTGTTTGGAGAAGGTCTGGTAAGGTGGACACAGACCTATACTGTGAGGTGGGGGCTAAGATTTCAACAAGGAGATGATGAGTGCTGAGCAGGAGCTGCTAGTCAAGGAGCTGTGTTTCTTGCTTTATGTTTTAAAGATGATACCATACATAGATTAACAGCGTGTGAGAAGACAAAAGCTGATCAGGTATCATTTATGGATATAGATTAGGATTACTTTTAGAGTGGAAATTAGAGCTGGATTTATATAGCTCAGTGTATCTGGTCACTATACTGCTACAGAGGTTGTAGTGAAATTGATTCTCAGCAAAACCTCCTTTAAGAAAAATTTGTCTTAATTTGGCCTTCTCTATCTGTGCGTTCTTTTTGGTATCACAGAAACATGTGGAGATAGATCTGTAGCCAAATACTAATTCATAAACTCCACAAACACTAACTAACACCATCTGTGGCAATTTTTACTGCAAATTACCACAACATGTGAAATGCTTCTCTCAGTCTGATAAGCAGAGCCTTGTCATGGGAATAGTGTCACAAGGCCTCCTTGCACCATGGCTCTCATTTCCAGATGTCTCTGTTTTACATACACAGGAAAAGATGCTTTATTATATCTTCCAGTAAACAGGAAGGTTCATCTTTTCAGTGCGCTTTGAATGTCAATGCAAAGCAGAAATGAAAGAAATCAAAATAAGCAGCAGGAGTAGCACATCTGTGAGTAAACAGTTTTCTCCAGCACAAAGCTATTCCCCAGATACTGGAAAGCCATTTTTATCTGTCCTCTCCTGTTTTTCCTCAGGGTCTGGCTCTCTCTCCCTTGAGCTTCTAGTAGGACTTTGGACAGGTAGAAAAAAGCAGAAAGAATTTGGAAGGGGAAAAAGCCCCTCAGCCACAAGCAGACCAAAACAGTGGGAGTAGGAAAAAAGACATGGACAAACAACCCATCATATTTCATTCATATTTGATTTGCTTGCTTGTCACATAAAATATTCCTTCCTGCCAGCAGCAGACTGTCTTTCCACAAACATACTTTGCCATTGCCACTTTCAGGAGAAACTCTGGGGAGCTAGAAAGATTTTGCTTTGAGGATTTCTCTTCCATCTGAAACAATGATATAGTTTATTTGATGAACTATTTCCCCCTAAGTTTTGTACCTGCAGGACAATCATGTCTTGTGTGCTCACCCTCACTTTGGGTTGTCTTAAGCTGGTGGATCAGCACTTACCTTTAGTCTTAGGAATAGCTTCTTGCCTGTTGTGCACATCTGGCTTCTCTTCAGAGAGCCGGCAGCATTTGGCGCTTTTCTAGACAGGAGGCAGAGAAGGTGACAGCAGAACCCATCCTGTATCTGAGTGGGCACAAATGTGCTTTCTGCAACAATCAAACCCACCAGGAAGTACTAAATTAAGATTTGTAATTATGCTCTCCAGAGGCATTTACTAACCCTGGCAGGCAGAACACGTCATTTTTGGAGCTTCCCTTTTTGGGGAGCAATGCTATGCCTTTATTTTGCTTGGTTATTCATATCAGCTTCTTTAGATGGCAGGTCTGATGTGCTGTCCTACCACTACAAGACCTTCCTCATTCTACAGAATTTCTAAGGAAAGTCAGCTCCTAACTTGGGTGCTTAGGAATCTCACCAGCTTAAATACTTAGAAAAAACCTGACTGATAATTAAAAAGCTTGGATTTTTTGTGTATTTGTTTTCCCTGTTCATTCTGAAGTTCTAGGGAAGAGCCCAAACTTTCTTGGAAAACTGAAAAAGTATTCTGTTTGGAAGTAGTTCTGGTCATAAAGTATAGTTTGTGTTTTGCAAGCTGCTTGGTGTTCACTATTTATGGAATGTTATTAGAAGTCATTGTGTTTCTTGGAAGATGACTAAATTATTATAATCGTCACCAGAAGTTGATGGCTAGCTGACACTGCCTTTAGAGGCTGAGCTGGTAAACAGGATATCAAAGGAAAGACTGACCTAATCAAAAAATAAATGAGGGCATGGGAATAAAGATCCTCTTTTGATATAAGCACCTTTAGTATAATAAAGGAACAATGAAAGAACAATAAAAGCCTGTTTAATTGCAAATGTCCAACTTTTTCCTCTACATGTTAGCAGCTCTTTAAAAGTGAGCTGTGCTTTAAATCCAAAGTGATTTGAAATCCTCCAGTATAGAAGCAGTTTGTCAAATATTTGTAATTTAAATAAAAAGAGGAAGAAAAGTGCAAACTTCTCCCATATTGTCCAGAACCATTAAAGCTATGTGCCAGAGGTATGCTTCTGGTATTAAAAAACCACATAATTTTTATTGCTTTGGTGACAGCGATGGAAGGAACATGTGAACAGATGCTAAGAATGAAAAACTGTGCCTGAAGCCTGATGGGAGTTTAGTGTCTTTTGATACACTCAAAACTGTGTCAACCCCTTCCATGAATATTTCATTGGCTTTTAAAAGGAAAATGGTCATGGCATTAATATATATATATATATTTATTTATTTTTTTTTTAAAGTGTTTTCAAAATACTTAGTTCATTCCTTCCCTGCACCCTTCTGCAATAGCCCACAGAAATACTGTGGTTAAAAGGTTAGTAAGTTTCTGAATAAATCAAGAATTTGATATATTCTTTAGACGTTAGCATGAAGAAATTCTGTTCTGGTTTGCAATCAATGGGATCATTGACTTACACGGGACCACAAATGGTCCGTAAGTACACACTCATTTATCATTCTGAGTGTACTTTCGAGTTTTCCAAGAAAGGTGGAGTTTAAAAGACCTGTAATTGCTATGGATATTCAAAAAGGTGGAAGACTAGATGGCTCATGGGATAGGAGAATGGAACACCAACCATTTTCTCTTTAGATCAGTTGCTCAGACTCAGTTGTGAAAAACTGCTTGAGTACCATTGCCATTCAGAGGGTGTTCAGTGACCTGTGAGGGAAGAAATGACTCTGTTTCCTAAATAAATAGTTTTCCACAGCATGCAAAATGCTACATGCCAAGACACCTGTTGGTACCTTGCTAACTTGGACAGCTAATGAAAATAATCTAGAGAGGAGCAACAAAAGGTACATTTGTTTTGCTGGGCTCTTGAACATCCTCTGCAAAGAAACAGAAGACATCTTGAGAGGTTTGACCTTGGTATTTGAGAAATCAGATGCAGTAGCAGTAGTGCCCCAGCACTATCCTCAGGTAGAAAAACTATTGGTGCAGATTATCACTATTTCAGATTCCTTGTTTGTAATTTCACTAACCCGATTGCTAGACAGTCAGTCTCAGAAGGCAATTTTGGTTTGTACCTTTGTGCAGGAGGTAGGCATATACAGGATAGTGTGTACGACCTCTTTTGGGCTCTTCAATAGCTCATTGTTGGAAAAGTTTTGCAGTTCCATTTAGGGCAGCAAGGAAAGCCAAATCTCAGGCACAGTCCCAGTTGAAATACTGTATACTTTCTGTTTAAGGTTTTGTTGAGCACTTGTAGAAGCAATTGAGTTGTCAAGTATCATCTGAGGCACAGAACAGTCACAACATGAACGTGCTTCTTCATAGCTTTAATCTCTCCTCCTTTTCCTCTTTTCCATACTTTGACATTTGGACTTTCTTCTAGAGCGTGTCCCTTAGGGCCAGAGGTTGTCACACCATGATGTCCCTTTCATGGGGCCTGATGCCCTCTATCTCGTCTCCCTCTATAGGTTTCCTCCCCTGCTTCTTTTTCCCCTTTTCGAGTGTTCTGTGGCTCTCTCTCTTCTACCCTCCCAGTCTCTCCAGTATTCTGCACGGGGCACGGGTTAATCTATGTTTTTTTGTAAACAGTGCAGCTTTAAATGAGACAAGAAGTTCAGTCCTTACTAAAAGCAACTAGACATTCAAACCAGAGCCAGTAGCATTTGATGATTTAGCAACTCAGAAGTTAGTATTTCATTATAGTGTTGTTTGTAAGCGCAGTAACAACTGTGTAGCAAGCTGTCTTAAATTCTCTTACAGTTCTACTGCAGAGGAGGTGAAAATAAAAATTAAGCAGTTATACAAGAGAACTTTTAGAATAACTGTCTTTGGCAGTTAGATTACCTTTGATGGCTGAACCTCCTCTCACATGGCTGCTGTAAGGCAAAAAACAATGCAGGCCTAAGCACAAGACATCACTTTTCAAGTCGATCCCTCTGCCTTCTTTGAAACCCAGAGCTTTGTCTTCAGCTCAGGCTGTAGAAGTGGGAGGTTCCCTGCCTGCTACATGTACCACCTGAGCAGTGGCTCCTTTCCTGATCCTTAGGTCAGAAGAAGTTGTCAGGTCACTGGAGAATAAAGCAAGGGTTAACAGAAATGCCAGTGATGCAAACAATTTTGGCAGGGACTGGAGAGAAGAGCCTGTTCCAGCAAGAGATGGGACATTATGCTTGTTATTTCAGACAGAGCTCTTACAACCTAAAGTCAGCTGGATTTTGCCGTGTTAAAATCACATACTTAGGGTGTTTTCTGCCTCAGCTTTCAATAAGGGCAGGTCAAAAAGTACAGTGTAAAGCTACATACATTTCCTATTTTTTGGAATATTCTACTGTATTTAACAGAAGTTTTAAAAATGGTGCTTAAAAATGCCTCCCCGATATCTTCAGCAATTTCTATAATCATGCAAGACTTCAAGAAATCTTTCCATGTGGAAAATCTTGATCTAGTATCAAGTAAATGGACATATGTCCTTGCACACAGGGAACCCAAGCTTTGAATATTTAATCAAATATTTAGCTGTTATGGTTTGTATGGTACAGTGAATCTTACATAAGGTAAAAAATTAAATGCAGCTGTGAGATCTTTTCCACACCACAGCAAGTTATCCTCCCACTGTGTCAGGGATGCATAACTATGGCATAAGGTTTAATCATGCCTGTTAATGCTTAAGCAATTTCATATCTACAATAAAAGGCAGTTTGCTTGTGGCTTTGAATTACCAGATTCTCAGAAGAAAAAGTACCTATTTATTTTCCTAGCATATTGAGCTACCAAAAAAGAAAAGGAGATAATTTTAGGACAATTAAGAATTGTTCAAAAAAGGAGACTGTCACCACTAATTACCTTTAGCTGTTTGGATGCAATAGAAAGAACATAAAGTCATAAGGATTTCTTAACAGTAAAAGAGCTTATATTAGAAAAGAAACTACCAATTACCCTGTTGATTGGCAAAGCTCACCCAACTGCACAGAGTGAATTTGAAACCTGTGATTCTTTCCAAGGTGAATATAGTGACAAAATGATTAGCCGTTCTCAGTGCACATCTATCTTAATTAAAACCTACCCCCCTGTGATGATGATATAGGCAGCCCAGCTTCTCTAGACACTCACAGTTGGCATCTGCATCAATCTTGTTGACAAAGACACTTCTTGAGAGCATGTGCTATAATGTTTTTTCTCTCCCATGCAGGGCTTTGAAGCAAAGGCATTCCTGTGGGTTCTGGCAGCCCCCAGGATCAGTGGCTCAACACTGCCCCTTAACCACTTCAGTATTTGCAAAGGTGTGTACATAACATGAGCTAACACAGAGCTTTCTTTTTCCTTTTCTGCTGTCTATTCAACTAGCAATAAGCATTTTGATAGTCAGGTCAACTTACAGTATTCCTTCATGACTACAAAGCACTTCCACTGTGATGAATTGCAGGTTCATGTTTCAGAACAAGACTTTGGGGGGGTCACACTTGACAGGTTTTCCATGTGCCACCTGATTTCACTGATACACTTGATGAACAGCTGACAAATTTAGAAGAATGAGACCAGTAGAACATAGTGGCCATAATGTGTTTATCTTAAGCAGCTGGGTGTCAAATTGTGCTTAAGTAATTAAAGGAAATTTATGTTAATCAACTTATTAAAAAACCCTTTTAATACAACACAACACTCCTCCTGAACTGGTAATTCACTTCATATAATTACAGTTACACAGAAAAGTTAGACAAATTTAAATGGAAATACTCTCTTTAAAATCCCTTTATTAAAAAAAGGCTGTGTACATAGATAGTAGTCATTTTTCAAAGTCCGTAACTTCATTAGTTTAAAAGCAAAATTCCAAAACACAGCTGTTCCCATACACCCAAATTGCTTGGATTGGACCATTTTATTTTAAATATTTTAAAGCCAATCCTGAAGGACACCACCCTCATAGGATATAAATGCAAAAGCATTAGATTGAGAAAAGTGGTTTTTTGAAGCCTTGGTGTGAGAAAACTGATACTGACAATGACATATTAATGTGCCAATGATGAATAAATACAAGAACTTAAAATTTGAACTACCAGCAATCTCATGCATCATTCTTTTTTTTTGGAAAGGATATAAAAGAGTCATATGTCAGAACTATAATGTCAGAACTGTTTATAATGTCAAGTGATGCATGTTGCATACTTTTAGTATATTCCATTGATCAAACAGAACCTGGGATAAGTGCAGATGATGGAGCACATTTCATGCGCAAATGGACATGGATTTGAAATGAATTTGGAAGAAAAACATTTTCATATTGAAATCTTAATAATTGTTTCACTCAACCTGCACCAAGTCAGGCACAAATTATTTTGCATACAGCTGATGCTTCTAACAATAACTAATATGAGTGTGATACCTGCAGGGCACTGTCAGCCAAGGAGAATTTATTCTTCTGATATAATGTAGTAATTTGATAAAACTTGTTGCAGACTTGAGAGAGTATCAGTCCCAACAGAGCCAGAGAGAACTATAATTTTCCCTTTGCAGACAGTTCATGCAGTTCCATTTCAGCTCATAGATTTAATCATGTTTATAATAAAGTAAGGTTGAGTTGTTTTCAGTCTGATTTCCTAAGAAAATGAGGCATATGTGACCATGCCATCTGTGAATCCCTGCGCTCCTAACAGCTACCGTGTTCAGAGACAATTGCAACCCAACTTGAAAGAAGGTAGAAGTCTCAGAGAGACTAAATTGCTGAAAGCTTTCACCCGGGTATCTGGGCAGGGCAAAGATGCCTAAATTAGTACTCCTTCTGAGGGAAAGGCAGGAAGAATTCAGCTGTTGAATGGTCTGTTTGGCAGCAGCCAGCAGTTCCACCAGCGGGAAGGAACTAGTCACGATACCTCTTACCTTTTGTCTCATGCAGCCATGGCAAAGAGCCCAGTGAAACCGAGTTGTTTTGAAAAGGAGGACATACAAGTCAAAGGACACAAATCTCTGGGAAAACAGAGTGCTTACAAAATGATTTGGTTTTAGCTATTCTTTGAACATCTAATTTTACTCTACAAAGATAACAAAATTTCATTCCAGCGCTTCTGTAAAAGGTTAATTTGAAAGAACAGTAGCTGAACCCTGCCAAAACCATCAAAACATCACATTATTTTAATTTACAGTTGTAATAAAATCAAGAGTGGTCGACAGCTTGTTGAGGAGAAGGCATATCTCGGGAATATTAAGCTGACTGAGTTGTTTCCCAAAGAACCTACTCCAATTTTGAGTACTGGTTAGAGCAAACGTTAAGTTAACGCAAACCAGGCTTCATTCTTAATTGATCTGGATAGAACCCAGTCCTACCTAGAAGTTTATATCCACACTTTAGGTAGTAGGTTAAAGAGCCCGTGCTTAAAAGAAGAAATTTATTAACTCTGTGTCTTCTAGAAAAGTTGCATTTTGCGATATTTTCGTTGTTTTATTGATTACTCTGAACAGTGTTCATAGAGACCAAAGAAGTTATTTGTACTGCATCAAATAGCTTTTCTGTTCTATGTGGGCAAAGGTTTGTGTTCTGTGGCTGCCACAGTCATAAAGAACAAAGAAAAGAAAAGGAGAGAGATGGAGTCAAGAGTGAAAATTGTTACTCCTGGAGCAGGCTGCTCAGTATTGCCTGGGCAGGCTTTGGCGACATCAAGCTCTCTGAATGCATCAATATTATCTTCCTTGAAAGGATGACACAGATGCCACATCTGTCACTGGATCCTTCAGATGCTGTGTCTCCTGCCATTCTGTATGACTTTGAGTACGTTGGAAAGGTCAAAACTTTTTGTAATCAATTCCATGAGGTCCTTGTCTTTTTCCACACCATTGATGAATTCTTCTAAAGTCAGTTCCCCTAAAAGGAAGTCAGATACTGCTTAGGAACCGAGAAACCCAGCAATCACTCTCAGCCCAACACAAGGCCATTCATACTGGATCGAATCCCTCAGGAAGGTCCCCTGTTCTCTGCTGATGGGCAAATGCAGGCAGAATATTTTCTAATCTTTTCCCACTTTGCATCGGATCCTAGAACTCAGACTTGCTTTTTTCTGTTAAATGAGATCAAACACACCTTTCACAGAAATCTAAGACCACTGTGAGTGCTTAGCATCTGTGGTGACAGAAATGTGTAAAAATGGGTCCTAATGAAGCTTCTGTCAAGGCTGAATTTAGATGTATGGACCAATTCTCACTGAGCTAACTGGAATTTATCTTATAGCTGGTTTTAACAGAGATTAGGGTGTGATTTGCTGAGGATTACCAGGCATACTCCCTGTGTTGACTGCTAGGATTATTTAGAGCCACAATAAGACATAGTGAAAAAATTGGTTAGGTGCTTTGATTAGATAAATTCTTCCAAGCAACTGAAATGGTCATTTAGAGTATGATTTTTTGGTCTCATGTCAAAAGCAGGTAATACCTTGGAAGTTGCAAGACAACTATAAAATCTCTTTTATTGAGGAGCAAGAATATCATTTAGGATTATTCCTCTTTTCCTGCTCACTTCCTTGTCAGCAAAGGCAAAGCCCAGTCCTAGGCATGTGTGTGCTTGCATGGTGCACAGGAGTGTACACGATTCTCTGGTTAGAAGTTATTCCAGTGATACTGGTTTTCTTTCCGAGAGGAAACAGAACTTAGTTTAATAGGACACGCTTGATCCTTTTTTTCTGAGAACGGTTCAAAGTTTCTTGTTAAAATCACAACGATGAATGATTTCTCACTGCAATAAGAAATTACAAGAGGCCAGACAAAAAGGAAGATAGCTGGATGACATAGGGCCCCAGGGTGCAGGGGAGCAGTGATTCAAATCGCATGCACTTCTGGTGAATGTTTAGCTGGATGACTTTTGGCTATTTTTGGATTTAAGTACTCCCTGGAGCTTTTTTGTGTTTTGTTTTTTGCGCATAGCAACCTTGGAAAGTTCATCTGATGTGAAAAGGAAAAATGATCAGCATTTGAAAAAGGTGAAAACTGCTTTCTACCCACAGGTAGTAAAGGCTGCTTCCTTTTTAGGCATATGGGTCCTCACTGCACTGGTGAGCAGGCTCATATACACACTATTAAAGTAGAAAGACGTCATTTGAGTGAAGTCCTGGCTCTTAGGCTTCAGTGAGAGGAGTAAGACCCCCTCCAGGGCTGGTGTGTAGTGCCCTGGCAATGTTCGTGCCTCCTCTTTCAACACCAGTGCCCCTATATAACCAGGAGCAGAGACAGAACAAGCCATCTCTGTGCATCGTCCTGTGTTGCCACTCACCCACTCGCTTCCTCCGATCCCTCCTCCTATCCCAGGCACTCCTCTTACTTCCCATCTCCTTCCCTCTCTATTGCCTTTGGCTCAGGTCTTTGGATGTGGTTCCTAGACTTGTCAGGTGGACACGCTGCATCATTTTCCTGCTTCTGCAGGTCAACTGATCTTGAATTCCCTCCTTTTGATCCCAGGCTATATATTTCAATGTACCAGTACCAGCGTGCAAGCAGACAAAAACCACTGCAGTTACCAGTGAGATGTGGTTACACTGGCACGCCCAGACTCACTGCGACTGTGATGGGTCTCAGGTTTCCTTGGGCTAATGAAAATAAATTGCAAAGACACCAGATTTGGTTTAAGAATTGCTCCTTACAACCACGGGATTATTTCTTGTATTTTAATGTGAGGAAGGACATTGCAACTTGTCTATTTGCCCTTTTCTTTAATAAGAAGCTACAAGGAGGTAGCATAGTTTAAGCTAAACTTGGTAAAATTTGTCCCATTCCTCAGGTGAAGCTAGTCCTGCTGCTTTGCAGCCATTTGAAAAATAACTAACTGTGGAAAGCAGTTTGAAATGGGAGTATTATGAAGAGAGTTCTGAATAATTCATGTTCTGGCATTTCATTGCTAAAATGTAAGACACAGAAGTTAGTTTTTCAGCTGCTGGTCTAGCTCAGATAAAATTATTACTTGCAGTAAACATATTGTTGAAGCAGTGGCCAAGGTACAAATAATCATAGAATTTGGGTTAGATTCTAGAATATGACTGCATGTTCTTTGGAGTCCATGGTAATTTGCCTTCACCCAAAAGGTGAGCCAAGCAGGTGGGGAAAAAATCCTGTGTGAGTTATTCACATGCATCACAAGATCGCTGTTTATACTTTGATTATATATCACAAACAGCTTTTTTGAAAGTAACCTTAATACACCAAATAAGACCAGAAAAATGAACAAAAAAATTGCCCCAAATTCCTGGCTGGGATCTGATTTTGCTCTGCAATGCTTTCCTAATATTCCTAATTTGTCAGTGATTGCAGTAATTGATGTAAAACATAATTGCTAGCGGAAAGAAGATCTTCATGATTAGAAGTATGGGGGAAGACACTCACATGCAGCAGGTTTTCTATGAGAAACAATTTTGAAGCAGTGAATTAAAGTTTTAGTTTCCAAATGCAAGTCCAATTGGCTTAATCTAGCTATCCTGAGAAAAAAAACAGAAGCATGTGTTAACGATCAGCCTTCAAGGGACATCCAATATGCTGTCCAGTCTTTAGAACGTGCTAGAGCCTGTGCAACCATGCATCTTAATTGGTTCTCTTATCCATTTTAGATTAAGCCAACACAAATATACTAAAAAATTATCTCAGTCACACTTTCATTTTACTGTGCAACCAGAGTACTAGTACTGGCATTTTGGATGAACAGTGCAAGACCTCCATATTTTAGCCCCTGCTGCATGTAATTCCTCTGTCGGCTTGAGTCAGTTGACTAGCACTTCACTGAAAAGCTGAAGTAATATATGGGTAAAGAAAAACAGATTCGGGCTTTCAGTTTGTCTAAAACAGTCAGTCCTGCAGTAGTGCCTTCAACTCCTCTCTTGATCCCATACTTGTTTATGGGGGAAAATCTCTGCCAATGCCAAGAAAACCTAGATTCTTACCGTCATTGTTCACATCTATCTTCTGAAATATCATGTCTGTGAACTCTTCAGCAGGCATGTTGCTGTGGCCATTAATAGCCTGGATAGCCTAAAGGCAGAAATGCAGAAAGTTCTTTCAGACGTTTTTCCATCAAGTTGTGAAAACAATACACTGGCAACTGCAGTAATTGCGATGCAGCTCTTTAGTTCACCAACCCTTTCAAAAATTGCTAAATAAATAGCTATTTCAAGTAAATCTTCAGTAATGAGGATTGGAAATTTAATTAACATAACACAGCCTGAAGAGTACAGGCTAATTTACATATCTCTGAAGGTCTTCTGAAACCATGTGGCATCTCTGCTCTGCAATACACTTTAGATTCCACACCAGCATTCTTATCTTGCCCTAGAGAGTTCTGTGTCTTTAGAGAGTGCCCTATGGTCTGTGTGATTTAAATAGAGTATTATTTTTCACAGCTGAAAGCACATGAGGAGAAAGCCCAAGTCATTTTTCTGTTAAGACATGCTTAATTTTGTAGTCACAAATAAAGTCAGACCAGCAGTCCTGGAAGCTGGCATAATTTACTTGTCCTCCATAGAAATTAAGAAAACCAGAAGTTTCCCCTCTACTTTTTCTGTGGCAAAAGAACCCAATATTTGGAGTAAAGGCATAAATGAATATTTTTGCAAAATTGTATCCCATTCACTGAGACAGTAACTTTTGCATTTGGTGGTCATTCAGGTTAGTAAAATAGGAGGCTATATGTTAATAGCCAGTGGTTCGGATGCAGCAAGCATGAGTTTAAAGAGTTGGATTCAAACTCAATATCCCAATTAGTAATTGACTGGGAAAATACGTGCATATATATTTATAAATACACATGCATATAAGTTCTATAATGGGCATACTATAGAATTTGTTTTCCTACACCTGAATTATCTTGAGATGAACTGTGTTGTGTAAGATAATTCACCATATATGCCTGATATTATATTAGAACTCATTGTATTTAAATAAATGTTAAGTTAAACTTATTCAGTACTGATGTGGAATTTTTGGCCATTACTGTCTTTATCTGACTTTGCACAAATGAGTTCCAAAAGGGCAGCAAGAATTTTACAAAAATAGATACATAAACTTGTTTGTATTACTAATTCATACTTTAGCTTCTTTTGGTGTTCCATATGTCTGACCCTGATGAGGTCTTCAGAAGAAAGTTGTACCCCTGCCACAGTTAAATTTTTTGTAGTGCTAAGAGTAAAGCAGTGGTTCCTGAAGTATTTGAATCACTGACTACCACAGAGTCACCTTAAATAATAAAATAAAATAAGTGGGCTGTTAAAAGACATTGAGAGGGTGCATGGTTGTCTGGAAGGACTTTTAATCATTGATAATGATCTGCTGGTCTGAAGTTTGCATAGCTGTAGGGACATATGAAGTTTTAATAGGACTTCCGTGATTTAAATTAATGTCTCAGATATGACATCATATAGTTTTGGACAAACCCTTGTTTACTGATGCTTACTATAAGTAGGGCCCCTAATGGCTGTCAGCCTTTATTTTTATTTTTGTTTAGAGCCCACCGATTTTAATCTAGCCTAGGTCAAATGACTTAAGCAGGTTTAAGTTAAAGTTCACGTACTCCAAAAGAGAAGAAAACACACAGAGGTTTAAACTGGTTTTAAAACCAGGTAAATTGAAAAAGAAATCTTCTTTACATTAAAAGGATTTTAATTGTCTTTTTGGATAAAGCCCAAGACAAAACACAGTTGCCTCATTGCCTCTGGGTGAAAAATGATGCAGAATATCTGCAAAAGAAAGATGTCATTAGTCTTAAACAAGGAGAAATCTGGGAGATGCAGCCTCTCCGTCTACCTTTAGAAAACTGCTCTTTAGAAGGTGACGCATCAACTTTATTTGCTTGACTCCATGGCTACATCTGGCTCCAGTTCCTTTTAATTTGGGCAGCAGCTCTTGAAAGTCTCTAACAGTGACTAGCCAGGCACCAGCACAGAATCCAGGAAAAGTATGTTCCTTGTTTATTGTGACATTAAATCCCTATTTCAATTTTATGCTCCTTGAGGCAAAACCTTGATCTGTAACGAGTCCTGTACATTTAGGGAGCAGTATTAAGAAGTCATTCATATTTGCAAGGAACCCTGTAATACCTTTTAGATGAAAGCAGCTACTGAAGTGCAAAATACTATTTCACTAGAGCAAGTTGAAAAATACATAAATTATTTTAAAGAAAGAATTGCACCAGTCTGGTTTTATGGGTTTGAAATGGACCCATTTTCTGCAAAATTTTATACAATATTTGTATTCGGATGTCACCGCATGATTTCATGGTAAAATTACCCCAATTTAATTTTAAAATAGGAATAATGGTATCTGTAGTAAACAAATCTAAAAGCCTTTCAAAAAATTAAAATATTGGAATATTTTGATGACATCTGTATTGGTTCTTGCAGCAAGATCAGTTTGAGAAGCCAGTTTTCCACAACAGACTGGCACAAACACTTGTAAACAGCTGTTTTATTCATTATGCCACTTCAGTTCTACCCTGCCTTATAGTGTAGTTTATCACAATAATGTCTCTACTGTTTCTACAGTTTTTCACTTTCAGTAAAGCATTATATCTGTAGAACTATGTTTTAAAGTAAAATACTACTTAGATACATTTACTTCAATAAGCAAGAAACTAATGGCAGGAATGTCACTAGACAGAACAATTCTGGTTTTACAACTGGAAAACATTAGGTAAAGTACAGACAATCCATTTACAACACATGATGAACCACTGTTTCAGGGGCAATGCACTGTGTCAAATGCTCTTGCTATTGGTCCTAACTTGCTTACCGTGAATATGCTTAATAGTTCTTTTTTGTCAATACATCCGTTTCCATCAGCATCGTATAACTTAAAATACCACTTCAATTTTTGGTCAATTTTCCCTCGTATAACCAAATTTATTGCAGCTATGAATTCCAAGAAGTCTATAAATCCATCCTAAGAGAGAGAGAGAGAGAGAAACATATTTAAAAACATTGGTTTTCTGTTAATTCTGGCAATTTCACAGAAAAAGGTCATCAAATTCACTATAATCAACACTGATTTATAAAGCAACTTAACACAGAAATCTCCTGTAGAGTTTAAAAAGGATGAGCTCAACTGGAAGTACTATAGGAAGGGGTGTTAGCACAGACACTTTCGTTCTCCCCTGAAAGCTGGGGCCAGTGGGGCTGGGGGGCAAATCTGTTCTGAGCAATTGTTATTGACACTTTTTGAGGATAAGAGAAACAGTTTTGTAATAGACTTCCACATGTGAAAAAGGGGAGTCTGGGATATCTGGTTTGGTACCGATGAGTTGTCTAAGCAGAGTTGCTTATATTCATATGAGTACTGCAGAATGACGGATGATTTCCAGTGCAACAGAGCTGTTCCAGGTGTTACTCATCTGAGAGATCATGTACTAAGTGTTGTACGTGGTAACCAATAAACTGGCATGAACCTCAGGTACTGTGGTTTATCCATATAAACACCAGGTCTCTCTTGACTAAATGCATTTTGCATGGGATATAAAGCCTTCAAGTCATAAACTAGTTTCTAAATAGTGAGGACTGGGGGATATTCATAGGGAAAGAGCATTTCAGATTCATTTAATTCCCTATTTTCTGATTCCTTCTCTGAAGCTACTGATGGAAACCTGTCAAGGACAGACCTCCATTGTCAGGTGGTCTAAGTTACTGTGACAGTTCCTCTGTTTCTGTAAAAATGTGGTAAGGATGGAAGAAACAGTTGCTGAATTTGGAGAGTATTTGCTCCAACTGTTTTTCATGTGGATATAAAAAGAATTAACAGCTGGTAAATTTAATCTTGTGATCTTTACATTGGTCAGAATCCAATTGCTTGGAAAACGTTGGAAAGCGTCATCAGTTTCAGATGGCCTGTGATTGAGAAGAGAAGGTTGGATGAGTATCTAGTAGGTTTAGCATGTTACTTATTTTTATTGTCATATATCAAGACATCTTATCAGTTGAGGTTTTGCAATGAGCAGGCATTAATCTGTCCTTGAGACTGTACTAGGCTAAAGGAAAAGAAGTCCTGTAAAGGTGCGGTGCGACTCATTGCCATGCTTGTACTGCTTGTTCTGATTTCCGTGCGAGGCTGTTCAGCAGGGTAGCACCTAAGAGGTAAATCCAATGTTTCAACCACACTGGATTCGATGTACATGCAGAAATGGTGCGTGCATAACTTGTGCAGATTGACCATTGCTTCACAGACTCTCTGTGCAGGTTCTGATGTGGTTACTGGATTTACTCTAATTGCGAACACAGCAAAGACAAAGGCACTATTCAACCATTGTTTGGGATTAATGAAATTTGGCAGTAACTGTATGTAGTTTTCAAAGAAGATTAGGCCCAGTATTAAAAGCAGATGCTTTACCAAAAAAGACACACCGTGTACTGCAAACTTTACACTCCTTTTTGGCACACCAGCTTGAATTTCAATTTTGCAAATATTATTTCAAGAAGCATCTGATCAAGTATTTTACTGGAGGGCAAGGTTTATTTTGCTGATTACATTTCCATTATCTGATTTGATAGATTTATTAAGAATGTGGTTAGATGCATTTCATATTGCTGCCTTGTTGTTGCATTTCATACTCCTTATGAAACTACAGATTAATGTTAGGTTTGGTGGATGTCCATGACCAGATTAATTTTCTTCTTTCTCCTTTACATTTCACTTTGGAAAATAGTATTTTGTTTGCTTTCTTCCTGTGTCTTGGTGTCGCTGTTGTTGCTCTGACAAAGTATCAGAAGTTTGGACAACATAATAATCACCTTAATGTGTTTAGCTATGTAATTCTGATCTGGTGGATTGATTGGCCGTCCAACTGAAGGCCAAGGTCAGAAAACTCCCACCTCTGAAAAACACCTGAGAGAAATTGTAGCTGCCAGGAAAGCCCCAGCCACATTCTGTAGACATGCAAAGACCACCAGTGACATGTTCACCTCAGCAGCCAGTACACCAGGAATAGAAATACTGAGAAGGCAGACATGATTATCTACATGATGTGGTACCGGAAGCATTGCACAAAAAGATTGATGAGAAATGTACTGGTTTTCCTTTCTACACCAAAACCCATACATTGTAGGAGAAATGCAAAAGTTTACTTGATGCAGGAGGCTATGGTGATCTTGTTATGCATGTACAGAGCTTTCTCAGATAAAGAGAAATACTGCACTTTTTGCAGTAGCATCCAAGAACTTCAGAATAATACATTAAATAATGAAAAAAATTGTACCAGTAACCTATGAAGATCATCCGGTGGTTCTGTGAGTACAACAAATAATACAATAAATGTGTTATGATGTTATTAAAAGAATACTGCCATGCTGATTTACCCATCTGCTGCTCTATAACCATTCACAATGCAAGTATCTAGGTAGGTTCTTACATGTCTCCAGGCTCTGTAAAACTTCACTCTGTGCAGTGCACACAGTAAAGCATCTGTTGCTCGTTAGGCAGTCAGTAAATCACAAGCAAAGGGCTACCATAAAAATAATAAAATAAAATGAAAAAACAACCAACCCCAAACAACAACATAATAAGCAGAGATGATTACCAGTGGTGGAAGATATAAATAATTTACTTCTGGTGGTTTACTCTGTTATTCCAAAGGGCAACTTTCTAATATTTTTATTAAATAGAGTTAATGCTGGTGAAGCCTGCTTTTTTGTCTGCTTAGGATACTGAACAGATTTGGGTGATGGATGCACTGCTTGTGTGTGAAGGCTTATCTTCCATGTCTGCACGGCGCTTGCCCTGCCTTCCTCGGCTGCAGCACATTACAGTGGGATACTGTGGGCATCTGGAAGAATGGTGAAGTCCAGCTCCCTTCCCTGGCCGAATGGGCAGAGCCAGCTGGGGAAAGCTCACAGGGTATGCCCTCTGGATATGGTGTGAAACAGCGGGGCAGAAATCTCCTAATGCCATTCTGAGGAGTGGGCCGGAGACACACCAAAAAAATGGGTTCAGAACTTCCTTTACATGCCTCAAAGTCTTCTGGACTTTCTGCTTAGCATAGTAGACAAAATAAAAATATATACTTTTTTTTAGTCTCTTAACAACTTGACCAGATGAACTATAATCTTAAGGACGCCTTATGGTTTTGCATGTGTTTGTGCCCTTTGATGCTGTGTCTTTGTAACTTGTTTTGCTTTCACTGATGAGCGATTTTTTAAAGCTGCTTTGAACAGTTTGATTCACAAAGCAAGGACAAAAGAAGGCTCCAAAACTGGAAGGAGACTTTGCTGATGATATAAAATTAGTCCTCATGGCCCTGAGGGCACCACCAGCCCTGACTGTCTCTGCTCGGGGCCCAGGCCCCATTTCAGTTGTTCATTAGTTACTGGATCTCCTGAGGAGAAAGCAGTTTAATTTTATCTTCTTATGAGATGTTTTTTGCTTCAGAATGTCAGCCTGTGTGCAGTTGCTGGAGGCTGCTCACTTTTGTTTGGTGAGGACGGGGATGTGCGTCCTGCGAGGGCAAAGCCGGGCACTGAGGGACCATAGTGTTACACAACAGCAATTAATACCCCAGCCGGGGAGCCGTAGGAGAGCATTATCATTCAGATCCCAGAATAGTCTTGTTAATCTTCACAGGTCCTTAAGAAACTCTCACAGCTTCCAACTATTTGAATACAAATTAAAAATAATTGACTTGTCAGCTATGAATACACAGCTGATCTTAAACTACATGGTAACTCAAGGTTGAGCCAGAATGATCAGAACTCGGCATTTTGGCTGCCTAGATCTTACCTGAGAGTGATTTCCTAGCAGTGTTGACACAGTGCTACTGGGATAGCCGTCCATCTCCCAGCACGCGCCATGGCTGTGCATGTGGAAAGGGACAATTTCTGTCCCTGCAAAACCCTACGATGAGTGAACTCATTGTCTTACTTGGAGCACTGAGCACTCTACCAAGAGTCTATGCACAACAACCAATGTCTCGTCTCCAAAATTTGCTCTTGAAAAAGCTCTAAATTCAACCTGACACCAGGAGAATAGCTCAATAGGCTTTATCAGGATTAACAAATGTGCAAATATAGATGGTCTAGCTATTTCAAACATAGGGCTTAGGACATTAAGCCACCTTCCTTCCCCACTCCCTGTCTTTCAGAGCACTACTTAAACCTCATAGAGCAGCGGTAGGAGACACAGGTCAAACAGGAGATTACAACAGCTCAGAATAACTGTGAAATTTATAGCTATTCCTATGTGCTTCTCTCTTTCTCTCTAGACCCCATTTCAAATATAGCACTGCTTTCTCTGCCCTCAGAAACCAAAAGGAAGATTCATTTCACTCCATTTCGACTTCCCCCATTTCCTTGCTTGCTTTTTGCTTCTGAAGACTTTTAGCTGTTCCTCAAAGTGTTGCATACACATTATTGAAGAAACACAGAGCTACTTGTGACTCTATTACTTTGACACATCCTTAAGGTCTGAAATTGGAGCCTGGGGCTTGGAGAGAGCTCCAGATCCCCTACAGACTATGGCCAGAATCACCAGTTTCCCAAGTAAACAAAGCTGGTGTCTGTCATGGGGTGGGAAGAGACTCTTGGCAAGCAAAGGCCATTAGGTAAAGATGAAGAACGAAGTGGGGAATTAGGAGCTGCAGATTGTTAAGTGGTTTTGTGATAGTTGCATACCCACTGTTACATAAAGAGATGAGGTTGTATTGACCAGATTGTTACACAAGGTTCTGTTTTGCCCAGATGAAGAGAACCTGTGAGGTTTGGGGACTTAGAAAATACCAGGACTTTTGTGTTAGAGGAGTTGGAAATGCAGAGCCAGCTATGTGTCCTGGCTCTCAGGCTTGTAGGCCCTTGGTGAAACCTGGTGAAACCCAAAATATTAAGGTGACAAACAATTGGATTTCTTTAAAATTAACAACTACCCCTCAACCCCCTGCCATCACTCCCGATTTTCTTTCAAGATTACTGGAGAAGCAGAGAGACAGGGAGATGACGGAGGCATTGGGCTGGGTCCTGTGCTCAGCCTGCAGCAGGGCACAGCGGTGCCCAGGAGGGCTGTGCTGAAGGAAAGCCCGTGCTCAAGGACCGAGTCCTCTGCCATCGTCTGCTGGGTGGTGGCACTCAGCTTTCTGCACCTCTAATTTTGAGCCTCCGCCTGGGCTTTTAGGAGCAACTTCCCCAACCTAAAACAAAGCAGTAGGCAAGAGAGAGAAAACTAAAAAACGCAGCCATGACCACATAATGCGTTTTTCAGCAAATTTCTTGCTGGTAATTCAAGCACATTTTTCTTGTTTGACAAACCGAAGAATGTAGCAAGACAAACCTCCAAGAAAAGCACTTTGAAGATATCCATGTCTTATACTGGTAAAGATGCTCTATTTGGCAGATTATCTCAGATGCTCCTAGACAATGTTTTTATGAATTAATGTCTCAAGGGATGTATGCAAGAAGACTCTTAAAAGTTAAACACATATACTATAATTCCCTAAACTACTCAGTATTATCAGATAAAGGACCTCAGGGAAGGAAGAAGTTAATAATCTCTACCTTCTTCACTTAGTAGGCATTTTTTATTTCTGTAAAAAA
Source organism: Aviceda cuculoides (assembly GCA_035590195.1). Taxonomy (NCBI): domain Eukaryota; kingdom Metazoa; phylum Chordata; class Aves; order Accipitriformes; family Accipitridae; genus Aviceda; species Aviceda cuculoides. The sequence continues at coordinate 11,137,640 of JAVJGG010000031.1, forward strand.
TGGGAGATTATAGATCATGTTTTGTCACAAGAAAGCAATTACCAATTTATTGTCATTGCATGAGTTTGCGGCCAAGTTAGTTAAAACAGATCATCCAATTTATGCTGCATTTTTTCTGCAATTATTATTTCCAAAGCATGGTTCACCAACATCATTGTTGCCAACGAATGTATGAATCATGACTGCATATGTTCGGATGTTTCAAAGCAACACTTAAATGATGAAGGGGGAAAAGAAGAAAATGCAAACCTGGAGTAGCCTTTAACTTCTCTATTCATAATTAATATGGAAATAAATAGAAAAAAAGAGAGTTGCACTTTTTAAAAATACTTAAAATTTTTTTAAATAAAAGAAGCATATTCCTGAACTGTTTCTCATTAAAATTACTTTCCCCTTTATCTACATCATAATTGAACAGGTAGTATTTAAAAGTACTTATGATTAATTGTAAAGTTAATCTTCATTGCCTATTCATGTAATGTGACAAAATTACAGTGTTAGCTAGTAACAGTAGTAATATACTCCAAGTGTTTTTTAAGTTCAGTGAAAGCTACAGAGTACATGCTAATTTGTTTACATTTAAATGAAATTTTCCAAGAAACCCTACACATGTTGTTAGAAAAGTGCAGTTGCTTCCGTTTGATGTTTAATTTTGGTCATTGAGTAACTGCAGAGGAAGTGACTCTAAACCCTTTCTTTTGTTTTAAAAACAGTCAAGGAGTGTAGGAACTCGGGTAGCACAAAATGGGAGACTGCAGAGATGAAGATTATTTTATTATTTTTAAATAAAATTGAACTTCATCTTTCTTTCACATTCCTCCCTTTCTATACTGACTCACACTGAGTTTTGCTACATTTGTTTCTGCAGAACATTCAGTAAAAATGTATATGACACAAATTTAATCCAAGTTAAAGAAAAAAAAACAAAGAAAAAACTTAAGCCAAAGAATCACTTGACCAAACCTCTAAGTGCTTAATTTTCGTTGCCAGCACTTTTTGCCACCGATTTCTCTGTATGCAATGTGGCGGTTCGTTTTCTCTAGGTCTCTTGTGCAACGTAGCTGGCATTGCAGCTTCATACAGGACCTACGGGCTGGGCTGTCTCAACCTGTGGGTCTCAGGTGCTGGATCCTAGTGTGAAAGGGGACTCCTGAGAGCCACCTGCCAGGCGTTGGTGGATGTAATACCTCTGGCCTTGCACTACACACAAACCCTGTCTTTGGCCAGGGCGTGCTCTACAGGGTGATGGACCTACTGCCCAAGTGCAGGAAATTTGCTCTATTGCAAATGCAGTGAGCCTGGACGCGCTGTGCCCAGATGGCAAGGAAGGGGCTATTCGATGAGGTGGGGACACTCCATGGTGTGTGCTGCCCCATCACATAGCTTAATCCAATCCAGTTAAGCATCAAGACTGCAAATTCAGCTGGAATATTACTTAATAGCACTTGCCTTCATGAATATTTTGAAACTTTGTTTTTGAAGAGAAAATTTATTGGAAATTCAGATGACCTTTTTTGAAAGGCAAAAAAGCGTGCCACTGAATTCTGCACTGCTGTAACAGAAATCTGAGACAGACCTCACTTTAATATCCCATGTAAAGAATCAGCCTTCCACGCTTGATGCTGCTGTGCCACTACTGGGGAATTACCTCTGGTCTCAAACTTTGAGATCATAACTCATACCATCAAATCCTATAGACAAGAATTCAACTGTACTGACATTAGCGAGTGATAAATTTAACGGTAATGTTAATGTAGGCTTTTAGCTTGTAATGAAACATTATTATAACATAAGTTAATACTATCACAACGGTAAGTCCTGTGCCAAACCACTCGAAAACAAAATTAAGATTGTGAAATTGCAACAATAATTGTGGAAAGTCCTTACAAAGCAATAGATTCTTTTTTGCAATCCATATATAAAATTGTATCTAAAAAAATTGTGGAGGTAGTTAAGAAGTAGAACAAAGACATTCTTAAGACAGTCTATAAATAAAGAGAGTAGTGTTTCATGGAACCAGGTGAAATATTTGTAGAACAGAGTTTCTGTTCCATGGAGTTTTTTATAAGGGTACAGTACCTTTCAAAAGCAATGAAGCATGCTGACAAAAATGATACAACTACAGTGCCTTGAAAACAGCAAAACATAATGTAACCTCCTCTTTATTTACAGTAATCAGGCTAGTTACATTACATTTGAGATAATTTTATGCTACATTACTCCAGATTAAAGAGAAGCAAATGGTTTGTCTTTGTTGTTTTTGTTGCTTTTGTTGGATTGTGTCCGAAACTAATGGGAAATGGATTTGTACATGTACATGTCAACTCTGAAAAGCCCGAATATTTCAGGAAGTAAGAACTGTAGATTTTTGTTACTTCAGATAGAATAATTCTTTATGCTTAAGAGATATCTTGATTCTTATTTGTTTCTAGCCCTTGGTTTAGAAGCTGATTAATTTTTTGACACACAGGCTTTTATTGCTGACTCTATAAAGTGATTGCTATGACTGTCATGAAAAGTTTTCTAAGTATTTGTTGTTGGGGAGACTAATTGAAGGTGATTGTGAGAGTGAAAAAGGGTTCAAAACCAGAAAAAGCAAGAGGTAGACTTCTCTGGGCAAAGTGGTAGTGCCATCCTTGTGTGCTGAGTCAACACAAGAACCACTGAAAAGGAATAGCATAAAACGTAGCATGTCTTGCCAACCACAATACCAGCTTATATGGCTCTTGGCCCCATAGTGTAGTATGTAATGCAGATGTTGCTGCTGCAGCCTTACTGCCTGGGTTAAGCTGGCTTGTTAGAGTCAGCTAAGAAAAGTGTACTTGTCCAAAGAGTCATTTCAACCTGAAGACATCCCTAAAATTATGCGTACAGCTGAACTTAACATTTGCACAACTATTTGAAGACTTACGATACAAAAGAGGACAGTTCAGGAAAGTTTGGGAAAATAGTTCTGTAGTTATCATCCTCTCTCACCCTGCTTTGGATAACTATTAACTATCACACATAATTCTATCGTGTCAACTTTGGTAATGCCTGCAAACATGTAAGGATGCAGCAAATACTCTAGACAGTTCCTTAGGCAGCCTGACAATCCATATCACAGCAGCTATTCCTGGTCCTGAGGACACATCAGAGCAAGACAATCTGAGAAAGGAAGCCCAACTGAAGATCAAATTTTCCAGCAAATGAGAGTTAGCAAAGATGCCCTGAGCCATTATAATTAATCCCACAAGAGGTGGAAACACTTAATATTTAGGTTCCAAGTAGCGTTTAAAGTATTGCTCACTAGCAGCCATTTTATTTCGTCTCTTAAGAGCTCCTCATGCCTTCAGTAAGAACGTAGAAGGCAGGTATCACATGGTGCAGGTAACCGTTGCATAGTTGGGCCATGTCAATCTTTAACAAAGTAATGTCTTCGGTAGAATGTCTAGCAACCAATTGCCTCATATCGATGAAAATAATATTCCTCTGTCTCTAACAATTCTTAAGAGGGGGGGAAAGTGGAGGCAGAAACCAACTGAAAGTCAAATGAAGAATGAAGAATGAGTTACATAGATCATCAAAACATCTTTGAAAAGTATTACATCTTTCTGTGAGCATTTGCACACTTTCCTTGGAATATGAGGTGCAACCACTGCTTTCACAGAGAATTTAATGGCCAAATGATTTGCATTTCCTTCTACTACAATACCTGAGAAGATATACTTGTCTAACCTCATTCATGTCCCTATAACCAGAGAGGATAACATCTACTTATAGCCAGAACACAGAATCAGATGATGAAAAGTCTACCTGAAAATCGGAACTGTAAAGACACAGCAGGACAGTGCAGAAGGAGCTAGGGTGAGGAAAAAAGGAGTGGTGGTCTGCTTCCCAACACTTGTCAGCACTGTGCAAAGTATGAGGAGTGAAGGGAAACTCTCACTCTTCAGGAAAAAAAGAAAAAAAGTTGTAGCTTGAGATTTAGTTTACGTTGCTAAGTAGTCATTTCGACACACAAGAGAGTTCTATTGAAGTAACACATTTTCGCATTTCTCATTATCTGTTGTACATCAAACAGCCTGTTTAACTTTCTTCTTTAGATTTTAAAATGGATTCCTTTTAAAATCCTTTTTTAAAAAGTTCTAATCTGCATAATGATGTCAGATGAACTCTTGTTTATCACAGAACTACTTTAAATTTTAGATGAAAAAGCACAAACTAGAAAGATGATTAAAGATTGGCATCAGTTGGTGGCTCCTTATCTAACAATTTCTTAAACCTTTTGCTGTGGAGTGTCCATTTTTCTGCATCTACCAACTTTATCTCTGCATAAGAAATGTAGCAGAAAATACTGTTCTCTGTTGAGGACTATTCGATGCTTTATAAAATGTTAACAGAAAATCCTTGAACTTGCATAATTTTCCTTTGGTGCTACATACCTATTAATCTTCTTTACTCTTCACAGTATATCCTACCTTTTAAAATCCCATTTTCTTACAAAGCAACAAACGCTTATTCCTGTAGCTAGTTTCAATTAATGCCAAAATAAGCAATAAGAGAACTATGATAGCAGAATCCCATTTTCAGTACATTGCTTCACGTGTTACATGGCTATGCAAATTTTGTCCTTCACAGGTCATAAGAAACCAATCAATCAATCAATTCTTACAGTGTTCAATTTTTATTTTTAGTGGTGGCAAAAAACTGCAAAGCCAGTGGAAGTGGATGACAGTGATCTGTGTTTCTGATTTAAAGAAATAAGATTTTTTTAGCATAAGTTTTAAATAGTAGCAGTGCTGACTATAGAATGTTTCCTTAGCTCTGTTTAAGAGAAACTGACACTTCCAATATATTATGAATACCCCAGACATTATTTTTCTAGATAGGCTCTCTCCTTTGGTGTAACCTCATTTTGAAGGATATAATTTCTCTGGAATATGATACATATTCTCATAGAAAACCAAATATACATCAGTATGCTTGGCAACTGCTGAAGTATTTTAGATAAACATAATTGTTTCCTCTCTAAAATTCATCAGTAGTCTCCATGAACTAGGACTGCATGACAGCTATGTCTGGACTGAGATGCAGAGGGAAAAAAGCAGGAGGAATTCAGCTTACTTGTATAAGATTGCAGCTTTTTCATTTTTGTGTTACAAATAGCTTAATGGTGAAGAGGACTGAGATCATTTTTCCCTAAAATGACCATAAAGGGAACCCTTTAAAAAATGAACTCTGTTGCACTTGTATTTTAATAAAAACATTAGTTTTGAAGGTTTTCATTGGAAAGCTGTGACAAAAGATAAACCCACCATTTGTTATACTCCCAATGCCATTGTATAAATAATGCTTACAGGTATTGATGTATGAGTCATGAATAAAATGTTTGCTTAAATTCTACCTCCTGCACTCCTCGTGATAATCTCAAGGAAAGTTAACTTTGCAATTACAGTCCTGAACATTCAACGTCTTTGTTTTTCACTGGAGCTAAGAGTGATGAACAACTTTCAAACTTCACTAGCATAGTTATTTATTTGTTTGTTTGTTTATTTAATTATTAGCAAAGCATCCCACAGAGGTCAAGGAAAGGGATGAAAGGTCTTGACATAGAACCCTTGTTTTTAAGAAACATGTAAAAATTAAAGACATCTGCATACTTGGTGTATAAGGTCGTGTAATTATGAAACAGCTGGTGGTCTGCACAAGAGACACACCAGAAATGGTTAGCATTTACTTAGTACGCTCCTGAGAAGAAAGCTTTTAGGACACAGCCTATGTCACTAATCTCCAGTAGAAACAGGCACTGACCAGAAACAGCTTTTCTACGTTGAAGCCAGGGGTGTCAATACCTGTCCAGTACTATGCTCTGCCACGTGTAAGTACGCAAGCTAACCGAGTCCGGGGAGCCACACAGCCACAGTGGCACTGTCTCTTTGGCGCGGTTAAGGCAGTGCGATGCTCTGAGCTTACAGGGTCGGCCTGCTGCCAAGACCGGAGGTAACCCCAATCTCTACGTGACGCTGAATTGTGCTGTGAAGATGTACTCCTCCTTGCCGTACGTCCGCTGACCTTAGTTATTTCCATGAGTGGGGAGCTGAACCACTCTGTTATCTCCAACCTAAAGAAATCCAGGGAGTGATAAGGTTTGGCTTGCAACTGAATTCCTGTTGGTATTTGTGTGGATGACTTGAATGAAACAAGCTTCGACTAGGCTTTCAATCTGTCAACAACAATTGTCAAGAAAAACTACCACGCTGCCATAATTCCTTTTTAATTCTTTCCAGTTTACTGGCAAGTTGTTTTTTTTAAATGGAAATCCTAAGTAGGAGAAGGATGTCTGTAACAGACTTCAGCTGGAAGCAGCAAGGCTAACAAGGAGGTGAAAAACAATTCACAACTTAATTACCTGCCTCCCTGCAAGTCCCACTGGCATCCTATGAGGTTAATATTCCACACTATCTGCTAGAGGTTTTAAACTGGGCATACATGAAACACAGAGGAGAAAGTCTATGCACCTTTTAAGAGTGTTTTATCATTTTATTCTATGATAAAATACCTCCCAGCATGGACGACCCTAACTTAACTCAAGGAGCATTAGGCTGCTATAATTGGAATTGGAGATTAATCTCAGGCCTAACACTTTAGCACAGCTTTCTGAGCAGATTCCTTTTTGTGAAAAAACAGAAGCCTACATGAGAAAAATATATTTTATGCTGAGAGTAGAAGGCCTTATTAAATGACTCAAGTTTTCCAGAGTGAGTTTCTTTAGATTTAGATCAACTGTAAACTGTAAACCCCAAACCATGTGCTTTTATATATCAGCTTCAGCAACAGAAGTCATATCAATTTTAAACTCTAAAAGCTCCACTATTAAACCATGGTATTTTCTGGCCACAAAAGGTTAGGTAAAGAAAAAATCAGATCATATATCTGTTAAAGTCAGCTGGGGGAAGCCTGAGAGAAGGTTCAAGTTTGCTAGCTGTCTAGCTAAACAGCACTTGTATATAAAGGGTACTATTAAGAGAAAGGAAATCACTTTTATCAAGAAGTTTTGTAAACTTCACCACTCACTGGGATAATTCTATTAGAAAGCGACAACCAGACAAGAATACAACAGCAAAGGAAATAAAATTTTGATCTACAAGCCTGAGAAGTTGCTTTAGTACTGAAGGAAACTGTAAGCAAAAACTCAAATGGCCAAATTATTTCTGAATTTGTGTGTTATGCAACCACTTGCATCCATTAACTTCTGTGGCTTGGAGATGAAAGATTATCAGCTGTTTAATATTGTACAGTGCCTAAATGTTCTACATAGTGTCATGGAAGGATAATGACCCCTTATTTGTATAATCATAGCTGCCATTTCAGAGCCCACAGTGTGATACACCTGGTCAGCCATCCATTGACCACTCTTCACACATCCGTACTTAATTAAAAGCACTTTTGAGGATCAAAGCCTGCATTTCTGCCAAAGACCCTGGGGAAGGGAAAAAGCTGTAGAAACGGTATAGGACAAAAAGTAAGTGTATGGAATAAGGAGATCCTCTTATTTTACCTCATCAATAGCATACAATATTATATTATCCTGCCCCAAGAGGCTGGTCTGTTGCCACTTTATTCCCAGTTTAACCACATAAAAATCATCATAGCCATGTACTTGAAAAGTGTTTGATTGGTTCTTGTTATTTCTAAAAGTATACCTTAAAAATAGTGGTCATTAATCTTGGTAATAAAGGAAAAAATATAATTAAAGTTATGAAAACAGAATGCTGTGAACGATACTGGGAAAAGAAACAAAAGCTGTATGGCAACAGAAATGCAATCATTATGCCGAATAGAGACTAAAATACAACAAATCTGTAAAGCTCTGTAAAAAGTTGTTGTGGGCTCAGGATATAAATCTTACATCTTAAATGGGTCCTTGCCATTTTTTTTCTGAACAAAAATCTCTGCTGGTCTCATATATGCCAGATTTATCTTTGTTTGCCTGGTATCCTTACCTAACAAGGTTGATCCTCTCAATACCTGACATAACTTTACAAATGCTCACAGGCTAGTGATCAGCACAGATTTCTGAGCTTTGCTGCACTCTAGCTTGATTCCCAGCTTCTGTATTGTTTAACACCCATTCCTCTACTTTGTTTTTCTGTTGTTTTTTTTTTTTCTGTGGGTTTTGGGTCCCCCCCCATTTTTCTTTTATCTTGAAACTAATCTACAGTTTGGGATCTCCTTGCAGTAACCACAGCTCAACTCCACATTACACAGAGAGCTAAAATTTTCAGCAAACCTAGGTATGAAACACCTGAAAAAAGAAGGCTATCTCTAGGGACTGGAAGAGGTGCTAAGCTAAGACCCTGCAAGAGGTGTGCAAGGATTACAATCTCTGTCAATGGCCATGCATGTGACAGCTAGGAAAAGTCCTTTAGCTGTGAAGGCTGGCAAATGCATAGATTTGCTTTACTTGAGTGGCCCAGTCCCGATTTGGCAGATGGTGAGGTGCTAGTGCTGGGCACACATGGCCTTCTCTGGTAGAGGGACTGCTGTTCCAACCCATGCAGCTTACTGTAATCAAGCAGGCCACCCCTTGTTGGTCTGGTATCTGTGACCCTAAGCATTCCAAAATAGAGAGATGGGAGAAGACAGTAGGGGAAATGCTTTCTCTTATATTAACTATACAGCCATAGCCTGCTATCCCCCAAGGATGTGTTGCTGAAATGTGTGATGGTTAGCAATGTGATGGGTGATGAGGCAGTTTTTCTGTGAGACTGAATTCCTGATCATTAGCCTGTTTTTCCGTCCTTTAGCTTTGGTTGATCTTGGTTCATCTGAGGAAGATGGCTCCTCCAGCCTCTCTGCCCTCCACACTATACATACTGTCCCTCTATGTTTAAAACACATGTATTAAGTCCTCTCCAAGCATCTGCTCTCTGCTTCTTATGGGAAAAGTTGCTTTGCTATCTGGCAATATATGAGGGTGATGATGACAGCCTGCAGAGCAGGGTGACACAACTCTGAAACACCAGATAGAGAAGTAACAATTAGCAGAGGGTTCCCATTTTGGTTTAAATGTGTTTGGCCACTGCCACAGCAATTAAATGTGAGCAAATGCTCCTTCTGAAACCTGCTTTTATTCCACTCGCCTCATTTCTATATTAATCCAGAAACTGAAGGTCTCACTAATCTGAAGCAGAGCATGTGCTGACAGGCAGTGCCCTGGGACGCTCCAGCTTTGCAATGAGTGGTGGCCAGCTCCAGGACCTTACGAACATGAGGCAGTGCTCAAGAGAGACCTAGAAAACAGCCCATACTTGTCTGCCAGTGATTAGATACTCTGATGTCTTTTGCTCTCTCCCTCCACAACCACATGGTCTAAGGTCTTCTATACCTAGTGAAAAGTGCTACACACAAGTACCAGGTGACCATGGCTTTGGCCTTGTCTGTACACCTAAGGAAAATATATATTGTCTGTCTGGGACCCAGCTACATTAGGGAATGCTGATTGCAATCGCAAGCAGTTATTGCAGTAACAGGGAGGGTAAATTAGAAATATAGCCTAGAGAAGCTGCTTGACCTCTTAATTCGGTAGCCTGTTTGGTCTTGTAACTTGGGCACTGTGTGTGATCTCCTCATCTGAGTGACTTCTTCCTCTGTCACAGGTTCAATACAGTACTTTGGGCAAATCTGTTCATCAGTTCTTCATCATCATAACTTCATCATCAGTTAAGTGCAGACCATATTTTCCCCTCTGTCTAACATTGTTGTAAAAACTTACTAAATTTGTATTTGAGCATGCCAATATTTTCACATGCTTGTATACACCCACAGGATAAGCAAAGGATAGACGAATAACCAGTGAACTGCAAATTACATCTCATTTTCAGAATTGTTTCTCGACATTTTTTAAGTGCCCCTGGAAAGTACTAACAAGAGTCCTACTCAAAGCCCTCAAACTGTAGTCCCACTTCTTCACCTCTAGTGCACCATAACAGCAACCTTGTCCACAGCAGTGGTTTTGTGAGCAGAGCACAAAGAAGAGCCTGCAGGCTACAACTCAAACACAGCAATAGTATGAGATTAAAGAAATACAGAAAAGAATGTTTACCTGTTCAGATCAAAGATGTCAAACACTCATTTAACATATATTATCTCCCTGTGGATCCAGCCCTTGTAGACCCAGGAGTTTCCTGAATTTGTGCAGACTAAGCTGCCCAAGTGGGCTTTCTGTCATAAATTTGCTGTAATAATGGTGCATCTCTGGGGCAGGGCCAGGACCTGGTAATGATTCTTTGGCCCCTCCATGTTATTACATAGAAAGTGTCTCTTTTTTTTTTCTGTTCACATTTATATCTCTCAGGTTCAGAGTCTTGTTCATGACCAGAACTCAGACAAATACTGCATTTAAATGGCCACGGTAAACATCTTACAACATAACTTTCTATTTTTGTTTTGTGACTATCTGTACTCATGTGAGATTACCTTTAATGCCTGGTTCTAAACCAGATGGGATTGCAGAAGGTGGCTAAAGTAGAAGTAAAGAGAGCCACGCTCAAATTATAGTTCATGAAAATCCAGACTTTCCCACTGACTACAAACATGCACATTAGAAAGATAAAAATGAAGAGACCTTCAAAGTGGTTGACATGGAATTATGTGCAAACCATTAGCAACACACAAAAGTCTTATCCTGGACTGGCTGTAAGGAATAGCTACAATTTTTGCCGTAAATAAGGATGGAAAATGTTGAGAGTGCAGACATGCCTGTTATTACATTCTATCTGTTGTAGGTGAATTAAGCCTTTCAAAAAAACATACCCCTTTGGACTCCTCCTTGAGGCACTTCATATGATGAATATGCTGTGTGGTATCTTGTATTTGTGTGCAGTTACACCCTATTTCTCCCCTCTCAACACAGATACCTAGGTAAAAGACACAATTTTGGTCACTAGCCTTGTGACAGAGCCTGAGCGAAAGAGGAATCTTTTACAGTAGCTTTTTTAACAAGAATCAACTTGGTCTGATAAGCCAATTAAATAAAAGTTTCCTTGCTGTTAGTCAGTGCTGTAGTTCTGCTTTTTATTTTACAGCTTTCAGGAGATTCCTGAAATTCCTTCTTCCTCTGTAAGGTCAGGGAAGTGGTTAGGTATCAATAATATTTCTGTACTGATTAGCTTCTATACAAGGAGATGAGGGGCTCAGGAGTATTACTACAGCACAGACAAATTTGGAGCTATAAATACCAGTGTAAAACTATAGGATGTTAGAAATGCAGGAACAAGACATTCCTACTCATCCTTTTCATTTATAATCACATGGTGGAGTTAAAGAGCACAGTCCTGTGAGGTGCTGAGTCCCTCATGAAAAATGGCAACCTCCCTCCAGCCCGACTTAAGCCAGAAAGCAATCAATATCTTATTGGATCAGGTCAATTTCTGAGGACTCCCATACTCTTAACAGGCTATGCTACAGCCCTCTCCACAAGGACATCATTAAGTTTAATATCATGCACTTCAAAATGCGGCACGTGAGTATGAAAGCTTGAACGCTTCTCAAGTGCCCATGAACTTTTGAAGATTAAACAGCAAGATACAGACAGTGCTCTCGGTTTAGCCAAAACTGGTTCAGTAGGCAAAGAACACGCAGCAAACTGGTTTGTTGGCGTGTTGCCTTTCCCCGAGGGACCATCTCTGAGCCCTAGAGCTGCTGTGTGATCCCAGTGACTGAGGGAGAGCGGGCGCACCTCTCGTGCGGGCATCTCCTCCGCAGGCGAGCGCCGGCTGCAGCGGTGAGTGTGAGTGAAAAGGAAGCGAGGGCAAGGGGGGTGAAAGGAAATAAGCAGATAAGCCTCTTGGGTACGCACGCTCTGACAAAAATCCTGAATTTTCTTCTTCAGCCGTCATGCCCTTCTCTCAAAGTAATGACCAGTCATTGTGTCAAACACCAGAGAAAGACAGGGCACCAGGAACACGACTTAAGCAGGTTACAAACTTTACATGATATGATTAGGTTAAGAACTGTGCATCAGTAACTCCCCCAGTGCTAGTCATCCTTCCCCTTTTTATCTCTTCCACTTGGGCAATGACAGCTCTTTCGCATCCCTTCACACGGCCTTGTGCAAACACTGTTCACAGGATCCCGTTTAGGCATAGGAACTTGGGAGTTGCTCACATCTACCCATCCCTCTCCCCTCCCTCCTATTTCTCCCTCTGAAAAAACCACACCCTCTGCTGCTTGCTCCCAAATAGCGCGTCTTGGGGAGTGTACCCATGGTGACCGAGCCACTTGGGAGAGACCACTGCACTGACTTAAAGATGAGGCCTTAGAAGTCAGATTTTTGTCAGCTTTTGTACATTCTGGTAAAAACCTTACAAGAGAATGTTAAATTAAAGTTGCAATGATTTCGAAGTAAAACCTGTTTCCAGGATCCCTTTAGTTTAATAGCAATAACTAAAATATCTGTAAAAGACAGCAAACATGCCTGGGAAAAAAGTGATCTGATTTATAGCTCAGTCTCACAGCATCCCTCACCCCTAGTAGGGGACTGGAAAAGTATATAATAGCTGATATTACACCTGACAAAAAAAGGAAGGCGAGTTTTATGGGCCACAAAAAGGCTAAAATTTATAAGGCGCTGCATAGTTTGACAGCACTTAATAAACTCACAGACAAAGCATGTGCTGAGATAGTAGAAATTCTACACAAATCACCTGTTCCAGAAGCCAATGACAATGCAGCATTTCTACTTCTATAAATAAAAATAGAAAAATTCATAACAATGTGGAGCTGAACTGAAGAAATATAGCAAAGCCATTTCAAAGAACACTGAAACAACAAGTATAGAGACTAGTTTGTATACAGGAATCCTCGTGAAGCAATCCCAAGTGAGCTATCTGAAGCAAACTGAACTGATGAGAAAAGATGAAGATAAAGTTACAGTATCTATTGAGATCTACATTAGAGATGTCAAGAAGTTTTCTGGAGTCTGTACGATATTCTGGGAATTAAGAAAAAGATACAAACAGGCAACAGTGAGACTATGTACTTGCACTGAAAACGACAGTCCTGTAATAAAGAAGACTGCTGGTTCAAGGACAGACTGTTGCTAAACTGCAAGAACATAGGGCACACAGAAAACACACACTGCAGGTAAAATCAAACTGTCTCTGTAGGGAAACATGAGAAGAAAACCCAGATTCATTAGTCCTGCTCTGAAATGGTATAAAATCTCATCAGTTTTGGAAAAGATGATGTAATTTAGACTTCTTTACAAGTGAAGTAGAGGTAGTCTTTTGACAGATTTTGAACATAGAAGTTGATGCCTTTTTTTTTGTTGGTTTTTTTTGGTAAAAAACCCCCAAACTTCACAGTAGGGTGACAAGGAACTACTTTGATATGAAAAATGGCAGAAAAGTAAAATAATAAAGATGACATTCTCTTTCTCTTGGGTATTGTGAAAGCAGCAGTAACTCAGCTATAGGCAGCGGATACTAACTCCCTGTGTTGTGAAACAAGGAGGTCACATATCTTTCCACTCTGATAGATTCAGCTGAATGCTACCTGTTTGAAGTGTAAGACAAAAAACCCAGCTGCTAGGGCTTGAAGTGGCAAATGCCAAGTTTTAAATGCATTTGAATAGAATGCTTATCTACAGATTTTTATCTAAATTTGTGTCAACTTTGCCAATTAACTTTCTGTCTTTTCCTCTTGATTTTTGAATCCACTCTGCCTCACTCCAGCCCCACTCCTTTTTGCCTTCCTCAGTAATTTGCTGTTTGCTCCGAAAAAACGCCATTTCTCTCTCCCGCGTGAATCGCCTCGTGCTTCGGGACTTTGCCCCATCTCTGTCTTCTTCCTTCCCCTTTCCTCCCTGCACTCCACTGCTGTCAGATTCTGGATCCTGCAGGTGCTGAGTGCATACAGAGATATGCCACTGCCCATTTCAGCCGCACGGGCAGGACCAGAGAAAGCACCATTGTGGGCATTCCCGCGTCCCTGCCTAACCGGCTGAATTAAAAGCGTAGTTTCCTTCCTCCTGTCCTGCCATCTCCCTCTAGGAACTTCATCGCCAGCTCCCCACAGGCACGGGGCTACTCCTGATCTCCAGCCAGCTTCAGAGTCCATTCACGTTTCTTCAGGTAGATGCAAGCTACTGCCCAGCTCAAGCAGAGCTGGGTGAGGTGTTTTCAGACGGACTACCTAGGCTGCTCAAATGAGAGTCAATCTGGACAAAGATATGAAATTGTTGAAAGAGGAGATTATCTCTCCAGGAAGAGCTGGTATCCTGGTCAGAAAATTTACCCCATGAAGGCTTTTTTTTTTTTTTTTTAAGTCCCAAACTGTAAGGTCCCAGGCATCACCATCTTCTCCCTATGGCCCACCCTACACTTTTTTAACTATTTTAACAAGTGTTTAACTTCTAAATTCTGATTTCCTCCTCCTGTGCTTGTTGCAAGGAGGAGGACCAAGCTAACCTTTCCTTCTCCTGTACCTTCATCAGAATGGTAGCTTGCTTTTAACAATTGTTTTCCTCTTCTTCAAAAACCAGAAAGCTTTTGCCCTGATGAGGCAGGTTTCTAGTAGGACACAAACTCTAATCTCTCTGCCTGAAGGGAGAGTATTCACCAAATTCTTGCTAACTCAAGCACGGGGATGAGGAAAAGAGAGGTCATCGCTAGTTTCTATGGCATTTTAGTTATAGCATGTGGGAATATACACACATTTGCTTAATTATTAGCAAAGTGTGTGGGAATATACACACAATTGCTTAATTATTCTGTCGTTGAAAACACTGATCAAACACAGGCACAACTTTGTTAGCTCGCAGTTACATTCCTTGTGTGCCTGCTACTATATTTCTACAAACAATGAAATCCTTGGGTTTGTGTATGGATTTAAAACCAAAACAGAAGGCAGTGACCATTTAAAAATACATCTATAGAAGCCTATTATGTCTGATTCCTTTTTGTACTACTGCTTCATTATTCCTTTCATGGAGATTGTGTAGCACAATGATACATGTCCTGGTGATGAGATAAGCAATTGTCCTTATCTTAGTTTCGCACAGTCTAGCTTAGGCGCTTTTTTGGTCATTAAACTAACCATTTACAGACATGATTTTGTGGGTGTTGTTAGCCACACATACTACAGCACTCCAGTATCTATAAATAACCAGCAGACCGTGCATAATGAAATAACAAGTCTTATACTTCCCACAGAACCATTTGTAGTGCAGTTGTTTTCATTTTAATGATTATGGGAAGTGCTCCGAGATACCGACTTTACATTTTCCATTTGGAGTTAAAGACTTAACACAATGAGGGCTCACTCCTGAAGCTGTTATTTTCATCAAGCTTTCTGATTGCCAAAGAGATGCATCCTCCTTTGTCGGGAAGATAAGTCAGGAATACTTTCTGTTTGTAGTTATTGCAAATTCACTGATTTTCCTGAAATTAGGGTTGGCAAGATCTTGGGCTGCGCCTTGCCTTTTTGGCATCAGGGAACTACAAGTGGGACTGACAAACTCTGATAAAGGGCAGAGAGGCAGTGTAATGACTGTTAAGCTGTTACTTTTAAGTGGTCTTATTAGAAATGAAGAGAAAGAGTCCTCTCATCCAGGGAAAATCTGAGACGCCAATGAAATGTCCTGGCTCCAACTGGGAGAAACAAAAAGAAAAGAAATCCATGAATTTTTGCATGCTGGTAATCTGGGGAGGAAGGGAGGCAAAAAACCCCCATTAGCTTAAATTTATAAAAAGTAATTTAAGTTAATAACTTCTTGTTTCAAGTCCCCCAAATTTTTGTGTTAAGGGTAATATCTCTGAATTAACCCACACCCCAATGACATTTTGACGCCACAGGCTATTTTCATGAAGGATTTCATCTTAGATCAATTGGATTTTTCTGGTTAATAATGTTACGTATAGGTCCTTAAACAACTCTAAATCCCAGCTTCTTGTTTTTATCTGCCTACGCAGCACAGCTATTTGGAAGAACTTTAGATATTAAAGCATTCTTTTTCTTTTTTTTTTTCTCTCCTCTCCCGCCCCCCCAGCAATAAAATCCACTGACTTAAGCATTTTGGAGAAGAGAAAACCAAGCCAATAGAAAGAGACATCAGTAAACATTTAATTAGAAGGAGAGGCTGCCTTCCCTAATTAGGTACTGTTGTTTTGATCGGAGATGTTCCCTTTCTTGGTGTCTGAAGTCTTTCCCAAACTGAGCAGACACTGAGCAACTTGCATCTCCTTGCGGCTCCGGTTAGCAAGGCAAGGGTTTGTTGCAGTTGCTAAAGAGCACGGCAGTGTTTCTGTCCAGTAATCCCTTTTTCTGCTTTTCTGGGCCAGTGGAAAGACAGGCCCTGTGGGAAGGCACCCCGAGGGGCTGGGTCTTGTGGCTGCCACTGCCAGCCTCTTCTCCCTCTTACTGCAGCTGAGCAACCAACCACATTTATTCCCGTAAGTTGTTTTTGTCCAAGTATCAGCTCTGTTTCTGATGGAGAATGAATCTCTCGCTAAGATTTTAACTACCTTTTCAACACTTTTTCTCTGCAGCTTGCATTTCTGTTCCACAAGGGTTTCAATTAACATATGAAGAAGGGATGAGACGCTGTTTCCTCCTTCTACTCTTCATTTATTTCCATTTCTTTATACTTGTGCCTTAATTTTGTGAATTTTATTTTTTGTTTGTTTTACATTTCACTTATTTCTGCCCTTTCCTGGAGAGCTGGTATCTGTTTATCTTATTGCTGCCTATCCCTGGTTTTTTGACTGTACTTTTCCCACTGCATTTCTTGATTCTTTCCATTTATCTTTTAGAAGAAGTAACATGGTCTTCTGATTTCTGATCTATGCAATAATTCAAGTCTACCTTGCTTCCACTGCTCAGCTTTAAAAGTTGCTTTTTTTTAAGGGGTGGGTAAGGAAATAAAACAGCTAAATTACTTTCACAAACTTTCCAAATAAGAATAAAAATGGTGATAATAAAATAAAGAAAAAAAGGATAGACTCATTGTAACTGTCAAAAAATGCAGCTCAGTAGATCTGAACAGACTTCGCTTTGGAAATGGTGGGGAAAGTAATACTTAAAAGGGAAAGTGAAGACAAAAATATTCACACAACCTTCCAGTAGTGAAAGGGGAGGAACATGAGGGTTTTAAGACTCTCATCCTGCCCCACCTACAAGGAATTAAACTTTAGTAGATTTTTTAAGAGCTCTTCTCTTAAATAACATAGATGACATAGAAAAGAGTCCAACAAATCCAGTTTTCTCAGTTGAATTAATGCTGCACAGCTGCTGAAAATTAATGAGAAGAAAAAAAAACAACTCCCACTTACCTACTGTTTCTTATTTGATATTACTAGGCCAAAATCCTCTACTGTTCATGCTAACACATACATTTCATGATGAAAATAGTCCAAGAAAATTTCTTACCTCATTCATGTCAAAGATGTGAAACACCTGCTCAACATACATGTTTGCCTGAGGGTTCATATCACGTAAACCCAGTATTTTCTTAAACTCATGGAGACTAAGTTGCCCGGAGGGGGATTGGTTCATAAATTTCTGGTACCACTGACTGTTTTCTATTGCAGCAAAATCATCAGCTGATTCCGCAGCACCCATAGCACTGACCACCCTTCCTCTCCGTCCACGCTGCCCTGTTTGCCTTTGGGCAGTGCTCCTATGTTCCCTGGCTCACCTCCAGCTAGAATTCAACCACGAACTAGGAGCTGCAAAACTACGATAAACCTCTTAAAGATCCCTGCAGATCTGGATTAGGTAAAATTAGAAATTCTACGTGCTAATCCTTCGTGACCTGTTTGAATGCAATCAGGCTTGTCAGTAGGTGGGTTCTTATCTGTGGCGAGAGCTACCTCGATGTGTTCCCAGGGCTCAGCCTGCTTCTGCAGGGGCTCTCTTGAAGACAAAACATGACATTTGTGCTTGTGTTGTGCAAGATCCCGTGTCAGGTGTGCAGCCTTGGTACTCTTGCTAAACTTACAGTGCTTTGCACTAAAAATGCCCTGGCTAAGATGACTTTGAATGCTTCCCAAACTGTGGAGCGGTGTTGCTGTGCTTTGTTTGGAGGGCTTTGCATTCAGCCCCTTGGAAAACAGGGAGAATCATAAATCCTGCAAAATACTAATGATGTGTATGGTGACTCTGGTGTGTGCCAGTAAGTGTTCATCCAGCTGAAGGAAGATAATACATAGACCATACAGCATCATAATACTAGCATTGAAAACAAATGTTCTGATAATCTCTCACAGGAAACGTCAGGTTATTTATATACAAAAAACTGGTGAAATCCACACACCAGAACCTGAAGAAAGGATATAAATCAGAGCTAGTGAAATTCAGGAAGGGAACTTCTTAACTGAAGGCAGACTCTCATGACTCTCCAATTAGAAGTACATACTTTCAATTTGACTTAACATCCTGTCTAAGCCAAGCATGTGATAAATACTTTTCATATAATCTTAAGGTAAAAAGAACTAGGAACATGTCCTTATATATATACCTCTGAAACAGTAAGAGCGTGTGGGGGCACTAAAAAGTAATCATATTGCTTCATTTGCATAATCTACTTAACACACACGTTCTGTTCGCACAGTCTTAGTGATCGGTTTTCAGATAATACAGTGATAGAAATTTGAATATTTAAAGCATGGCACTTTCAGTTTCATAGAAACTGAAAGCTGATAGAGGCACCTTCAGCAAGTTCAGGTTCAGCAAGAAGCTTGCAGCACACCAAAGTCTGTTGTTTTCTTGGAATCTCACTTCCTAAATGCCAAATATGTGCTGCAAGAGATTATATCCCAAATTCTTTTCCTCATCCAGTAATGTTGAAGATCTGGCAGTGATTTTTACCATCACGGCAGTAGACAAAATCTGATCCTCCAACAGAAGAAAAATAACATATAGATTTCAGGAAAAAAAAAAAAAAGAAAAAAAAGAAAACTTACCCTGCAATATCGAACTTCGAAATATAATTGCACTGCAGTGAGTAAGACAGTCTGAACAATAATGACTTTTTGCATCTCTAAATGTTAGGCCACTTCAGAACCTTGACTTATTTACGCATAGTTTCTTTCACAAACTGACTAAAAATGTCTACTTATTTGGTTAAGAAAGAGTTAAATACTTTTCACAGACCAAATCAGGTAGGTTGTTATTCTACTGAAGTATAAGGGAGGGCAGAGTGATTTGGTTCATCTAACTTGCAAAGAGCTGAGTCATCTTGAAATAAGATTCTTTTGGCTCTGCTAAGCACAGAAAGGAGTATTGAGCTGGATTTATGTATTAAGACCAGAATGCAAAAGGCAAATACTTTTTGACTGTATTACAGATAAGTCATGCTCCTGTTAGAGAAGTGTTGATAAAGTCAGAGTGATCAAGAACAGTATGAGGATACTGTTACTGAGAAAGCCCGTACCAAGCCATAAAAATCCCATATGCGTTACCCTTGGCAAGCTGGTATGCCAACATCTCATTCTTCTTCTTACATAAATCGTTTCCCTACGCCAGCCTGAAGACCCACAGAATGACTTCACAGGAAACATAGATTACAGCAGATAAATATACACATCATATCAAACTAAACAGACATGGTGTGAATCCCAGAGGGGAAGCTTGTGAAATCCTGGCATGTGGCTTGAGAAGTCCTGGTCCTCATTTGCCACAGGCTTTTCAGTGAGGATCTCACAAGGCTTTATTCAAGACAAGAGAAAAATAAGACTGAGCTACAGCTTATCTAGATGCTGTGTGCTGTATCTGAATCTTGTAGTCATACTGTTGCCATTTCATTAAAAATTATGCTGTTCTATTTCATCAAAAATAGATTTTTTTTTCTATTATTAAAAAGGAAAAAGCAAAACATTCAGGTAAAACATTCTGGTTAATTTTTTAAAGTGTTTAAGCCTTTCCAACCACTAAATTATACAGATAGATTGGACAAGGAGAAAAACTTGCCAGCATTTTACCTGGGAGTAGATGCCTCGTTCTTCATATTATTTCCAGCTGCAAAAGGATACAGACTCTGCAATCCCAGCTCTATGACTATTCTAAATGTGCTATTCCAGTCCGGTCTTCTAAATAACTTTTCCTGGGCCTATTGCTGCAACAGCTCAATTAAGAAAATATACAATAAAATCTGTGCCTCAGACTATAGTAGCTAATGGAGGATTGTTAAAACATCTTGCAGAACTGGAAATAAATATCAGATCTTTAGCAGAAGCTCATTATTAAATAATGAAGTTATAAGCCTAGCATAAGCAGTTTTATAGTGGATTTTATGAAGCCCTACAGGCAAAGTCATTGTTTAATTTCATTAAAATGGGGGGAAGACTTCCAAACGGATAAAACATTGACACATCTTTTTCAGTCTAACATGGAACATTAATTAAACAAGCTCTTCTGGGAACAGCAAAACAAAAGCCTAGATTTGTACAGACTCTGTCTTTTGTCCCCTAAATCTCTGCATCCTGGTACCCCAGCTCCACCCTGTATCCTCACCAGGCAAAAGGAAACAAGTGCCTGATTATTTTGCCAGCCAGAGGTTGCCTTAAACAACGAATAAAATCTGAATTCTGCATCAGTGGGGCGTTCACTCTGGGTGTGTCCCTGCTACCCAGCTGCAAATTTTTATGAAAAGTTTAGGAACTAATTAGCTGAAGTGCCTGCTCTTTGAAATGTCATTGAAATATGCCAACTGATTAAAAAGTTATGGGGAAACAGGAGAAGGGGATCAGAGATTGATGGATAGGACTGTGTAACAGTCAAACTCTGATGCATGCATAACCTGACAAGTTTAAGGTGTGTGTCTTAATATTCATCAGGTAACTTGAGCAAGCTACTCCCTGGGTGCTAAGCTATTTGTACAGGGGGGGAGGCCTTGCAATTGTAGCTTGTAAAAAACCAACCAACCAAAAGGCATCTCCCCACCCCCACAAAAAACCAACAAAACCCAACCCCTCCCCAAAAGCTCCCCACCACTTTGGTTTGGAGCTCTTTACCTGTTTAGACAGGTTCCAGGTTCACCTAAGACTTGTCTTCATACAGAGTGACTAGCTACATTTGGAAAATATTTTTTCCTTACAGAAAGGTACTCTAAGTAACCTATATATAGAAAAGTGTTCTTCACAACTGTAACATGTTGGATTGTAATGCTTGAAGTATATAAAAACAAATGGTGGCATCTATATGCACATTCTCGATACTAATAAGTAATATAAACATGTGAAGAAAACTGTTACAGTTTTGATGACAAAGACTACAAATAGTAGAGAAAGCTGAATGGGGTAAGGCAGTAAAGAGCAACTGTGCCCTGAAAGTTTGTATGTAATTTATTTTGCACTGTCTGCCTGTACTGGATGCACCATTTACTGAGTACAATAGATATTTTCAAACATATAGACCAATATCAGCAGTAGTGGCAAGTTCTAGGCATTTCTGTTGGTGCAAAACTATTTGAAGGGTACTTCCTTCTTCCTTCTCCCCAGCCTCAGTTGTCTCATGGCAAACACTGAATTTCCCTATGCCTGTGGTTGGTCCTGCACCGGTATGCTATCATCTTGCCAGAAGCCTGATTTTCAGAAAGTGTTTATTTCACCTTCCAGTTTTCTGAAAAGTAGCTAAAACTAGCTGCAGGCTCAACTTTCTGAAACATCCTCAAGCCACTAGCTGCTTTGAAAGTATTTTTCTAAAATAAATTTTGGAAATATTTCCGAATGTTTTTCAAGAGCACTGAAACGTCAAGGGCTTTTTGCAGTAAACATTAAAGCTCAACTGAAAAAGCTCATAGATGAGCTCATACACTGTCCCTGCCTGTTACCCAAGAAAGTTAGCATTGACGATGCTTTACTGGGAATGTAATGCCTCGATTTATTAATGGAAAAGAACACAGTAAGTTGACAGTCTCTGCCAGTCAGATTCCATGTTTATGGACTAGAAGTTCGCTCATCATCTGTAATTAGCACATTTGTTAAGTGATGCTACTTAATCAAATTCTAGTATATTTAACCATGTGGTAATTGGCGGGGGGAAGAAAAGAGCATGCGAAGAACATGATTTTATAGGAACAGTACTTGAAGATTATGCAAGAAGGAGTTACGTAATACCAAAAAAGCAAGCTGAGTTGGAGGGGGGTGTGTGTGTGGAAATACACATAGCAAGAAAATGGTGTAACAAATGTACTGACTCTGGGAATTCTTAGTCTGCTGGACACCATACAAGAAAGGTCGGATGTGAAAACACACCAGATACCTTATACTCTCAGCATTTTCCAAAACGAGTGTAATTCAGTTCATAATAAAGAAGAGAAAGGCCATTTCTGGAAATTGAAACTGTCTGGAGTAGTTCTGGCTACAATTTGGACCAGTTTTAACCTGCCACTAAAGTAATTTATGTAATGTAGTAACATGTTTTTCATTACATCTCTGAATTCATTGAGATCAATGGCATGGGTGGAGAACACCAATGCCTTTTTTTAAAAAAAAAAAAAAAAGTTTTTATACCATGATGGGCCCATCTGTTCTATTAGCTGGAAGCAGATTTTGATTATGTAATATTGACAATTCAGCCTAAACCTTATTTCAGTCAAGGACAAACTCTTTTCTAGGAGTTACAGATGACTCTCCACTTCTTTTGTGGCATTTGATAGAAAGTGTTATTTTGACTTAAGAGGAAAATAACATGGCACAGTCTTCTGGATGGGTCTCATGGCTAGAAGCAACCTGTATGAACACCAAGTTGGAAGAACGTGAGACAGCGATGCAACTAGCAGCTGCTGAATGCCTTTGGGATGACCTAGAATGTAAAGCAGTAAAATTGGGAAGATGGGTCAAAACCAAACAGATGTCTTTGGAAGAGGGGGATTGACTGATACCAAACTAATTCACAGAAGGTGCTCGAAATGAATCCAGGAGTATTTTATTTGGTGACAGAAGGAATCATATTGTGTCTATGTTGCGTATTCTTAAAGCATTAATACCTATGGATTCAGCCAAACACTTACTGCTTTAAAAAAGATTTTTCAAGTAGTTATATAAATAAAACTTCCAATTATTAACACACACTGAAAATAATGATAAAAATCTGGGTTTCAAAGATGAGAAACTATTCAACATGTATTAGAATGACTGTATGCAATTTTCAAAATGGCAAAAAGTACTGAGAACAGAGCATTCAAAACTGTTCGCCTGCCACTCATGTTTATTTGCCTGTAGTTTTCTATTGAATCACCTCTGAATCACTTCCATTACCTCTGAATAGTCAGCATTGCCAGCCCTGTGAGACATATTGCTGAGTGCATCAAATGATACAGCCATAAGAAAGCCAGGAAGAATGAATTCTTACCTTATTCATGTCAAACGTGTGAAATACTTGTTCAACATAGCTGTTAGCTTCTGGAGTAAGCCCGTGTAGATCCAAGACGTGTTTAAATTCATGCAGACAAAGCTGTCCAGATGGACACTCCTTCATAAATTTTGTGTACCAATGGTGAATTTCCATAGCATTAATGTCATCTGCTGATCCAGCAGCACCCATAGCATCAAGCATACCAGGTAACCTTTTTCAGTACTTATTCATCCAAATGTTCACTTTTGCTTCCCAACAACAATCGTTCAAACACCAGCTCTGCCTTTGAGAGCTACTTTAAACCTCTTACAGATCACTACCAATATAGACTAAGTAAATATAGCACCCTAGCAAGATTACTGGCTACCAGTTTTAGTGCACCATGGTTTTATCCGCTGATTACAGTCTTTGTGCAGTCAGTTTGCAGAGCCTCAGCAGGGCATGAGGACCGATTATGCTGATTCTCATCTTGCGTTGGCATCTGTGGTGCTAAAGCTATGTAAACTGGATGAATATTGAATAAGCAACACACGGGGACTTTGAGAGCAGTTTCTAAACCTTTGTTTTAATAATTCACAAGGATTTTAACTAAACCTTCAGCCCCATTTTAATATTTGGATACCTTTTGTGCAGCTGCCTTGTAGCAACTGACTTAATTTTTATTACTTTCGTATATATTGTGGCCCAAATCTTACCTTACAGGCCAAAACTACAACACGATTTGACTTGCATAACCTGAAAAAAACTGCAAGCAGCTATACACTAAGCACAAAAAACCTTGCTGTTCTCTTTAGACAGCAGTTCTACAAGCATCTGGGTCTTGCATAAGCCAATATTGTCCTAAAAACTGGTCCCCCACTGCCACTGCTCATTCAACCCCATGCTTTCCCTTCTCTTAGGTCACCATGACTGTTTGTGGTTGCACTTGGGAACAACTGTAAGAACAGATCCAGGCAAAAGCTTGCAGTAAAATTGAACACTAATAAATATAGTTAGCTTTAGACAACGTTATTTAAATTTTGCAATGCCTGGTCTCACAAAACCTTGGGTTGTACAAGAGAACAGATTAAGCGGGGATGGAAAAGGGTGGCCAGCAGTCGAGGGGGTGCAGGACTGCTTCTTCTGCTGATTCAAATTGCTTGTGGAAACTTGTAGAGTAATCTCATAATATCTGTAGAGCTGCACATAGCAGTTTACAGTTTTTAAACCTTACAGCATATGCCATGGCACGCAGTAGTTAAAGACTAAACCGGTGGAATGTAAAAATACGATTTTGACACTTAAGCCTACCGTAAAGGTGTTGTCTCATCAACGGCACTCCGGTGGTGCCTCACAAGAGGAAAGGTGAGCACTACCCCGGCAGCATTTCTGCTTCCCTCCGCAGAGCAGAACGCAGACCCCTGCCCCCGGAGCAGTGGGCGGCTGCACCAGCTGAACTTTCCTCTGGGCCAAGGGTCAGGCTGGTTGGGTTGCAAAAGTGGTATCGACAGCCACGAGAGACAGATTTGATCTCAAGACCACAAAGAAGCCGAGTGCTACCGTTGGACGTGCCACGAGACCCTGTTTCCAGGTGGCAGGAGGGATGAGCGGCGGTGCCTCGGCTGGCGTTGCAGAGGGAGGGTGGTGTAACCCAACCGCGGCAAGCTGCAGCAGGAGGTTGAGGGCAGGCTTCTGCCACAGCATACAGGCTCACGGGGTCATCCCGTATTTTGAGCTCTCAGAATTGTAAAAACATTTCTCAGAAACAGATGTAAGCCTTCACTGCAAAAGGTGGCGGGGCTGGAACAAGCTGGGCTGTGACTGGAACAGGCTTTCAGTACATATTTGTAACGACACTGCGTAAACCAGTCTGCAGCCAGTCAGGGCAATGCTGGTGAGGAGGGAAGGAAGCGGGAAAAAAAGCGCACCTGGACACCTGGAGGACTTCAATAGCGACATATACTGTAGCTATCATTAAAAGGTGATTTTTCTAATCTTTAGTCTTTCCTTGCACATCTTTCAACAGTCTCCCCAAAGCAACAATAGCTGTCTGCTAAAATGCTGTCAGTTGGAGGATCAAGGCCTTCAGTACTGAGAAGCAGCAGGGCTTACCTATGTAAAATACTGAATAAAACCAGAATAAATCTGAAACACATGAAGTGGTTGGAAATACTCCACTTCAGAATATCACTAGCAGGCAAAGAATGCTGTATTTGCAATAACCAAGAACAGCAAGCAAAAGAAAGGTAGCTTGAAGTAGCAATCTTCAGTCTTTTATCTTTGTTCATCAAATCTAAATTTTCAATAGCTAGTAACTGGAAATGCCAACACAGAATTTTGCAAGTATTTACCTAGAAAATTTCTTGTTCAACAAAAAAAGGAAGTGTTTTAAAACTCAAATGTTACTCAGACTTGCTTTTATTTTTTTCCTTTTTTTTTCTTTTTTTTTTTTTCCCACCAGAAATAACAGCAACATTCAAAGGAAAAAAAAAAAATCAAAAGTTTCAACTTTCAGAAGCCGTAGACAATTAGGTTTTTTGTAAATACAGGAGTCTACAATAATTTTTTGTGCATTTTCATTTTCAAATGTGCTTCTGAAAAATGTGACAGCATAAATGTGAGTATCAAAGACTAAGCCATCTCAGTCCTTGAAAACATGCATATTTCTTTCATATAGCATGGAAGAATCTAACTCTGTTGTCTTTGTCCTTACAGAAGACAAGGTTAAAACGCTAGAGAAATCCACATTTTATTTAAGTAACTCTTCAAGATAATAATCAAGCTGTTCCAAATCATCTATTTGAGGAATCTGAAAAAAATTTAAATTTTACACTGCAGCATTTGACAAAATAAGCATATGAACAAACTCGACATGCTTATCAGCAAAGGTCATAATTAAAAAAGAAAGAAGAGAGAACACCCAGAAGACTTGAAGAAGCAGTGCAATAGCCCAGAGTAAAGTGGAAACATGGAAGCTAGAATTAAGTGCAAGTAGAAGAAACTGCTTTTAAGGGAGTTCTTGTAGGCCACATTCCTGTTAGGATAGCTTTACTGAGGGATTATGGTGATGAAATACAGGCAGATTAGAAGGGCTGTGCTAGCAACACTGTTCTTTTTAGCAATTTAATACTGTCCTCACTTTCACTCTGAGGAAAAGATACTTCTCTAATTAAAGCACAATTTTCTCAGACTTATCATGTCTGCACATCCAGGTTGGGGATTATATTTCTTCATGTGTATGACCCTACATGCAAAGTCCAGAAGCAGAAAGAAAGAGAATGCAGAAGTAGTGAAGAACTTGCGTTGTAGGTCTGCAGGCAATATAATATAATGGGGAGGGAAAGCAGCTAGGAGAGGAAAGTAATAAACACATAACAGAGAGATTGACAGGACTTTGAAAATGTAAGGCACTTCAAGAAAGGATGAAAAAAAACCCCAAACCCATAAAATTCTGCCATAAAAGAAGTGCAAGGACTGGAAAGAAGCAGCTGAACTTGTGCATCAGAGTGAAAACCAGAATTTAATTCCAAAGACTTAAATCCAGCATCAACAGTCATACTCAGAAACCTATTGCCCGAGTAGTGCCTGTATCAAATATATACCATGTGCTTACTTTCCTCTGAACATGATTGGAAAAAAAAGCCGGGTGACCTGGAGCCTCTCAGCACTGTACCAGATGGCACCTGCACTTACACCTTCATATGTAATGGAGGTAACTCAAGGCTAGTAAAACTGGTTATGAAATAAAGGTCCTTGAGGCTCTGATAAGCTGTATGTAGGAAATTTCAAGTTCTCTGTGCATGATGTTATGAAATATAGGGGAAAATGTAATGAAGCATTTGAAACAAAAACCGCAGACAATGAGGAAAACAGTATCAGGACAGAGAAATTAACAGCTATTTTATGGAGAAGCTTCAGGGGACTAAACTCTGACCCCAGCTTTTTTCCCCTAGCAAAATTCTCATTAAGTCTCTCTCAGCGTTATATATTAGCACCATCAGTCTCTGCAATCCACAGGAATAAGATGCTTGGACTTTAAGGACGTAGGAAGGCAGCGCCATTTAGAATTTTCATCTGACCCCTTTGCTAAGGTGACAGACATCAATCTTAACTGTGGCCATAAAAATTGCAGCTCACCAAACTAAAAATTCTTATTTTCCTTTAACCTCAAAACAGCCTTTCTGGAATTCTTTGAAATATTTCTGCAAAATAATTTGAGAAAGGATCACTCAGATTTCTTTAAAGAAGAAAAAAAGAATGTTTGTCTAATTATACTTGGAACTGATTACCACAAGGTGGGATGGAAGCTAAAAGTAAATATGAGTTCAAAAAGCAATTTAGACAATTTCATGGAGAAAAAGCCCATTAAACACGTTTATTTAACTTGTTATTTGATTGAGTGGCTACATGCTGCTGGAAGCAGAGAGGGTGACTGAGGGCTACCTGTTCCCTAGGCACATGCTCCTGGCTATCTCCAGGAAAGTAGATCGGAAGTACTTTTGACCTGACTAGTGAAGTATGGCTATTTTTATATACCAGGCATGATCCAAAGAATGTTTAATTGGTTTATCTCTATCCAGCTGGTGGTCAGACTGAAAAAAGAGCAATCATTTTCGAAAAAATGGTGCTATTTCGAATGTCCCATCTTAGATGGATGTCTGGGTATAATGCAGGCAAACCCCGTTTATTTGCAATTTGCACATTTATCATAAAAGCATTGATGTAAATTATTTTTTCCATACAGTTTCTATTTATATCTTCCTGTCATTTTTTCACACAGGCTTAGTGCTTTGTTATTAGGATCATTTCTGTTTTAATTTGCCTGTAAGCTTCTCAGTGTGCTTGTATGTGGAAATATGCAACTGAATACACAGTAATAAACCTGTAAATTAGTGGCTTATTATTGTGTTATGTCCTATATCTGTTTTCCTAAGTGGCAAAACAATACATATGCAGAAATCTGTCTGGTACCAAAGTCATGATGCATACAGGGACAAAACAGGGTTCTACTGGTACCAGCTAATAAGGGAAAGAAAGCATTGTGATAGCCTACACTGAGGGGGTGACTAGATGGCAATTAACATGTAATTCTTCCTTTTCTATTGTTTTTATGATTATTAACAATAATTAATTTGCAGTGGTTCTCAAACTTTATTAGATGCCTCTTAAAACTAGTTTTTAAGTTGTTTCTAAATTGTTGGTAAAGTTACTTAAGTAATATTCTAATGCTGCTAAAGCCCTTATAAAAGTATAAAGGTGACATAATTGTCTTTCTGGGACTCTTATACAACACAGACACTATTTTATCTTAAAAACCAAACAATGGCAACCATCCTCTTCCCCCCAGCCTAAGTGGAAAAAGAGATAGGATAAATAAAAGTTATTCCTCCTTCATAAGGATACTAAATACCATAAAATTCACCGAAAGGTATTAATGAAACAATTTAACAATTAATAGTTGAAAAGCGATTATACAAACTTAAGTTGAAGAACATACATAACCTGCTTAACACCACTAGCCTTGAAAAGAAACCTTTCATTTAATAAGTAAGTCACAATTTGATTTGACAGGAGTAATTGCCTCTAATCCGTCAGTCCTTGCTGGGGTTGAGTCCGGGATTATCTAAGCGGCAAGATTAGTGAACAGGCGCAGGAATTCACAGCACACAAAGAGTCACGTTCCCTCTGAGCACCTGGCTGCAGAGGGACTCGCTGGGAAACGGGAACAGCTTCAGCTCCAGTGCGCCAGGGCATGTCTCCCAGGCTACAAATAATCCATAGGTGGCCATCTGTATGCGTCTGTGCTTATAGGTGGACATGCAACTAACTCTGGAAGCCCAGGACAGGCCACATATTTCTAGTTATTGAACAAAAGGAGAAAAACTTAAAATGTAATTTACCCTGTGAAGGCACTTTAGTCATTCTGCCATCTTTCCCCTCAGGCTACCAAGTTTTCATTGAACGGCTGTGTTTGCAGCTCACAGCTTTGCTGCAGTTTGCTAGCATACTCTGCTTTGTAGGTGCAGCAAGTGAGGGACAGAATTTTTGTCTTTTTTTTTTTTTTTAATTTTTAAATGGAATGAAATAGTCTTTCAAATCTAAAGAGGCTGTTTTGGTTTACATCCTAGATAAAGGCAACCCTGCACTTCCTTTAAAATATATTTCTACTGAGAACTTCTATAAACATTTATCTGCATGTAGAGAATTACTAGCATATAACCCATCACGGCTGATAACAGAGGACACACAAACAATGGCCTGTAACGTGCATCCATGGTTCACGTCTGGTCAACAGCAACAAATGCAGAATGGACTGATTACTGTAACTTACTTTATAGCATATCCAAAAAGTTTTATCTGAACTCTTGCCAGCCTGTGGACAGCCACAATGCTACTTTTTTACATTACTGAGGTCAGACTGAAAAACCTTGTAAGTTTTGCTTTGTCCCTCCTGTTTTTCTGTCAGAAGAGCCCCAAATAGTTGAGAGCAAGATCTGTCAATAGAATAGGACAAAGAAAACAAAAAGGAAACTGGTATCTTTTTATCTTACTATCAGCATTTGTTATTACCTCCTGAGAGGCAATACACAAAAATAAAACCAGCATGGAATTTAATTTAAAAGAAAGATGTAGAGCTTTTTTTTTGAGCTTTTATAGTTTATATTCCTCAAGAGGAATTTCATCACCACTGTGCTATGCAGCACTGACTGTGCTGCAAAGTTGTCTCACACCGCCACAGCAGTCTCAAAGATAGTTCCTGAGTGCTATAATTCTTGACAAATGTTAAGATATGAAAAAAATATCAGTAGGCACAACATTTATTCAAGTGTTTTTTCACCGAGTATTGACAAAGAGTGTAGCTCTGTGTTTCAGTCTGAAAAACTGATGAAAATACATGTTAGAGAATTTACTCCTCACTAAGAATTTGCACTCTATGAGTAGGAAGGTACAGCTTTGGTGCTTTTAGGAGAGGAATGTATGCGCTTAATCAGCACATGCAATTAAAATAAACGCACAGGAAATCTGGTAGAGTTTAGAAAGTAAAGATCACTGTTTCCAGACAATTCTGCTGATGTATTACAGATTACTTTGTGGCATCATGTAATATGTCAGCATATCAGCATTCACTGTTAAGAGTAAACCACTTGAACTCTTAGCTCTGAAAAATTGGATTCAGACTTGCAATCAAAATTTGAAAAGAAACAAAAGGGGGAAAAAAGTGATTGGGGTTCCAAAGCTGTTCAAATGTTCAATTTCATGAAAAGAAAAGTATGCTCTAGCTTAAGAAGTGGAGGTTACATATTCCGTTTGTGAAACCAAGTAGGTTCCTCTCAGCCATTATACTTAGGTGGAAGTAGAGACCTCAACTGATCTTCCAACATCATGAGCTGGTATTTTAAGAAAATCTCTAACCTGTCCCAGACTTCCGTTTCCTTAGAGAATACAATATCCACTGAACTGGTAGAAAGTCCCAGGAAGGTACAAGATGACACGAAAAAATTCTCATTCCTTAAAAATCACATGTTCACTGTGCAACAGTGAGCATGAAGATTTTAACAAATTCTTTTCCATAGCAGATACAAAAGAGGAAAAATATTCTAAGTACTCCAAGTCAATTTACTTACTAAACCAGACCTCATCCTTGAAAAGCACATCACAGTGAAATACGTGAACTATTCTTGACAGCAAGTGCTGTTTGCATGAGCCTGGAAAACTGACCTTTAATAGACTAATATTGCTTCTCTCACAGTTCTTACCATGTTGATGTGATTTGTCTAAGACACAAAATACACCTCCTAGAGCAATTCCTCTAAATCTGAAGATTTACTCAAAGATAACCACCCTAGTTTTGCACTAATAAGTTTGAGACCAATTTTTCCAGCCTGTTATCAAAGAAATGAATGTATTTACAACCCCTCAAAAATTTGACAAAAAACATTTAAGTGAACTAAATTCTTTCTGTATTAATCTTTTGATTGTCTTGACTGCCACAGTATTTTGCAACAATAACTGAAAGCTAAAGCTATGCTCAGGTTTTCTGAACTAGGCTTAACCTTTTTGTCTACTTCACATTATTTAAGAAGGCTCTCTGGAGTATTAAACATACTTCCATTAATAAATTCAGGAATATAAATCAAAGAATGCTCTTTTCTTAGGAAAATAGCATCCACGAAGAATAATTACACCTATGTAGTGGCACACCACCTTGAAATAGAAATGAATTTTAGATAATATTTTTTACCTGGATGCAGCATGATTCTGACTCCTTTAATTGTTCAGGAGGAATCTCTGGTTGTTCTTATTTAGAAAGAAAAATAATTAGCATTTACATTCAGGAGGTGAGTAGTATGTGTGTGTATAAAAGGAGTCAAGAGAAGTTTGTAAAGGAACAGCTGAACAAAAGCAAATAGAGAGAGAATACCAATTAAGTTCAGGAGGGTATGGAAGCCCTAGATGAGCAAACTTTACCATCAGCTGGTGAATAATGACTTTTTCACAGCTGAGTTATCCTTCTATGCCTTAAAGGTGACATTGGAGTATTTAAAAATAATAAGTCTGCAGTACTGGAGAAAAAGGCCAGGACAACTGATAAACTTGCCCTCTGATACTAATATGAGTTTCAAATCCTTTGATCTAAAATGAAACTCACTGCAAGAACCATAACAAGCTGTTTAATTCTATAGATTAATTCCTGGAAAAGTCTGAAAAACTGAAGTTTGTTGCTGCGACAAACCTCAAAGAATGTGAATATGCACTTCAGACAACCAACTGCTGGCATCTTCTAGTAACAGAAGCCCCCAGTAAACATGCATAGGTAGTAAACTTTCCTGATGCTGCAAGACAGCATAGGACAAAATATAAAAAGATCTCTGATAAAAATCTATGTTTCTTGGGTCCTTGGTGGGGAAGCAGTTCAAACTTTGCATGAAAATATCTTTGCCTTTCACCTTAAAGGTGTCTGGAAGCTGTTCCCTTTCTAAATTGAACCAGCGATATGCAGAAGCTGGAGGAAAGCATCTTATTAACAGGGGCAGGGTGGCCTGCAGCTTCTCTGCACGGTACTGTAGTCCTATCTTCTGAGTTCATTGTACGCCTGCAAACGTACATAACAATTTGTCCACAGAGACAAAACATAGCAGCTAAGCATGTGTAACATGGACTGGTAAAAATAATCAAGCTGAGTAGCTGTACTTACCAAGAGTAACTCCTAAAGGGTACCATTTTCTGTTATAAATGATTGTTGTGCGCTGACCGTGGCCAGCGGCCAGATGCTCACCCAGCCGCTCCCTCATTCCACCTCCTCAGCAGGATGGGGGAGAGAATAAGATGAAAAAGCTCACGGGTTGTGATAAAGACAGGAAGATCACTTAACAGTTACTGTCATGAGCAAAACAGACTTGACTGGGAGAAAATTAATTTAATTAATTCCCAATTAAAATAGAATACCATGCTGAGCAAGAAAGACAAATAAAAACACCACCATCCCCACAGCCCCCCTGTTTGCCATGCTCAACTTCACTCTCTCATTCCTGACTCCTCTACCTCCTCTCCCTGAGCAGCGCAGGGGATGGGGAATGGGGGCTGCGATAAAGTCCATAACAGCTCCTCTCTGCCTCTCCTTCTTCTGCACTCTTTTCCCCTTCTCCAGGGTGGCTCCTTCCCATTGGCTGCAGTCCTTCAGGATAAACCTGCTCCAGCGTGGGCTCTCCATGGGCTGGAGCTCCTTCAGGGTATGTCCACCTGCTCCACTGTGGTCCCATCCACGGGCTGCAGTGTGAATACCTGCTCTGGCGTGCTCTCCTCCAGGGGCTGCAGGAGAATCTCTGCTTGGGTGCCTGGAGAACGTCCTCACCTCCTCCTTCTCTGACTTTGGTCTCTGCAGGGCCATTTCTCATGCTCTTCCCTCACTCCTTACTGACTGTGCAGCATTTTGCCCTTTCTTACACACGTGTCCCGGTTTTGGCTGGGTTAGAGCTAATTTTCTTTCTAGTAGCTGGTATAATGTTATGTTTTGGGTTCAGAGGAATCTTGATAACACACCGATGTTTTCAGTTGTTGCTAAGTAGTGTTTAGACCAACTCAAGGATTTTGCAGCTTCTCATGCCCAACCAGCAAGAAGGCTGGAGGGGCACAAGAATTTGGGAGGGGACACAGCCAGGTCACCTGACCCAAAGTGGCCAAAGGGGTATTCCATACCATGTGATGTCATGTCCAGTATATAAACTGGGGGCAGTTGGCCTGGGGGCTGGATCGCTGCTCAGGCCTTAATTGGGAATTGGTCGGTGAGTGGTGAGCAATTGCACTGTGCATCACTTGTTTTGTATATTCCAATCCTTTTATTAGTATTGCCATTTTATTATTGTTATTATTATCATTATTAGTTTCTTTCTTTCTTTTTTTCTGTTCTATTAAACTGTTCTTATCTCAACCCACGAGTTTCACTTTTTTCCTTCTGATTCTCTCCCCCATCCCACTGGGTAGGGGGAAGCGAGCGGGCGGCCGAGTGGTGCTTAGTTGCTGGCTGGGGTTAAACCATGACAACACGCTTTCCCTGAGGCACCACAAGCTCGGCACTGCGGCTCAGCCGTGCCCTGCGGCAGGTCGGCTGGAACCGGCTGGAACCGGCTGTGTCCGGCTCGGGGCAGCCCTGGCCTCTCCTCACAGGGGCCGCCCTGCAGCCCCCGCTGCCAGCGCCCGGGCACCTGCAGCGGGTACATTGCTTCAACCAACATTTCAGTGCCGCTGAGGATGGGGACAAGAGCAGACACTGCCCGCCCTGAGAAACAGGCGAGGCCAATCGCTTCCCTTACAAAACTCATTGGAAAAAATGGTGTCGACGCATGCCTTGATACCAATTCTGTAATGTCCTCACATATCCATGTGTCAGTCGGTGCTGCTGCGGTTTCCAGTGAAATAAGAACTTTGTCTGCATCTCTATGTCAGAAGTACTTAAGAAAGCAGGATATTCCCCCTATTTAGAAAGCTTTTTTTTTTTTTAATTACAGCAGCGTGGACCTTTTATAGTGGAAGATACTCTAATTCTGAGTGAATACAATCAGGCAGCTGTAGGTTCCCATACTGTAAACGTAGATGTAAGATCCCCTATGGGCATGCAGGCAAGCTGTTCTCTTGATAGCTTACGTCTGGCAAAAAACTACAGTAGAACTCTAAGAAGCTGAATGACAATAAAAACAAATGGACATCAGTGATGAAGATTTCTAAAGCACTGAGGTCAGGAAAGTCATGTCCTGGTCACTCAGTCAGGGCATCTTTACTAAGGACCATGGCTTGTAGTGAAGTTCTCCCCCAGTACAATGGAGGGAAACAAACTGTGTGCAACAAATGAAACTATGCTTTTAAAGACTGCAAGGCTTTAACTTCTTGTAGCTCCGTCAGAACTTTTATGGAGAAAGATTAAAATCACACGCACAAAGTATGCTTACAAGACTTCAGCGTATGCCATTCCATTAGAAGAACTAGCAGAAATTTTACTTAGTGGGCAGTTTCCAATTTAGTACACTTTTAAATAGCAGAGAACTTCTCAATTTTATGAAAATTAATTCTGTTTTTTTCAACCAGCTGTATAAGATGATACTAAACCATCTGGCAGCCATAGTGTGTAATTTGCTGTGTTTAAAATGAAAGCGCTGGACTGCAGGCCAACTATTTGTGCTAACGAATGTGTCTTCACTGTGGCTGTGCTATCCGATGCCATCGATGTGTCTTCCACACAGTACCAGCAGAAGAACAGAAAGCTTCTTTCATTTTAATTTCACATCAATGATGGAAAAAGTCCATGTTTTACAAAACACTTCCTTGTATTTCAGATAAGAAGCTGCAGCACAGAAAGATATTTGTCTCAGAGCTGCAGTGAAACCATGCTGGGGTCAGAAATAGCGCATGCAGGTCTGACACCTGACTTTATCCCTTGGCATCTCAGGGATGAGGTTCCCTCCCATTCCACTCGCTCCGTCCCTGGGAGGGATGCAGAAGAGCTGCCTTCTGCTGCAGGGATGCGACAGCTTCTGCTGAACCATGTACGGTGTATTTACCCATGTCACTACCTGCATGGTGGTTGTGAGTTCGGTAAGGAGGATAGGAGTAGGAACAAAGAAAGGGGATGAAGGAGGATCTTCTTTCAGACAGAATATTCACGTTGCCTAGTCTGTGTTGCCTAATAACCCTGCTTGAATTATTGAATGCCATAAGATGGATGCCAATCAGTCGTGGATGCCATTTTAATAAATGAAGTGCAACCCAAATCACAGACAGAGGCTTCACACACCTGGAAACTGTACTGCAAGCTTGTGTGAGACCCTACCTTACATGTTCGATTACTGTGCCACTGCACTTTGAGAGTAAGGGAAGCTAGCTTCTTACAAGCTTAATTTTACCTGCAAAAAGTTTGACTGTAAAGGCTGACACTGGTGGCATTTCAGATGCCTGGACTTCTGGCCTTAAGGCACTCATGCTTTCCCACAGAACAGTTTTGAAAGGCTGGGTTTCGTGCATTTCCACCTATTGGCAGAAAAGCCACCTTAGGGAACCACTGGTACTTCTGGCAATTTGATTGGACATCTGCTCAGTTTCAGGCACATAATGATGATAACGCTGCTATATGTCACTTATAACACCCATTTGAAGAGACTGTTTAATGCATGAACTAAAATCTAACAGTTCAACTGCAACGTGCTCATGCTCTTTTACAAACTACATCTACTGAATAGAAGAATAACAAAACAAAATACAGCAGTTTTTCATCTGTCAAAGTTATTTGAGTTTTTGAGTGTTTTCAACATTTCTTCTAATTTAGGAATTATTTTTCTCCTCTCAGAAAATGACTTGGAGCAATTATATTAACAATATTAATGACATAGCTGGCCACAGCAACTGTATTCACTGAAACAGAAATGTCATCATTTTGCTAAGAAATACCTTTAAAGCTTTTTCCTATCTCTACTTTTTCACTTCACAAGTTGATAATCTTTAAATAAGAAGCCTGGTTAAGTTGTATCTATTTTATTTTAGTTCCTGCCTATATTTTTTTCTTTAGTTTAAGAAGAACCTACTAAGCTATGCTTTATCCAGTGGTTGTTCGGTGTAAAAGACTCCTGGAGAGTAGAAGCCTACTATGAGACCGGTTCCTCTTTATACTTGACCTAGAGCTTCTGAGTTTTAATGATCGACGTAACAGGAGTATGGAATATGTCCCTAATTCTGTCATTTGCTTAGTATATCACTCCTTTTTGTTTCGGGACATAAATGGTCTGAAAATATCTAAAACTCTTTTTGCTTCTGGCTTCAGAACCTGACATAACACTTTTCTTTTTACTACAGAGCAGACATTCTCAGAAGCCAACTCTGCAAGTGAATCAGTTTGTATTTTACTCCCTTTGTGAAACATAGTGCATGACGAGCCAAATTAAAAGTGCAGTAAAAAGTGAGAGAGAGTTGCAGAGAGAGTTGAGATAGCACTGCTGCCACAATGCATCTAGTTTAAATTCCAAGCACAATGGTTCAAAGTTATACTCTCAAACCTCCATTCCTTCTCCAAACCTGGTAGAAACACAGCATCTGCCAGAAAATTATGTATTCAGTTTATGCAATTTCCTGACCACCAAGTTCAGCACTAAACCAAAGATTTCCTCCCTCATCCAAGGACAAACTACTTCCAGCTTCACTTTTAATTCAATTCACTGTCCAGAAGAAGGAACAGTCTTTCACTCCCTGAAAAGCTGTCCTGAACACCCACAGGGAACATGGCTATTACTGGCTTCAGAGAGAGATGTAAGAGGTAGTAAGAGATGAAAATCCTCATTTCACCCTGCTAAATCCACCATTACACTATGGTGATGTGACAGGAAAAGAGCCAAATACCTGCCACTTTCATCCTGCTGAAGTGCTGAAACCAGGATTAGAGTTATATAATGTTGTAAAGTGGGAATTCAACTTGCGACAGGAGGAATCTCTGTTCTCTTCCTTATTAAAATCGCTGCTCGTGCAGCTGAATAGCATTGCCCCAACATGAACGAACAACACGGAGAAGCCAAGTCCTCAAAACTTTAACTCTCACCCAAGCATAGTCTTACAAGAGCACACTCCTGGTGTTCTATGTGCACCTGAAAATTTCTGGTAAGAAAAAAGTAGAGTAAAACTGCAGGGCACACATCCTAGAGTGGTGAAAATTTGATCAGATATTTATTATGTTCTGGGTATTTTGTACAGTGCTCAAACTTTACTTATATTTCAGCATTAGGCTCTGAAGCACAGACTGAAGTTGGATTCAAACCTGCCTGCATGCAAGATGAGCACAGCAGGACTGCTCAGGTATTTGCCGTAGAAAAGCTTACCTTAAATGGGATGCTGGGATTTCCAGTGTCCTCCTCCACATGCACATGGAAGATCCCAAAAGTGCTGTCGCTGCATTCCCCGTCTAATGGTGCAGACTTCTTCAGTACACTAAATAAGCAGAGAAAAGAATAAACTTAAAGTCAGAGGTACCCTTCCTATCACCTTCTTACAGTCAACATGTTAAAGCTGCCACAGTAAGTGTCAAACTAAAACTTGAAAACAGGGAGACCACACTGTATTTTTGAGTCTAGGTTGTGGAAGCAGGTGGAAACCTCCACTAAGCCAAGGGCACTGGCCCCAGGGCTCCAGACTGGGGGACTCCAGTTTTCTTGCCTGCAGCACAGTCCGAAAGTCCACTTGGTCCTGAAAGCAGGCAGTAAGGGATGGCTGCCCCAGCCTCTTCAGTCAGGGAGCAGAAAAAGCGCATTTAGAGTTGTAAAAGCAAAGTGAAAGCAAAGGGCAGACAGAAAGGCTTGCAAATAGGGTCAAGTAGGTCCGAGCCCTTCCAAATTGTGGTTGTACTAATGCCTCTCAGGAAAAGAAAGTGCTGGAAGAGTTTGGAAGAAGTGGAGTGAAAGCAGCTCAGGTATGAAAAATCTGCTTTTTCTTTGGGAACGAGAGTATATGTTGCTCGGAAAAGCATGGCCTCCTTGGCAGCCTGGTTGTCTAGGGTAGAGTGCGATATGCACAGTGTAAGCCAGGAAAACATTGATTAAATCAACTGTTTTGCCAGCTGGAGTTCAATAATATCAGACAGGGATGAACAGAAGGCATCCTTCAACCTATTCTTTCATCCAACAGGAGACAGGTACTTTTGTACTAGCAAGACAAGTGAATTAGTGTTGTAAATTTTACTAAAGAGCAAATAATAAGTGGTTGGCAGAGTGAAACCTTAGAACTTAATTAGTTAAATGCGCAAAATCAAATAAGTAACAGCTGAATAGGTACTTTTGCAAAGATATAAGGAAGATAGGAAACAGACTAAATATTTTAAGAAACAGCTAACTTTATGCATTTTGGAATTTCTCTAAAATGCTGGATATTTTACATTAAAATATCTAGTATTTTAGTAGTCACTAGCCAATATTCTGACTGATGCCCTTTCAGAAAAATTAAATTACTTTGAGAAATCTTCTAAAAATAAAGCTTTATTCAGCAGGCTTCTGCTCAAAGAGTTTTAAGAGAAACACATGAGAAAATTCAAACCAACAGTTCCCAGTTTTGACACACATTGTAAAGTCCAGAAATGGATACTGCACGCAGCAGCAGTCCAAGATACCACATAAAGATAAATGATTGAGGTACTGTGAGAGACTGAAGGAGTTAGTGGCTCAAACATTGTGGTGGGGCAAGTTCTGCTTAATGACTAACTTTGAATAAACCCAAACTCTGCCTAGCAAGGAACCACAGGTGAAAAGAAGCCCACGGGCACCCATCAGCAACAGGAGAGAGGGTGGTGCTGGAGGGTGCACAGCTCCCGGTTCGGTGTGCTGTTCTGATGTGCTGAGCAGAGCAGCTCACCAGGTATGGTGAAAGATCACACCTGGAGGGAAGGGGAAACTGCTCCCCAAACAACCCCCCAAGCCCATGGCCCAAAGGCTACCTAATTAGCCTAATGAGTTCGAGTGCCCGCCCAAAGGAGGGGCAAGGATGATAAAAGGACACGAACTGAAGCCCCAGGTGAGTAAGTCCACTGGAACTGGACCTCTTGGCTGACTGAACCAATGCTGGAGCCAGCACTGGTGAAACCTTTCTCTTTCCTCTTTCTCTCCCTTTTTCTTTTCTGTAATCCCTACACCTCATCCCCTTAGACATAAACTATTGACCAAGTCTGGGACTAGGAGTGGATCCAGCTGCCCCTGGGCTCCTCTCTGAGAAGCAGTCTGGAAAACAAGGGGGTCTGCTCCAAACCTCCTGACCCAACAGGAGGGCTCCCATTATTGTCTTCCCTGAACTGATTCCCAAATAAGCAAGGCCTGTAGTATATGTTTGATGATGTAGGTTTAGCACGTTACACAGTTTACTGGTATAGTTTCATGCCAACTTTTGTTGTGAGCATACCAATTCTGGTGGTAAGCATGCCAATTCTTGTTGTGAGCAAATAAAAATTGAATGCTGTGAGTTAAAGGATCCCTGGTGTCGTTTCACCTTAATCCTGGCCTGGGAATTGGCAAACCTGAGTCATCGTCCTGAGAAATTGGGACGTGACATGTACTGCAGAAAAAATATTTGTCCAGATGCTACTTTATTCTGATATAACATTATTTTAATACCTGCATTACTGTTACTGAAGTGCCTTTTCCATTTATCTTACCTCTGTGCAGCAGCGCTCTACATGTCTGTAAACTCATTCATCCAACAAAGCCAAGACAGCTGGCTGAATGCTACGCTGCATTTGACTATCCTGACAAGACTAGGGTCAGGCATCCAACAGCTCCGGCCTAGGGAATCTTATTATAGCAAATTTATGAGAGCAAATGTTGCTCCAATCCTTGCAAGACTACATGTTGCGTTTGGCACGCTGGAGTTAAGCAGCTACAATGCTACATACATTTTCTCACAGCTGCATAAAGTAGTAATTATATTGGTCTAACTACATGCTAAAAATGTACAACTGAAGTTAAGCTAGCGTGATTAAGGGTTCTGAAACCTTGGACATGTCCTTGCTTTTAATATACTGAGTGAACAGCAGGGTCTTAGAAGAATCTTTTCTGGTTTTTGGCAGTTTAGAGAATAGGTGTTTCTAAAGAATAGGTGATTCTAAAGTCTTCTTACTGAAAATTATTGAGGCTGTGTTTTCATCAAGAATGTAAGGGGTTTTTGTATTAACCCTATATTTATGAATTAATGTACCAGGAAATGAAGGAGAACAAGTATAAAGAGGAGCAAGAATAAACAAGACTTCTATAGGTATCATCTACATTGTGGCATTTATTTACAGAAAAATGTTGCATATAAAATTATTAGCACTTTTTCAAAATTGAATGGAATTATGATTTAAATATTCAAAATATTTAAAGAATAATTTCAATGGGTATGGAACCCAAAATTTCATAAATTAGACTCAATTAAGATCACACTCAAATCTAGGAAAAGGTTGCTAGCAAACAGAACAGTTACTGTTACTTTTGGTAAAAGGAGGTGCTGCTGATCATCTGCCGCAGTAAAAGATGTATCCTAATCAGTTTATGAACAGAGTTGTATGACATAATTGACACTGGAATGAGGAGATGGGAGACTATGTCTCAGGAGGATAATCCTGGTCATGTAATCCTCAGATAATACTAATACTGAAGGTAGTCCCAATTTACCAGTGTACCTGGTGACTGAAAAAAGCCTCCAGTCTGAAATATTTTGGGAAATCAGGATATTTTTACCAATCAGGTTGGTGTACAAGATCAATGAATTGGATTTAATGCTTATACAGTCACCAAAAATAAAGCATAAATACAAGACATCAGAAATAATTCTCCAGGGAAGATCTCATCACTGAAACCTGAGGGGATCATTAGCCCCAGTTCCTAACTCACTCTTTTATATAGAACAGCCTGTGTTATGCATTACATTATGTTTTGTGTCATTAGCTGCAGCTGTTCCAAATAGGATGGTTACTCTTCTCGTCTGTCTAGTTTAGAAGCAGCAAGCTACTTCCCTTTTCTTCCCCATCAAATAAATATGTCTGTACATCATAACATTTTCACTGCTTTCAAATAAGTCTACAGACTTGGCCAAGAACATCAGCTGATTTATTTGAAAAAGGTATCTTTAAAGAACTTTTAAACATGTCTACCTTTAATAAGGATGTACATGCTTATTATTTAAAAAATATTAGAAATCTTTTTTTTTAAATTTTTTTTTTTTACATAGAGGAGTCATATTGTTCTGTACTGAGTGCAAGCAGAGCAAGAGGCTCTTCAGGATGACTTTTCTTTCAGGGAAATAATCTGTAACAGGCAGATGGCATTCAGATTGGTTAGTTGCTGTTCCATATGACATACAAACAAAATAAGGTTTTAGTCCTGTTATATAAATAGTTTTGTTAAACACTCAAAAGCAATAAAATCTCATGAATGCAAATTAAAGCTCAGAGTAGCAGGTTTTTTTCCCTGTCATCAGTACAGCCCATTCTTAACTTTCCTCATGCCAAAATAAGTCTTCAGTCTCATCTTGAAGCAAAGTTTATAAAATGTCACTTACAATAAAGTCAAGTTTTCTATGTGTTAATCTACCTAACTTTTGATAAAAACATGAATATAGCTAACAAGAGTCAGGTGCTATTAGTTCATCAGATGCAATTGCATCCTACTTTACCTTTGCTTTTATTTTCATCTGAAATATGTCCACTTATGTTAATGGGTTCAAAATGGCAAAGCTGAGCTATAAATATTTCCTTGCTAGTTGTTTCCCATTTCAATTCAATACATTTTCAGACACCAGCTCATTGTTATTATGAAACAGATTACGAAACGGTCTTTATCTTGAACCACAGATTTTTCTCACTTTTGCTCTTCCCATTCTCTCCCCCATGTCGTGGGGGATGGAGGTGGGTGGGGGTGTGAGCGAGTGGCTGGTAAGCACTCAGTTGCTGGCCACAGTATAGAACAAAGAAATATCTGTGCACACACAAAGCATTTTACTAAAGTTGGTGAAAAAGATACAGATTTTTGCAAGCTCTTCGTCTGCCTTAAATGACTTCAATATGTCTATGTCCTGGCAGTTACTAGATAACTTCATAAGCAGATACGCAGACCTTTAAGAGAAGTGGTTGAGCTGATGCTAGTGGAAGAACCCCATTAAGACCTGCT
This sequence comes from Aviceda cuculoides, assembly GCA_035590195.1. Taxonomy (NCBI): domain Eukaryota; kingdom Metazoa; phylum Chordata; class Aves; order Accipitriformes; family Accipitridae; genus Aviceda; species Aviceda cuculoides. The sequence goes on from JAVJGG010000031.1 coordinate 11,180,116, forward strand.
GTGGAAGGCTGAGTGAAAGAGCCCAAACCTCCCACCCGCCAGCCCAAGGCAGTGGCAGGTCAGCCTCTTCGCTCATTCTGCCCTTCTACATGCACAGTCCCAAAGGAAGAAGCAGAAGCAAGACAGGTTTTGCAGGGAAAGCACTCAGGTGGATGCAGGCTGTCTATCGGAGACAGAAGCTGAATCCCCTGTTTGACCAGGTATAGATTCGTACTAGCCTACAATTTCCTGTCATTTATATATAGCACATAGCTGCTTTAACTTTTGCCCTATTTTATTGCCTACTGAAAAGTGAGTGGGTAATTTCACACTTGCTCTTGGATATTAGGTTTATTATACCAAGCTTTATCTCAGAGTATACTTTGAGAACTGTTATATGTTTTGGAAGAACACGGATTTGTAACAGAGCTAGTAGCAGGCCTTTATTATAGAGGTGATAGGAGTTACCATCTGAGAATAGTAGAGGCTTTTTCAAAGAGTAATTGGCATTGATTGTCTTGCATCCATGTGCACTGTCACTTATCAGTAGAGATGCCCTGGAAAGATGGTTTTATGAAGTGTCCACGTACGGCACTGTAACTTTCTTTGCGGTAAAAGCAAGTTGATTATCACCTATGATCAAATCAGACCAGCCACAAAAGTTAATCACAGGTCTAGATGTCCGGTATAGAAGTCATGGAAAGTCAAGAATTATTAGCTCACAAAAGGAGTCAGGCAAGCTTCTAGCTTAAAGGAAAAAAAAAACCACAAACCACCCCCCAGAATTAAAGAAGAGGTAAGAAAAGAAAACAAAGAGTTCCTGAAGTGCAGGGTGCTGTTAATGGATCAGAAGAGGACAGCAGGAGGAGCAGCGTTACGTGCTCTTCTTCATCTCTTGTGGCCACAGTAAGTTCTCAAGACAGTTTAGACAAGCCTTAGCTATGCCATTTCCCTGAAGCCTGCTGACATAGCTAATGACAACAAGGCCCAACAGATGATTAAAGAGATGAGGAAAGGAAGCGGCTTCATGCTTTCCAAGGAAAGAAAGGATCAAGACAGATGTAACTTGCTCCAGTTCTTAGAGTCACATTCTCACAAATAGAAAGCAATACTGAAGCTATTATTGTCACCATTCAGGCATGATGAGAAGTGTTAAAAATAATGAACTACCTATCTGAACACATAAAAATGAGGCAAGGCACGGTAAAATGTATGATTATCAGACATCTCAGCTAGCCCTGAAACAGGGATAATACGTGTTCTGCAAACTATCCATCAAACCTATCCTACATTATTCCATCTGACAGATTAAATGGCTGATCTTCAGTGCATGTAAAATTGCCAGATATCCAGCAACTTAAGAAGACCCAGGGCAGTTTTCATAAACAAGGAGCCTGAGCCTACTAGTAATGAAAATTACTACCTTCTTTTATTTGGACAAAATGCCAGGGTTCGTGTGGCTTGAAACATAAAAATGAGAGAAAGACTGTGTGCAGACAGCTAAGCAAAGAAAGTGGGGTTAAGATGAACAAAAGCAGGTTGAAAACTGCCAGCTTTAGGGTAATAGAAGGTGCTAAGGGAACACAAGGCAATTAAATCTTATGTTAATTTTCTAGCATGGAACAGCATAATCGAAAGGCAATTAAAGGTACATGAGGTGGTGGTGATCAGCTGACCTAATTGTTCATCAACAATCTGAGACTAGATTCTCAGCTGTGATCATGTAGTCATGGCTTAGGCAAGTCAGAGTGTAAGACATTTATGTTTTAAACAAATTTAGACAGTGGCATAAGGGCTAAAAGAAACTCGCAAAGAGTCAGAAAAGATAAGCATTGTAGTGGGCGGCATACCTGCAGAGAATTATGCAGTAATCTTGAAAAGTTAGTGTTTCAAGCATAACCATTTGTAGGGAGTTTATAGCTATTCATCATTTATAGGACAACCAGAATAGTATCTAATCAGTAATTAAAGATGGATTAGGATCAAATGATACAGTGGGTAGAACTTGTATCACAGTGAATTCTTGCTCAATAAAATAAAAATCTCAGTGTAACACAAAAAAGCTTCCTCACAAAGTGTAACTGGCTTAGCATCATTAAGTACTGTGTATGGATTCAAGTTTTGTTTGCACATCAGCAGCACAGACCCTCTATTACAGAGAGGAAACATCTAGCAGGCAATTTCATTTGTAACATGACTTGGTAAAACCTGTAAACTCAGGCCAGATGATACTAACTTATATTCCAGTTCTATCACATATGCTGCCTCTTAAAAGTTACTTTATTTGCATATAGACAGATAGTTGTTTGCAGGAAAAACATGGAACACCATGTAAATGAAAGCAACGCAACTATGGTTCATCTTGACCAAAAGGACTGCAACCTAAACAGCGTCCTGTGATATCACCCCAAAATGGATGAGTTCCAAGGTCTGATAATAAATCACATGCCTTTAGTGCCTTGCTCAGCATCCCTTATGCAAAATAGTTGTGCGCTACATACGCTCAAAACTTTACTGACATTTAGTTTAATGGAAAGAAATTATTTTGCTTTCAATCAGCTCAGTAATATTCTGCTCTTAAATTGACTGCTAATTCCTAACACAAGCCTGCTATCCATCCATACTGCTGTTATAGAAACTGCTCCTTAACTTGAAAGTCCCTCTCTTTCTCCACCACAGGTGTCACGAATTGGTGCAGATTTCTATTGTTCAATTAAAAATTACATTAGGAATTTTTTTTTATGCTCTTTGTACTCTAAAAGCCCTGTTCTATGCTGCAGTGAAGCACTACAACAAATTCATGAAAATAACCTACTAATACCTTATAGGCTTTACCCTCTTAATTCTGGGGTGTTCAATTCACACTATTTTCAGGAAATTACTTTTCCTGTATTTCTTTATCATTTTGCAAATTAGCCTCTGGCTTTCAAATTTCCATTTCTGAAAGTTAATACATAACAAATGTCTTTATCTCCTATATACTATATCAGTGGGTTTTCTTTCTTTTCTTTTTTTTTTTTTTTTTCTTTCAGAGAGGGAGGGGAAGAGAGAGAGGGAAAGATAAACCTACTATTTAGATTATTGATTATATTCGTGTAACTATTTGTAAGGGAGCATTAATTGAACTTACCTAGCAGGTCTGTAGGTTGACTTTCACTGCATCACCAATATTATGTTTTCAAGAACAAGTCTGCACTTTAAGGCAGATGATCCACAAGTAATTAAGGCAAATGGTATCCCAAGCTAGAGATTTGGAGTGCTCAGTCACTGTGTTAAGAGTATTACTGGCTTTAAGACATTGAAAGCCCATCCATGCTACTTTTCCTGCCACAGCACGGTCTTTTATCATGGTTTACAAGAAACTCGGTAAATTTGTATTTATACACAACTGCTTTCAATCCTCAGTGATAGGACAGTATGGTAAGACATCGGTTTTAAAAAATGGGGTTTTTTTAAGCAGCAGGAGGTTTAGGATCACCCCTTTGTTTAATTTTGATACGATTTGCTCTCATGCAACAGTTTTGATCCTTTAAAGAAATTCCTCACACAGATAATTTCTGTATCAGTGTCTTTCACATCAATTGTAACAACATCCATGGGTCACAAAACAGATGTTTTCCTTTAGATTGGGAAGGGGTACCTGCAAAATTATATAGGAAACAGCTAGGCTGGAGGTATTTTTAGCTTAACAACATGTATGTTGAACACCTTCACAGTCTGAAATCATTCCCCGGGACATCTCCTGTGTCACACTGCAGAATACGTTTCTTTTTTAAAAGGTCTCGAGTTTGTTATGGGATGTTCCAGCCACGACTTACACCTCTATGCTCCTGCACCGCTGCCTGTAGCCGAGCAGGACCACAGAGACAGAGAGCTGCCTCCTGCCTGTTTAGCAGCACAAAGATTCGTCTGTCTAGAAAGGTATCGTTAAATTGCCCTACAAACCCCTGCTATCATACAGTAAGTTACAAGAACCTAAGATACATTGTTAAATTGCATTTCTGGGGAACACACCTCCATCTTAAAACATCCCAGTTCACCATTCTGATTTTAGGGCCAAATTTTCAAGAAAGCAACTTCTATCTTCAAAGCACCATTTTCTTCTGCCACATCCTGCTTGCTGTTTTTGTAGAAAAACGTGGGTGAAACCAGATGCTTTTACCTTTCTCTGATTGACTGTCATAGAAAAAAACAGGTTTTCAATTAACAGCTTATTGGCTGACAACCCTTTATCTTGCTGATAGCACTTGGCTTAATGACAGGTTGATCTTCTGAAGACTGCAATCTGACACACCATTTTCAGGAAATCAGAAAACAAATAAAATACTAATCAGTTCACAGGTGGCCACCTAAGTCCTCACCACTGCTTGCTGCAGATATGACCAGGAATTATTTTACTAGGTTAAACCAATATTTCATGTAATCTTCAGCAGGAGTCAACAACACGGAAAAGCAAATTAACCAGGATGCAAACAATCAACACACGCATACTCAACAAACTTGCAGTGAAAGGAGGAAGAATGGGCTGCAAGGGGATACATTTTTCCCAGCCTTTTTGAGTGATCAATGCACATCCTGCAGCATGAAGACTGGCAGCACCAATAAGTTTTTATCCCAGGCAGTTTAACTACAAGCATTACTCATGCCGTGCCTTATAATTTGGACTCGTATTAACATACAGTTTTATTTACTGCTCTCTGACATTCTATTTCTTCTGGCGCAACACAGAAATGTTAGGCACGTTGAATTATAGGAGCTGTAACACCATTACGTTATTTTCCAAATTGTGGATACATTAATGTTCTGATCCCTTTCTTTTGGGAATGAAATCTGTAGTGCTAGAGGCCTGGTCTCTATCCAAGTCAAAGCCATTTATTTAGTTCACTTTTCCCCCCACCCCTTTAATCTTTGAAGATATATGGGGAGGTGGCATTTTCAGCCATCTGAAAAAAAGTGGTTCTATCTTCTTGATGCTTGAGGTAGTGTGAGAACAATCTTATTGAAGAAAAGTTACTTTTTTGCTCTGAAAAAAAAATTGTAGCAAAGTACTGTGAGCTAACTGTCTGAAAAATGGCTTGGGAGCTATTCTAATGAAAAAACATAAATATAAACAAACCTTCACAGGAGCAATGTAATTAGTCCTCTTGTCAAAGGCATGACCTGTAATATCACAGTGTAAGAGGCTATTGCCAAATCCAAGAAGCATTAATCCTGAGTTGATCCGATCACTGTAATAAAATTACCAACACAGAAGATGAGCTTCATCATCATTCTTGAGCTAAAAGATGAGTGGAAATATTTGTGGTTCAGCACACGAACATCCTTTTCCAAAAAGCTTGTTAACTATACTGTGTATACCAAACACGTGCTCCTGAACCTGGCGTTTCACACAGTGTCAAGGGCAGTAAAAAAATCATCATCTTGCTCTGAACTGCTACCCTGGTTTCAAAATGAAGATGCTAAAACCTGTAGTCAATATCTATAATTACAAGGAAACTTTTCACTGAGAAATGAGATATGTTAAAATTTAATCAGTATATTTACAATTCTAAAAACACCACTTAAGGTAAAGGTCTTAGGAGAGCAGCTTTTTAATAGACAACTTCTATGCTTGAGGGAAAAATATTAAAGGTTCCCTGAATCACCACCATGATAAAATCACCAGCAAGAGCTAACCATACATTTGTGTTTTGGCATGCAGTAAACGTGAGTCAAACAAATGGAGAGTTACGCGAAAATAGCGTGTAAGAACAGCAGAAGGAGTACGTACTTATTGCTGGCAGACTTGGAGATTGTTCAAGGGAAGCTAGTACCCACTGTAATGCTAAGCAATGCTATCTGTTATGCATTAACACCTAACCAAACCAGCTTAACATTAAATATGTTAATTCTTCCTGTACAATCAAATGCCACTTAGGGTGTGCTCAAGTTTCTGTAACTGCTGTGCACCTTAGGCTGCTCTTTGCTTGTTCTCATTTTTTGAGTTTTCCCTGCATGGTATTTAACAGAACAGATTTTTTTACCATGCCCCCGCTTCCATGTGCCTCTGGATGTCAAATGACAAAGCAAAAACTTGTGTTTCACTCATACTGTGGCCTGTGCACACAAATGCAGATCTCCTAGGGAAAATCTTTGATTCCTGACTTATTTAAAAACTGCCTCAGAACCTGAAATAAGGTTTCTCATGTCTTTGGAAAGCAAAACACAAAATAATTTACTATACACACTCCAACAGCATTTTAAGGTCATTGGGGGCGGGGGCAAGGACCCTTTTGAAAATACCAGAACAATCCCTCTCTTAAAAAACTTACTCTGTAATGTGTCTAAAGCAAGCAAGATTCAGCACTTGATGTCCCCTCGCATCAGCCTCTGCTACATAACAAACCTCTTTTTGAGGTTTGTCTTGCCTTAACCTCTTGGTATTTAGTCCGCAGAGCTTTAGTGAAGAAACTGGTTGCTGCCATGGTGGCACAGCAGCTACTCACCAGAGACCCCACAGCCAGCCACGAAAAAAACCCCTCAAATGGCAGCCGAGGCTGCTGCGTGGACACTTGTGTGATTCTCGCTTACACACACACTCCTGCCACATGTGTGCGTTAGCCATCACGCAGAGGTGACAGGGCTCGCAAAGAAAGGATAAGTATTTTACTTAGAATTAGGTCCCGCGAGTCAGTTTTGATAGTATTTGCATAATCTTTAGTGTTTCTGAAAGAACATTTGGAATTGCTTGGTTACAAAATAAACACTCTGCAAACACAGAGTTAACGTAAGGAGGGAAGTGAGGGATTGCCATACTGTACCTCAGGAGCGTGGGGATGCTTCCCGTGGTTCAAAAAGGAAAGAGAATATGTTTGTCATCTAGGTCATCTAGTTTTCTTTGGGGCTGGAAGTCTCTGTCCTGAAGTCCAGCACCTTTTAGAGCCTGCTTTTTGCATGGGACCTTTTCTCCTACAGTTGCCTAGGCACAGAAATGACAGAACTGATCCCTCAAGGAAAATTAGTTTTGGTTCACTTTTGTGACTATTCACTTCTTCCTTAGAGAAAGGAAGAGGCCAGCTATTGATACAGAGAACAAACTGCTTATTGCTTAATGATCGTCTCTCTGTAACTTTACATACCAAGGACTGGTGCTTGTCAAGAACTAAGCCTGTGAGAGACTGGTACTTGGGAGTGATGAGCAGGAAGGAGCCATGAGCGATCACAAAACT
>JAVJGG010000031.1:11187402-11199388 GCA_035590195.1 Aviceda cuculoides
CCTGTGCATCCAGCACTGCCAATAAAGAATACCTACTTAATAGTTAATCAAACTATTGAGTTAGTTTCTTTGAATCACTATAGAGAAAGGAAGAGGCCAGCTATGCTGAAACCTGCACTTCTCCTGCTTTGGTTAGTCCATGTAAGAATTGTCTGTTTGATTTTACAGTGTAACTCATGAATAAGTGTAAAGTTTGACCTTTTCTAGTTCCCTGCTAATGCTAGCTAAATGGCTTTCCAATCTGGTAGACTGTTTCTGCAAGATGAAACCTGACTTTTTCTGGGGGCAAGCTTCTATTTTGCATGATGTAAAGCCAAAAGCTGACTATGTGCATGGAGTATTTTCATTCTCATTCTAGCTCTGTTTTGGAGGTGTTTGTCAGAAAGCATGAAACCAAACAATGAAATACATTTGTTCCTGGGGCCCTGCTGCCTCCAGAATGAAGGGCTGTTTGTGGTCCTAATGAAAAAGCCCTTTAGGAAAAAGGTGTGTGAAATTTGGCACTTAATTATATATGCCTGTCATTAAATGGTAAAGGCTCACTGAATGACTGTTCAAAAGGTTAGCAACTGACATTTTAAGTTAATGCTCAGATTCAGTATGGCCCCTGATGTAGTGGCATAAAGAAACAACTGCAGAAATAAGCTGCAAACCCCCTTTCAAAATTACTTCTAACTACCCTTTCAAGCCTGCGGAGGTAAAAGCTCACTTCAACTATGGACATCCGCTCTTTCTGAGATGATGCGTCCTGGGCATGTTCAGGTGACATCACATCAGCTCCTCTCACCCCCATGCAGGGCAACCATACAGACTGCATGCCTATAATTTCTACCGTTTCTTGAGAATTCAGGATAGCATTAATGGGCGTTACTGAACACCTGAACTCTGTATTTTTTGTTTTTAGGAAACTCAAGAAATGAGAATATGAAATGACCCTTCATTTTTTGCTTCTCAAAGGTCTTGAGGTTGGGTGTTAACTAGACTCTCCAGAAGACTGCAAGATGAGCAGAATGCAAATTTATTAAAAAAAAAATATGAAAAATGGGAATAGTAATATGTTTTAATATGAGCAGTGTGTGTAATAAATTATTATAGACAACACTAGTTAAACATCTGAATTATAGCTCACCTTGTGATTCTTTAAGAGCTATTCTGTATACATTTTCAACACATATAAGACATGTTATGTGCAGAAATGATTTACGTATTCTTTGCAAAGGGGATGTGGGCTTTGTAAGAGTGGTCACGTAGCATACAATTATATTTGGACCTTCTTGACTGAACAAATGGATGCATCAATTTCATAAATGTGAGGCTGAAATACTCCCGATAAGTTGGTGACCTGGTTCAGCCCAAGGGCCCATCTCACCACCTCTTCTGTTCCCAGAACTGCTATAAGAAAACGCTGAGGGAAAACAGCAAGAGGGCAAGCCATATGTAATACTTCTGCAACAGCTTTCAGCTACTTTCGGCTGAATTTTTTTACATGAAATTTTCGTACATTTTCTATAAATAGCTGAAGTATGTTTATGCATGGAAACAAATACAAATTTTCAAAAATATGAACGCATTTATACTTCCTTCCTGGAAAAAAGTGTTAGTATCACTGAAATGATGTGTAACAATGACTATTCTTTCTTCCATTCTTTCTTAAAAAAAAAAAAAAAGTATAAAGGTTTGTACTGCATTTTGAAAAGTATATATTATTCATCCTCTTTCTGCATTGTGCTATCACTACATTTTAGGAATTCATTTATTATTCTTTGATAGGTGACTTAAGTTCAAGAAACATCCAAAAAGAGCTTAACCCCTCTTTACCTGAAAATCCTCAAAAGATTCTGTAGTTTAAGTGAAAATTTTGAAAAAATGGACTCTAGTGATAGCAATGATGCTTTACTTGAAAAGACTACAGTATAAAGAGGTAGTATAAAGCTGCCATAATAAAATGTGTACATTTTTCAAAATTCCATAGGATCCATGCACAACTGAAGTGTTATTCCATATTCATTTGGACAGTGGAAAGAACATTTATCTCACCTGCAAGAGTCCTTTGAAGCTATTACCACCAAGATAAAGGCAAATTCAGAGGACATAGTTATACTTAGGTTTTTCAAAAGCATTTGGCAAGGGATTTCAATCAAAGAAACAGAAGGTACAATAGAATATGGGATAAAAAACTGTCTGAAGAATAAAAGGAAAAGCTGCATAGCTGGAAGCTTTTCAGTTTGGCAGAAAATCTTTGCCTGCACTCTAATGCAAAACCTGCACAGAGACAACCATCAAGAGACAACTTTCAGCTTTAGGAAAGAGCATCCAAATATCCACAAACAGAACGAGTGGGAACATTTCCACGTCTATTGGGATCTGATGACATCTGTCTTCCCACTTTATTCTTAAAAACTGGATCTCCTGTGCAGGTCCCTTGACCTCACTTTGTTTTATGGCAAAACCAGCTTTCAGAAGGATTGGGATTATTTTCTTCCCTTTCTCAAAAACTTCTGCCGTGTTGCCCCGTACGATGATGTCATCAACGTACTGCAGGTGTTCTGGAGCTTCTCCTTTTTCCAGTGCAGCCTGGATCAGTCCACGGCGAATGGCGGGGCTGTGTTTCCACCCCGGGGGCAGTCGATTCCAGGTGTGCTGGACACCCCTCCAAGTGACAGCAAACTGTGGCCGGCACTCTGCTGCCAGAGGGACTGACGCGCTCCTCCTGCCCTCTGGAGGGGCAGTTCTAGGAGCTGGTTAGAGATTGCCCACAGGTGAAAAGCCAATAGTTTAGATAATTGAGAGACGTTACAAGAAACAAATAGCCAGTAAGGCTGTAACACAAGTGTATCAAACTAAATTTCAAAGTAAAATTGCAGCATTTCTGTGATCGCTGGTGCATGGTGACTCATGGAATCTTTATTTGTCCCATATATGAACCGTAAGTGAATTTATATATTCTATATGTTCTAAACTCTTAACTTTACTAAATCCTTGTCTCATATTCCTTTTGGAAGAACTAACAGCTTAGCATAAATGAAGCAGGATTGAGTAAGAACCGCAAGCATTGGGCTAAATAGAATGCAGAAATTATGCTTTCAGACAAATAAATACCAAGATAAAGAAGATATGCAGAAGATAAACAAGCATAACCAATGCTGCAATAGACAAATTTCAGAAAACAAAGAGAACTAGATGAAGACAAGAGTAATCCAGTTGGTTAACTTGCTGAGAAGCAACATTCCCAGAAGAAATTTTAAGAAAATAATACTAAGAACAGAAGAGGTGTGCATTTGGCAAACTAAAGGCGAAATGCTGAATCACAAATAACTTAACTTGTAACTTGATTTAGTGTTAGTTTATGATCAATTTATCAACTATGTAAGGAGACTTATTTTGTTCTAGAAAGGAAAGAAATTTGAAAAGAAAATCTGACATTTGATATTAAGGAACTTGTTTGTAAATCTCTAGAGAAGAAAGGAAAATGGATCAAAAATACTAGATGAGCTGAAGGGAGAAAAGAGAAGAGTGTTACCAACCTTGCAAAGAACATCACAAGAGGTGGGGGCGATGTGCTTTCCTGTAGCTGAAGTGATTTCAGTTTTGCTATTAAAAACAGATTTAAAAAATCCACACAACTACTGTCCATCTTTGTGTGATCATACTTTTGGCTGGTAGCTTTTGCAAGACTTGAGATGTGTCCAAGCATCTGATTCTTATATAAACTGTGGTCAGAAATCCTTAATAAACCAAACCGATATTGCCCAGAGCACAGTGGTGAAACCCCAAACAAAACTAACTTCCCTGAAATGTGGTGACTTGAATGGAAAATTCAATGAAGCAACAGATAAGCAGATGTCACTACAGAGATACAAAGCACAGCATCTGTGAAACAGAGGACAGGCAAAAGGGGAGAATTTGAAAAGTCAGGCTCAGCCAAAGATGCAGTTAACAGCGAGACAGAGAGTAGACTCCATGATGTACCAGAAAAGCCTGATCTTCTGAAGTGGTACATAATGGAGTGAATGGAGCTGGGAAAGAAAATGAGTGTGAGAAGACATCAAACCATACCCTGCAGAACACCTGCAAGCGGTGAGGGAGCCATGGCTGGATGGTGCACTGTTTAATTCCCACTTCATCAAAGAGCTGGAAAGAAACCAAACATTTTAGAAATCCTGTGCAAAATCCGCCTTCTTCAACTATCACATGTGTCCAAAGAGATAAAGCACAAAGGAGCCCCAGCAATGAAACAGGGCTCTTGAAAAGAGAACGCTTACCACTCTGGCAACTCGAGGGTGGAAGAGGTTCCACTTTCAGAAGAAAACTCCAATAGATGTCCTTGTGTCCCGGAACACGCCAAGACGCCAGACACCCACACTCATGGAGCTGTAGCCCTGTACAGCTGAAGAGCAGGCAGTCCCGTGGCACGAACCCAAACACCGCAGCACGCTCCTGCTGCTGGGGATGGGGCAGAAGGGGACGCAGGCTGCGATGCTGCACGGCCTGCGAGCGAACGGCACAACGGACGTAGGAGAACTGATTTTATGAGAATTACAGAAATCGGCTTAATATGCACTTGTGATGATATAAAGACAAATAAAACATGAAACAATTTTCTGTCCTTTTATCGCTACACAGCAAAGAGTAGAAATTACATCGAGGCACTGTGTCTTCATCTCCAATTATTAATAATAGCTCTATCAAGCCCCTTCTTGGAAAATAGTAGAATAATTTGATAAAGAGCATGATGTGACAGAAAGATGGAATGAGGTAGCCTAAAATGAACATAATAAGTAATTTTTAGAACTATGCTACTACTGCAAATCTAGTTGATAAGGAAAATTTCAATTGTTAAGACAGCAATTAGATATTAAATATATTTAGGGAAAGTCTTATGATTTCTTTTTCCCTCAAGACAAGACAGAATTGGAAATCAGGCTGAAAAGAATGATATTACATATCACAAAGTGGTAACTTGACCAAACAGTAATTTTCTGCTCCTTAAATACAGCAGAAACAAGCAGATGTGCTTGTTCACAGTATTAGAAGTTTGTTTCCAAAACCAAGCACTTTATCATCTGAAGAAGCACTATACCATACAGTTTTGTGATGCAAATTCCTGTGAACAGCAGATGTTTATTTACCCCCTTGTCCCTTGATCTAATGCAAAAATTCTTGATGTAGGATTTCTCCTTGGAAATCAAATGCTGGGCTTAGGCTCAAGATCCTGAAAGACTTACTTGCATTTACACTCCTTCTGACCACTGTTTCCATGGACTAAGGAAGGTAATTCCATAAGAGCATTTAGCAAACAACTTGCCTGTAAACTACTGATATATCCTATTCCTAACAACCTACAATTCCTAAACTTATTGCTACTTCAAAGCAAACACTGGTTTCTATATTCCAGGTATAGGAGGAGGAAGGTCTACGTCTTTCAAACTGATCACTGTTTCATTCCCAGAAAACCTGGTGTTTAGCAGAAATGTATTATTATTTCAGTGTTATTAGCTTCTACATTGCATTTGGATAAGAGATTAGTTGATTCCAGAATCTTAGTGCTTATCTGAAAAAGCCTGAGTCAAGACAAACTTGAAAAAACACTCATACCCTAAATGCGGCATGGTTGTTTTAATGCTTTTACAGTCAGAATATTTTATTTCGAAAATTGACAAATTTAGAGGTTTTTGTAGTTTCTTTTTTTAAATTATTTTTTAAAAAATGGGTTCAAACAAATAGTCTTGAACTAGGCAATGGTAACCCCATAGCTGCCATGGGACAAGTACCATGTGGCCCACAATCCCTTTAACCATGCTGCTTTTTTATCTATTCTTCCCAGGAGATAGGGAGGGAAGGGAGCCCAGAAAACAAACAAAAAACCCCCATGTTTAGTTCTCAAATCCCGACTGAGTTCAGAACTTTTCAAAGACAAACCACAGATGACTTGAAAGCTGGCTAATCTTCCAGTAACAGCTCACCTGGGACTGCAGATTTTCCAGTTGTTTTTGATGTCTCTCAATTGACTCTCTAAGGTGATTCTTTTTGTCGTTTGACAAATGTAGTTTCTTCAAAGTGCTCAGAGGAATAGAGGGTAAGTACCCTGGTCTATCACACCTAAAGTAAAGGACCGATCGATACATGAGAAAGAAGCAGCAAGAGAGGAATATTATGTGCTATCATTATCTTGCATTGCCTGGCAAGAAGTTATCTTTAATGATTTGAAGTACAGCACTGTTCTTACATGGGGTTGTTCTACAGAATTACTATAAGAAAGGCTTTGTTTTATACAATAGATCCTTCTCTGAATGCACTCGGTATCATTCCTGTTAACATCAAATGACAAAACAGGCATTTTTAATTTTAGCTGTTAGCTCTAGGAAGCATGCACTGCTCAGAGAAAAGCACTGGATATACACTAGCATTGCTTGCTAAATCTGCAAAAATGGCTAGTTGTTAACTGCACTGAAGGAAGGTAAAAGCCACTTTCTTGTAAAGACTATGCTAAAATCATACAGCCGGAACAGAGCACTAATGTGAAGAGTCTGGCTGAGCATCACAGGGACAGCAGATTTTCCTTGTCACTTAATTTCTTTTAGTAAAGCAACCAGAAGCAAGGTTTCATTTGAAGTTTCCTCTACAAAGTTAATTTTCAGAGTAGAACTGCACCTGGCATGCAGGTCCCCAACATGGTTTTGTATCCTCTGCCCAAAGAAAAGGGTCCCCAACTCTCTCCATGGATGTGAAATCAGGATGTATGTCTCCGCTGCTTCCCACACAGAACAGTTTTTTGTTGAGATCCCGTTGCCGTCTGGCTCTCAGTCACGTATCCGTTTGCTCTCACCAGGATGAGGCCCTGGGAACTGAAACCACGAACATGATGGAAAGAGTGGGGTGACTCAAAAGCTAAGTAAGTTCACTATTAGGCTGAGTCCAATAGAAGCACACCATCAATGTTTGGTGTATGTTTGGAGAGGTGGAACAAAACCATGAACTATTATTAGATCATGAGAGTGAACTTATCCTAGGGAGCTAGCTGTCAGCTGTGGCTTGCAAAAAGATGCTGAATATTTTATTCTGTATAGCTACATATATACCTATATAACAATATATTTACACAATAACAGAGCAAATCACAAACACAAAGTCATTCAACATTTGCTTTCTAGATGTACTTTTACTGGGTGTGATTTATTACTGTAGCAACACTGAAGGTGGCTAATGGAGAAACAACTACATCAAAAGGACTCGACTGATGAATTGAAAGGTTACTTTCCTCCCAAGCCTTGGGGATTTTTGTGAAAGTCCTTCGACGCTCTACTTTCTACACTAGAGGAATATGTTTGAACTCTCCCTGTAAGGCATATATCCAGGGGCAACCCAGAGGGAGCAAACCAAAGCAATTACCAGTTTACGGTAAATATGGGACATGATGTCTAACCCTGTACCACAGTTTTTCATTTCTTCTGGACACTGTGCTTAACTGCATTCTTCATTCCCAATCACTTCTTGGAATTTGTATTAATTTAACGTATTAAAAGAAATTTAAGCAAATAGCTGTCATTAAAAACAAACCTTCGAAGTAGCCCATCACAAAGGAGCCTGCTTTTCATATTCCCTGAACTACCTCCAGATCTCAGAATGGCTAACGTTCAGCGTAGATGAAGTGCCATGACTTGAAGTGTGAGAGATGATGGCCCATCCACAGTAGGAATGACTGAAACCTGCTGTCAGCCTTCTCATTAAAAAGTCAGGAACTGGGACCATAAATCCTACAAGGGGAGAAAATATGGTACTGCAGAGATGACATGACATATAAAAAACTAGCTGAAGTAGTTCCAAAATGTTTCCAAGAGTAATGTCCCTAACTGGAATCACATTACTAAGGCAGACAACATATATCATTTCATAGCTGGTGTAGTTTACTGTAGCCCAGTAAATACTGTACAGCCGATGCTAGCAGCAGTGCCAAGTTTGCAAGGCCTCAGGACAGCAGCTTGTCAAGCTTACTTTGTCTCAACTTCTCTTGTGCTGCCTGCAACTTCCCAACTTAGCTACAACAGCAATTTTTTCTAATGACCAGGTGGTTATACCTAATTTGCATTATTTTTGCTTGTCTTTGTATGGTATAGCCGTAATTTTATATAGATATTCTCTGTGGAAGATATGGTATGATAGGAGAGGCCTTGAAAAGTGGGGACACAGGGTATGGTCTAGAGAAATGCAGACATGGGATGGTGAGAGGTGGGTCACAGGCTGACCCTGGAGGCCCCAGCACTATAAACAACTCACCGATGGTCAGTTGAAGAAGTGCAGACTCAGAGCTGAGCAAAACTGCATTTAGAGGTACAAAGACAATGAAGAACAAGCATCCAACTTGCATGAAATGCACCATATGTAGGAAAATTGGTTGTATCATGAACTAATCAGTAAAGAGTGAGCAAGATGTATGGCATGTTAGCAAACACATAAATATTACTTCAAGAGGCTCCTAAGACAAGGAGGGAGAAATCAACAATATCATGTCCCTCATGGCTAAGGATTTGACATGCATGATCCCCTCTTCTTTCTGAAACCTTCAGTGCTAGGACCCCAAGGGGCATTGGAACACTAAGCATAATACTAGAAAAAGTAGCAGAAACAAGAAAGTATGTGTATGACAGCTCTGTGTGATTATACTTTTTCTGTACTTAAGTACTTTTTTTTAATGTCCTATAATGACTTTATCTGGTGTAATAAATATTATTTTATTAGACTGTTAGGATTTAAATTGGACTTAAACTCTTGGCTTTACATATAACATGTGCTTCTTTTTTTGCCCTTAATAAAAATTTGAGGGTAATGTTATGCAGATATAATCCTGCTTACAGAGGCCATTTCATGCCAGTATTTTACAAAATTAATATGTGTTATTCAAAATAATTATCATTCCCTTCCTTCACCCATCCAAATTTAAAAACAAACCAAAAAGTCTCAATCATGTGATTTTTCTTTCCTGGTACAGTTTCTGTAAGTTCAGTGATCATCTAGCAGTAATTTGAATGTTTACACTCTTTCGGTTCCTACTTGGTCAAAACTGAGTAAATTTGTTCTTGCGCAGAGCCTGTTGTGTGACTTAAGCAGTAATAAAGTGAGTGGAATATTTTCTAAATGTTGCTTCCTATGTGACAGCAGTCAATATTTTTCTAATTACCAGTCCAACATCTTAAAGATACTTAAGAAATGACTAACCAGTAAAACTGCTGTCAAAATGTCATATTGTGGGCAAGGCAAATAATTGAATACTATGTATGAAATTCACATTGCTGGCTTTCATTTCCACCTCACCGAATTCCAACACTTTCAGTAAGCAGTCACAGAGATACACAAAGAATTGTGCTATTTTTGTGGAAGAAGCAGCTCTAGACGGCTTCAGCTCTGGCTATCTTTCTGTTCCACTGGTTTTGCTCCAGAAGGTGATCAATTACATTTGAATTGAAGTGCCCTGGGGAATTCAGACAGATAGTAAATTTTAGGACTTTTTACTTATTTATTCAAGACATCATGTCTTTCCAAAGCTGAAAATGAGTACCGTGCATGCTGCTTTCAAGTTGAGCAGCATGAGGTTCTGATGATCTAAGGCAAATTTTGGTAAGCCCTGTTCATTCAATGTGTATCAATTGTTTTTCTGTGTCGTGGTGGTGATCTGTCTGACACTAATCCAGGCTGTGCATTAAGTGCTGCTTGCTGCTCATGCAAGTGAAATATTGAGTTCTGCTGTAATGATTTTGCAGTCTTCAGTGTATGAAGATATATGTATCTAATGGGTAAAGAAACTAATTTGATATTTTTGACTCTACACCGAAGCAGAGGAACATATCTGAGATAAAGAAATTTAAAATTTCATACACCATCTGTGTCTTTTTCCTTTTTAACTCTAAAGGCAATTTAAATGTCATGTTCTTCACTCTTACTGTTATTACAGTAGTCTCCTTTGTGAAAACAGACAACTTAATCAAGAAAATACTGTATTTCAGAGACACTGGGGGGAGAAACCTATTACAGGAGCTTTTCCGTGAAGACACCTCTTATTAAACTTTTGACTTGGAACATCTGTCTCCTCAGTTCTTCAGAATTACTTGTGCTGTACTTGTTTAACTATATTATGATACACTGAGACATGGGATTAGTTTCCTATTAGAAAGTCAGAAGACCAAGCTGACCATCTGTAAAATAAATGATACCATGGGATGGCTGGAAGCTGTGAGAAAAAAATACCGAAAATTAAACCTGAACTAAACTGGCAAGACCTCACTTCACAGTGTATTGCTGATATCAAGAGTACAACAAAACCCAAACCAACCATATAGGCCTTCCAGCTTCAGACTTGGTCTTTCCCAGCTGTAAAGCATAAAGGATCCAGCCTTCCGTGCCCCTGGTACGCAACGAAGGAAGAGTGAGCCAACTTTAACGGGAGAATGCTTCTGTATAATAGTACTTTTAAAAAGAGTTTAGGAAGTTAATTCAAAATGATGGTTAACCTATTCTTCTTTTCTTGAAGTAATGAGGCCTGGCATATTACAATGCTCCAAACTGCTGCAGTCTCTCTTGTGTGTCTTTGGAAGCAACCAAACAAAAACTGACAAAAATGAAATCAGCAAATCAGCCCTTACAAAATTTTGACACATTCTTTAGGCAAAGATGAAAAATGAAGCAAGAAAGAGTTAAGAAATAAAACATAGCATATGTAGAAAGAAGCAAATGAGAATGCTGCAGTATATTCTCAAGGTGCTGGAAAGAGCTGAAGCAAGGTGTTTTATTTTTATGACTTTTTGGGGTATTACCTTGCTAAATCCTAACTCTGTTTCACATAATATAGTTCCAATTATATTGGCTCACCACACTGAGCAACAATGGGGACTTCTGCTGCCTGGCCTCATTTATAATGAGTTGCCTCTGAGGCTTTCACAGACCATTTGTCACCTACAAACTAAACATGTTCCAGAATGAAGCTACCCCATTTGGGCTTAAAAAAAACCCAAATAAATACAGCCAGTTATCCTGTGCCAGAGCAACATGCTTGACTAGTTTGCAGAGTTTACAGTTGAAGAATGTACATCAGGAAAGGAAATTTTATCTATATCCAGAAACACACGTGGACAGGAAGGTAACTGGAGCAGGCAGCTGCCAGGACACAGGCCTGAGTGACATTATGCTGCCCTGAAAAAGGGCTTTCTTCCAGTGGCCGCAAAAGCATCAGGGCTGTCTCTTTTCAATTAACTATCTACCTGATGTAAGGGTTGCAGTGAGATTGATTACCTCATTTCTGCCAAGTCCTCTAAAAAACCTTAAATGCACAGGAAGCACCTCTTCATCATTAAACTCCACTAGGTAAGTTGCGAACTCCTGCATATGTGTAATTTGGAGACACAATTTAAGTGCCTAGCATGTAAATGGAGATGGAGATGTGTGGTTAGTAGAGCACCCTGCAGAAACGCGTTGTTATTTACCTACGAATGGCTTTTTGACATCTCACCTGTTCAACAGAAGTGGCTGTCCTCAAATTCTTTTTAAAATGAAAGCCATTCCCACCTGCCAAAAAAAACCCCCAAAATATGGCTGTAGCAAAAGAAAAGACTTTAGCATCTATTTGTAAAATATGCTCCCTAAGAAGACTCCAGTGTCATAGGAGCTTTCAAACTACACTTTAACTAAATCATTTTTCTTGAAGCTGAATATATTCCAGTCTCCTACTATGAAAAACGGTGACAGACCAGGCAAGGTTTCTGAATGCAGATGTGTTTAAGTTCCAAAAAACTTCATTCAAAACATTCAAAATACAATTTTAAGGAGTGCTTGTGCTCATCAGTTTAATAGGTATGTCTATATGTCATGGTTTAACCCTAGCCAGCAACTAAGAACCACGCAGCCCCTCACTCACTCTCCCCCCCAGTGGGATGGGGGAGGAAATAGGGAAAAGAAGTAAAACTCGTGGGTTGAGATAAGAACAGTTTAATAGAACAGA
>JAVJGG010000031.1:11201621-11225676 GCA_035590195.1 Aviceda cuculoides
CCACCCCTGTAACCCCCCCCGCTACCAAAACCTTGCCACACAAAGCCAATACAGGCACACAGTATGGGAAGAATTAATAAAAGTAGATGACACACACAGGTGTAACTTGTTTTCTTACTCTAGCTCTGAAGCTTACTGAGAGCTGTTGAAAGTGCTGTCCCAGTCCCTGGTGAATGGACTCGAGGACCAAATGCCCAGTTATCTGGATGTTGTGATCCAGGCAGTCCTGCACGTTTTGTGTTCAGCACAAAAAGTGCACAATTGCAGAGTGGCATAATGGGGTGAAGACAGGCAGGAAAGGTTAAGGACAGCACTCTTTGTGTGACTGCTTCCCCTGGCATTGCCACCCTTGTTCCTTGTGACTGCAGAACTGGTAGTTCACTGGTCTCACCCAGTCCCTCTCTTCTTAAAACCTCCTCAGGAGCTGCCTCTCACATCTGACGAGGTTAGCTATGGGCCTCAGCGCATCTTTAGAAGAAGGGGCTTTTGCTTAATTTTATGCTTTGTCAGAGCCAAATTGCCTTTGAGGTGATCCATGCGAATCAGCAACTATCACTAGTTTTCTAAATCCCATAACCAACAAGCAAACAAGCCATAGTACTGCACCCACAGGTGTTGGTGGCCTAAAAGGATGAGCAGCACCTTGTACTCCTCCGCTCCACGTTACCGTCCCTGATACCACAACGTGTGCCTGGCCCAGGTGTCCGGTCTCTCAGACGTGGTTCAGAGCTGTGGAGAAGTCACCAGAGGATGGTTCTCACGTGCTGCATGTGAACACGAGCTTCACAGCGGTCCCAAAGGCCCAGGCTCACCAACTGAGAACAAGTGGTTCATTTATGTCTAACCACTGGTAAATTAAATGCCACAGCAAAATGAAAGGCCTATGGAATGAGAAAGAGAAGGAAAGTTGCATAAAATACTATCAGAAATCAAACCTACAGCTCCCTTTGTACAGGAGATTAACTGCCTGCTTCCGTTCATTCTTGGATGACTCCCCGTTTTCAAAAATGAGTGACGAACTGAGCAGGCACCCCACTTTAGCTTTTGTGATTCATACACTGGAGTGCTGGAAGTGTTTTATTACTTCCACCCTTCCTCCCCAGCTAGCGTTGAGGCCAAGGCAATAACAATTGTCTTTTTTTTCTTTCCAGAATCAAAACTAACAGATGAATCTGGCCAAGAGAAGAAAGGCAGTTAGCCAGAGATATAGGCTCGGGTTGTGTTTAGCCGGTCAAATCAGAAATATGGAGACTTAAGCCTATCAATATATTTCCAGAGACCTGTGTAATAATAGCAATTGAGAGCTTTTATAGCTACACAAATCTGTCAAACACCACTTCAGTGATATTTCAGGAGGGAATTGGGCAAAAAGCTTTTTACAGAGAGTTAAGGGAGTTCTGTCACACCTGATCTATTTGACACTGCTTTTAAGTATTGCAACAGCACCTCCGTGCCCGAGGTAGAAAAGGGAGCACTATCAGGCAAACCTAAGCTGAAGTACAAAAGTCCCTCCCCAAAATCACACTTTTGATGGTAGTGTAGAATGAGGAAACTAGATTTGGCAAGAAGCAGAGCTGGGTGATGCAAGAGGCTCAAACTACGAAAAAAAATCTCTGAAATAGAAGAAAGTTCCCTTTTCAAAGCGAGAAATTCATGTTTATATTGAAAAAACCCACTACCTTTAAAACAAAACCTAATTATTCCAACCACCAGCATAGAACTGAGTACTTAAAGAACCTAAACAAAACAGAGTAGCATGTTTTATTTACAGAAAGCCATACTGAGATTGTTTATTACTTTCAGTCCTGAGTTGATATGAGAAAGCTCAGGTTTTATTCACACTGCATATATTTATAATACACACTGGAATTAAGAAATTCTACAAAAACCAGATTACAGTTTTTAAAACATTGTTTTAACTTGGACACACCACGGGTCTCACCTAATTTGCATGCATATATAGGCACATTTTATTTAAGATTTACATCTCTTTGTATTTGCCTTTCCTTTTTTCTTTCCTTGCTAGTGGAACAGAAATGGCTTGAGTTCACTGCTGCTAAAGCATTGTGGGGGCAGGGGGGGATCCTTCCTCTCATTCTGCTCTCACCTTTCTTTTTGTTTGAGTGAGGGTACAAACGGACTGCCCTTTAGGATGACTCGGCTTCAACATCACTCAGTAGCCAGCTGCCCATTTTGGTTGGTACTTCCTTATCCCAGTCCTTTTTTCTTCTTAAATTAAACACTGCTTAGGTCAAAAATAAACTGGCTGACCAGCCAATGACCTTGCTTAGATCCCAGTTTAGCTTTTGAATTGCTAATATCCATCTACACAAAATATGCCTCTTAAGAGATGTCAGGGCATTTACTGATCTTTGTTCCCACATATATTCCCAGACAAAATGACAGCTGCACAGCAAGTACATCAGTTATCTGGTTACCATTTATGCTCAGCATGCAAAAAATCTCCAGAAACTGCCACTGGTACCATTTTTGACCTGTGCCCTCTCCCTGTGCTCCCCCTTCTACTTTACCAAGTATATTTAATGGATTAGCAATGACGACCAGAAAGAAAAAAAAAAGCCATGAAAAACAAGAACCAAAAAAACCCTGCTCAACTGGGCCAAGTGGTTAAGACTTGCTTATTGCTGTGCTGAGCCGCAAAAGAATTTCCTGCTGCAATCATGAAGATGAAGAGTCTAAGCACTTTGCTTAAACAGAAGATAAGTAGCATTTTTAGCAGATAACTGAAGTAGCTTTAGATTTCAGGTGTTCTTCCAGAGAACACAAAGACACAGCTGTGCCGAGAAGGAGATAAAAAGTTTCAGCATACCCATGGAATACTGCAGGATACTGGTGTGCTCAGGAGGTATTCCCAAGGATATCCTAGATCTAGTCTCAAGATGATCTGGCCAAGGAAGACAATCCAGGTTTTCGATTTCCTTCCCAGTTTCCAAAAGAACACACTAAGTGGATAAAAGTATTCCTAAGAGTAGGGATTATGAGCCAGACTGTTGTAATAGAAAATTGCAAAGAAACAAGTACAGGCTGCACCCAGAAACCAGTGCAGGAAAATGCTAGCTAGAGTCTAACAGCAGAATATTCCTCTCGAAAAAACACAGTTTTATAGACTATTGGCAGCCTTGTGTGTTGCACACTTGCTGTTCTGAGTGGCTCAGCTACACGCAGGGGCTCCAGAACGCCTAGTTTAACACAGGTTTGATTTAATCTCCCAGGAGCAGAGGAAATTTTTCTCCGACATTTCTAACAAAGGGAAACAGCATTATAGATATTGCTTTCATTTATGCATTACAACTATTCCACAGCATTTTTTTTTCTGTCCCTTAAATGGAGGAACCATTCTTTTCATACTTTGCATCTTGCCTTTGTTTCTCTCCAAGCTCCCGACACATTCTTTCTGCGTTATCCTGAGCATACAGTAATACAGCTTGAGCAGGCAATTTTGTCAGGGGAAGGAAGAGGAAAAGCAACTTAATTTTGCATCAAGTAAAACAGAGCAAGTTACATCCTCCTGTAAAAGAGAAAATGGTCTGGATGTCATGCTGCTCGCAAAGCTATCTCTTATTCTGAAAGCTGACTTGGTGCTTCTACTTAATGTTTGCACACTGGAAACTGAATGTGAGTAAGTTTAAAAGGCTGGTAAGCCTTTGCTCCCACTGTTCAGTAGAGGAGATGGAGCTGAAGGCAGCAGCAGGATACCGTGATGCTGGCCTCTTGAAGGAATTTACTTTCCACAGAGGCAAAATAAAAAGCAAAACCAGTCCTGTGAGATAAGAAAAATGAAGAAACAAAACCAATGGCTTTGACAAATAAAAAGAAAATGAACGTTGGAACAGTTAGAAATGGCAGACTCCTTCCGAATACTGGAAAGTGTGAACACTGTCAAAATAATAATTTAGAAGGTAATTTAGGTTCAGTGGTTAGCAATGGTTTACCTACCTGCATCTGCTGCTGGTTCTCTTCTTCCACGTTTTTATGAATTCAGCAAAGTCGTATATGTTTCCAGAGGGGAGAAGTGTTGCTGTTATCACCCCCTGGAGAAAGTACAGAGAAAATTTGAATCTGTATGCATGCAAAGAGACAGAAGACTGTGGAAAGAAGTAAATAGGAAAAAACATTTATTTGTTGTCTCCCACAATACGACTGATTAAACATAAGGAAATACAAAAAATGCAATACATGTAAACTTAAGGAAGTATAATCAGACCAATTGCTTAAAAGCTTATCTTGGGAGGAATGATAGAATTTGATCCCAAAGCTACTAACTACTTGCTCCTTGGTAGCAGTAAATATGTAATTAACAGCAAACTGTTCTGTTGATCTTCTCTATTGTTTAATGCTACCAGTGGGACACATTTCAAAACCCTTTCATTCAGTTTGTTCTTAACAGGGTTTGGAACAACTACATTAAAAACAAACTGGGTAGTTTTCCAAAAGCACGCCATTGTTGATTTTCCACAGGAATACCCTGGGTCCTATAAACCAGGTGTTGCTGTAGTGTATTGGAAATGAAAGGCAACATTTCAGAATTTGTATAAGAGATATTATGTATGCTACAGTGCCTCGCCGAGTTCGTGCAAGAGAGGTTCTTCCCAGTGCTTTAATTGGCACTTAGCTTCTTTTACAGCTTGTTCGCCTAGACAGCCTGCACGAAGCAGTCACTTAAGTGTGGCTTAGAGTATTATAAAATACATCTCTACAGGAAATAAGAACATTCATTTGATAATTGCCGTGACAACTCGGCCATGTTAGATTTAAAAATCCTTAGTTTTGTATCTCTGAGACTTCGAGTGCTTTTCCACCTCCAGGCCTTCGCAGTAACAAGGAGCGCTTGCTAAACCGCCCGGAGGTACCTTTTCGGTGTGAGCCACCTGGGGTTGGATGTGGCTACGGCCACTGTGGATGGCACAGGGCTGGGGGAGGCAGGAGCAGCATCGCCGGCGAGAGCTCACCCTCAGAGCCGCAGTCGTACGTGCAACCCCGACAACAGCTATTCAGAGGTTTACTGGACTGAGCGCTATATTCACCCGCTCACGTTACGGGATAGCTCGCAATAAGCCCGTCCTGAGTGAGAAAATGCAGTTCAGTTACGGACCTGGACATGCAGGAGGAGTAGCGAATAATGCAACCTGCAACGAGCAGAAAATACTTGTTCAACAAACCCCGAATATTCCTTAGGAGCATGCTGACTGCTGACTCTTTTTGACAAAAGCGAGATGGGAAGTGCAGGGGGATGGGATGGCAGGCTTGAAGATGTGCAGATGAAAAGGCGGCTGCCTCCCAGAGACAGGATTTCATAGCTTCTAGACGGCTAGGGAATAACTAAAATGTAATTTGGTTCTCTTTAGAATAATTGCGCTACAATTCTCTCTTCTAGGAAACTTGAAATTCAATTCTTTGCTATAATTTTGCAGTAATAACATGTTTGCAATTAGTACACTTGCATTTGGAGGAGAGGGCTTTGGGGGTTTTTTTTTTCTTTTTTTTTTTTTTTTTTCTTTTCTTTGTTTTTTAGAGGATGGGGAAAGTGATAGGGAAAGAGAGAAGAAAATAAACATTCTTTCACAGAAAGGAGAATTTCCTCATTTTAAAGCAGTTTTTCACTGCTTTAAAGTCATTATTAAAATTCAGGCCTATTGCCATGGAGAAATCAGTTGATCAAATTAGAAAGCTTGCATATGTTTTTTTTAACTGAAGATATACAGAAGAACCGTATGCAATAACAAATTAATCTATTTAGTAAATTTTGATTCTGCTGTTTATATGTTACCCTGAACCACTTCCTCCCTACTCCTCTTGCACTTACCAGTCCTAGGAGCAATCACTACAGTCTTGCTTGCTAAGCAAGATTCTTCTTTAAAATAAGGTGTATCTAAATAGTGATCACTCATCAGTATTGATGCTGTTTTTAAAGTCTTAAGAGTCTGCAAGTATAGAGAAGGTTTATGAACAAAGTGTAAAGTTACACAATAAAATACTACTGATTTTTATTGGCAAATAAGCTTAGTTAGCCTTTGTAAACCACAGCCACGTACTAAACAGCAATATGAGCATGCACACAATGCAGCAAAATAGTGCCAACAGGTTGATACCGCATACTAATCTTCAGCTATGATTTTGCCTGTTAACTTGACTTACTGTAGCCTTTTTTAATGATGATGGAGACAAAGGGGTACATGCTATCAAGGAGTACAGCAAATTGTTATAACCTTTTCTTCAAAGGGTGGCTTTTACACACCCCTCAAGACAATTAGAAGCACATACAATATTTCTTAATACATTAAGTGCTGTGTAATGGATTACTACAGTTTTGATTAATTTACCTTCTGACGAAGCAATAACACATGGCTCTAAAATGCACAGCACCCACTAGCTATAATGTTAAACAAGTTTCTCAAAAAACGATCTGCCATCCAAAGCCAATGTGGAATCCACATGTTTCTTCTCACCTTCACAGTACTGTTTTCAAAAGGATGACTTATTTAGTTTTGAACTGCATGCGACTATAGCAAAAGAATTGTAATGTCTGCATCCCAGCTATCCAGCACACGTACCTATCAAATATCATAAAAAAATACACCATAGCCACAGGCTGCTCTTTGATTCATACAAATGGATCTGCTAACTCAACCTGACAACTCAACTGATTAGACAAATGAAGTCTCCTGAATAACACCAGTGTTGATAATAACATTTTCCAAATGGGACAGCTATATTTCAAGCCGAAAGTGAATATAGAATTGCAGATTGTTAGAGATCGTGGAAAAGCTTGTACAACAGCTGACAAAAAGAATGAAGTATTTTTTAAAAGACCGTCTCTTTTCTCATCCTTGTTTATACTAGTGGTTTCTAGCTGATGGGCACCTTAGCCAAGAGACACGTCAATGTATAAGGTAAACTGCTGAGCAAGACACAAGGTGCCGGGTGTATTAACTGTAGAGGTGGCAACACAGGCTAGCTAAGAGAGACACTAATGCTGCAAATGGATCCTCCTTTCCCACCCCTCTGACCTGCCCTCTTAGATCCCTTCTGTCCCCGGGAAGCACAGTGTGCCCAAGGGACCGGGCAAGGACGACGGACTAAGGCTGGAGACCCTCAGTGCGGCGGCCTCGCTGCGACTCTAGGGACGGGAGAGTGCACGGGCAGTGGCGGTGAAGCGGCAGAAAAGGAGAAAGCCATGGTTATTACAAACTCCTACCAAAAGTAAAATGTAAAGAAAAAAGTTGGGAACTGCTGGTTTATACCGTGGACTGTGAAAAGATGTCACCAGCCCCCGTCAAAGAAGCTCCTGGAACTAAAAGGAGACAAACCAAAATCTGCAGTGTTTCTGCCGCCTGCTTGAAATATTTAGCTGCAACCAAAGAGAACCAGAAAGCACTCAAACTGCTCAAGGGAGAATACTAAGATGAAAGAAGATATCATTAAGATAATTTTGCATACAGGAGATCAGTACAAGACAGCTCTTCCTCTAAAAAGAAATAACAATTTTGTGATCTTTAAAATTAATTTGGATACTCTTATTGCTCTTACAGAAAGCTTTCCAGTGAAAATTGAGATGGTAAAGGGTACTTAGAATTAAGAATAATTTGAGATGATGGGACAATGCTAAAATGATGCTGTAACATTTGAAGAGTGAATTAGTCTCATTACAAGGCTCTTTTTTTTTTTTCACTTGCACTGAATTTTTAAGAGCAGTTTTGCAAAAATTATCTGAAATGTCCATTTATGTAACAGTATCCTGTTATTTAAAATGCTTTCATTGACATTATAAAGTGTAAACTACTCATGAACACAAAAACTAACAATTGCCAGTAGATTTGATATGATTCTAAAATTGAAAACAATTAATGAGATGATTTCATGAATCCTTGATTGCTCCAAAGAGTCTGTTTCAAACTGGAAACTAGCAAAATAAGCAAAATGTACTAAATTTGAGATTATTTTTTCCCAAAGCCCAAAATTTTAAAACTGAACCTAAGCGTGTTTTGCGTTCTTCTGGACAGTAGAAAACAGCCACTCAGAAGCTGAAGACTGCATATTAGAAACAGAGACTGATTGCTTTTCCCAACTAGCAGATTGAGCCCAGAACTTGAGGTTCCGTTTTATGTGCAATTTCAAAATGATGCAAAATGGCAACTCGTATAAAATGGATAAATATGTGCAGTGCTGGGAACCCAAAGTTATACTTGTCAGTGCACCCACAATGGTACATCTTGGCCAAGGGAAAATTTAAACAGGTGTTACAGCTCCACCTACTGAACCAAGAAGAAAGGATCGGAGGGGTATAATTAGTCACTAATGAACAGGAGCAACTGAGGATCTATGCAGACCCCGAAACAGATTTTTTTTGTTGTTTTTGACACAACCATCTGATCAGCACTTGCACTCCTGCTCAAGACCAGGTAGTGTCAGATAGAGTAAGCCACACTGAAGAAGTGGGAGACAATCAACTTACCCTGTTAGAAGCAGCAGCCTGTTTTTGAAACTTGCATGAATTGTAATGGATTCATTTCTGCATTTACTTAGTCATTGGCTAGCACGAAAGACAAGTTTTGTATGCACAGCCTTCACTTTAGAAGGGTGCTGCCACTCCAGTGGTTTTGATGAAGCAACAGAGGCTCTGTCTATTCAAGGATCATGAAGTGAACAAACATTTTGCAGCCCTTTAGTGCCATTTTTGGTGTATGACAAAAAATATAGAAAAGGCTGGTCATTGTGAAGTTCACTTTAAACTGGAGGGATATCTGGGAGGTTAAAAAAAAATCAGTCTTGTAAAGAAATATAATCATGTAGCTGCAGTTTTAGCAGATAGACTCTACTCTTTAATCTGATGGCAGTAAGTGTGAGTCAAATACACTATTTCAATGAATGCTTGTCTCATATACATGCCTTGTAGGTTCAAAGAGTGGCTCAGAGCCAGAAATTCTGGTTATTGCAGAAACCTTTAAGACAAGAGCAGATCAGCCAAGTATTTCCTACACGTTGGGATCATGCTGACAGGGGAGAAATAACTGAAGGATGCTGAAGTGAAACCTCTTAATCGATAAGTAGTGCTTAACACTTACTAAGAAAAGCACAAAGGAATGTGGCAACACAGCAGAATAGGAAGAGTACCGATAGCATAAATCTTTCACGCCACCTGAAAGATTTTTACAATAAGCTGAAACAGTGCTCTCTGAGTCTGAAAGCCAGCAGATCTAAATATTGCACCTGAAGCAATGGAGTGTTCAACAATATGACAGATATAATAGGCGAATGATGAAGCATTTAGTCCAGAGGATTACCAGAGTCCAAACACCCACAGAGCACTGGCGACAGTGTAATGCGAAACATACAGAACCTGGAATGCCACAGCAGAATTATAATTAAAAAAAAGAACCTGTATGGAGCATAAACCAAACAAGAAATGACACTGATAATAACTGGAACTTGAACATATGCCTAATGTTTTCATGCTGTAATTAAACAACCTAAGTGCTGGAGAAACGATAGCTAAAAAGAAAACATTTAAATCAGTAGGTAAGGAACGTGGAGTCAGACTCTTTGAAAAGTAGACTCAATTGTGCGCATCTTGGTCCTGCATACAGCGTGTTTTGCCTGCCACTTGTCTGTGTAAAGGCATTTTCTTCACAAACACAGTCTGAAGTGCAGACGCGGATCCCAAGCCAGCAGGAAAGGCAGGTGTGGGAGGAAGGTAGCTGATAAGGAGCCGGCCCTGAAACAGACAAGAATGGATGAAGATGGCAGTTTCCATCAACACAGAGAGACAAGACTTATAAATTGGAGATTTATAGCATAAACGACCCCTTTCCATCTTTGATTCTTATGGGCTCAGCAAATGAAGAAAAAGAGATATAAAAGCAAGGAAACCAAACATATGTTTTAGGGTTGTTGAACAGTGATAACGACAACATTCAGCATGAACTCCTCTGAAGTGACGTGTTTTGTGGAGGAGCTGAAGGACATGGAGAGCAGACAGGTTTTGGCTGACACGAACAACAAACGTGATGCTTTGTGACATTTCCACTACTGAAAAAGTTACGAAAACTATTTATGAATTAAAGGCAACGGTATCAAGAACCAATTGGATTGATCTTTCTTTGCCTTGCAGCTGCCTTCCCCAACTAAACAGAGATTTTGAAATAGCACGCACTGGTGGAGGGAACAAAAAGGAGGAGGTAAACACCAACTGAACCAAGCTCTGATCCCTCGGGTGAGAGAGGTAATATACGGAGTTGATTAGGCTTCCTTTCATTCCAATATCACTTTCTCAATTTGTAGCAAATGTAAGAATGTGACAGCACATTATAAGATGTGAAAAGATTCTGATTTCACAGGAAAAATGAGGAAGAGCGAATACAATACATTAACAAAGAGAACTGGCAATCAGTACTTAAAATAGAACCAATCACTGAAAAGTCCATTAAATATGACTGAGAACCAAGATAATGGGCTTAATATTTAAAAATGATTGAACAAAAAAGGGACATGCAAATGAAATAACGCTAGAAAGAGATGAGACTCCAGAAATGACGGAAAAAGTGAATATTGTCACTAAACCACACATTTAGAACAAAAGAATAGTCAGTTTCTTTTCAGAAGGAATGATATTTTTTGGTCCTTCAAAAATGTTTTTAGTACTTATCTAGCATCTGCAGCGAGGGTGGCACTGGACGATTATTGTTGCAGGATGCTCTAATCACAAAGCGACGCAGGCCGCAGTGCTGTTGCAGCAGCACTGTGTCCCACAGGCTCTCCAGCCTGAACGCTGAAGAATTACAAGTGGCTTTCAGAGGTCATTTAGAAGATACCAGTTAACTTGCTTTTTGCTGGAGAAACCGAAAGGCTTAGGTTCCTGCAGTCCTTTCTGATCCAGAGTGCTTTCCAATTCAAACCAGGAAACCTGCAGCGACTCATTTCTTGACACTACTTAACAGGCAGCAACCTTGAGGCTTCAAGCAATGAGAAGCAACTCCTCAGGGCAGAAGCTAAAGACTTCACTATGTTAATACCACAACTCTTCAACATTCACTTTCTTCAAGCCAGCACTCTTTAGCGTATCTCTTTATTCCTCTCAACTTTGCACTCACCATTTTACAAGATGTCGCCCACACTTTTCTCTCTCTCCCCCTACAAGGTGTACCTTTCGAGTTTTATGTATGCTGCTTTCTACTGGGCTCAGCAGTTGACTTTAGATATCTATTTCAGCTTAAACGTTTACAAAATTCACACAAATACTTGGATAGGTAATGAATTTGCCCAAACAACTGTAGCAACTGAACAAATTGTTTATAGCTCAGATTGGAAAACTTTGCCTAGCAGAACAGTTACTTTATAATTGTTGAGCAGTCATCACAATTAGAAAAAGAAGTAGGAGAAATGCTAACAGTGATGGAAAGAAAATTATTATCGTGAACCCAAACATTTTAATATAGATATTTAAAGCAAGAGAATTCCTTAAAAGAGCCCTTAGTCAAGCTTAGCGGAATATAAAAATAAAGACACAGAGCAAGAATTAGTCCTGACAGGATAAGACAGCCACTGGGCAAGCCTAAGACAAGAAAAAGGAAAGCCACAAGTTTGTGATCCAGTTTCAGAAGTTTGAGCTGAAGCAGCTGATTCTGTGATTAAAATTTTGTTTTAAAGACAGGTAAGGTCATCATCCAAAACACACAACAGACCCTTGGTCCGTTCGTATTTACATTGTTGGGCTCGTCGGCTTGCTGAGTTTAAAAAACACCTACTACAAGGATTTTTCTGAAAAACTGCACTTGTTTGAAAATAGGTGTGAATCATTTATGACATCCAGCTGTGTGTATGACAGGTACAATCTGCACCTCACCCTGCAGCAAACAAGCAGATTACAAGCAATGGACAGGGAAAGAGCACTCCGCTGGCCAAACACTATTAACTTGAGCAGACAGAAATAAGGTCAAGGTTAAGCACTTCTGAAAAATCTGCTTTTGGACTCCACAGCTACAAAGGATATGAGAAAACATGCACCAAAACAGCAATAAGCTTAAACCTGATAAAAATGACAGACCAGAGGGAAAAAAAAAAAAAAAATCAAGTCTTGTCACACAAGGAGCATCAACCAGGGAACAGCTTGCCAAAACTTGTAATTCATCAGTGCCAACAGCTTAAGAGGACTGGAAGCAAGTCTTCCTAAGGACTCGCTTAAAGCTCTTACAGAAGCTGTGGCACCAGCATCTATCTGCCACAGCCACAGGCTGTAAAGCAAGATGAACCCATATAACTTTTTTTGTGTGCCAGACCTGAATCTATGTGACATACGCTGAACTCCCAGAAAACCCAGGACCGCTCTGTGCCAGTTGTCTGGGTTTTGAAATTCCAGTATCTTTATTCAGATGAGCTGCATTTCACACACTGGAAGTATGCTTTAGCAGAGCCCTTGTACCCCTACCTCACCTACAACAAGATTCAGCAGCATTTTATATATTATCACTTGTGCTACAGACAGGGCCAACGATCAATCTTTCCATAAAGAACCTGTGTTAACAGCTTAGCTGCTAAATAATGGATTGCTTCAGCTTGTACACTTAGTCAGAGTCTCTCTATGCTGATATTTGAGAGAGCTGGATCAGGTCCCAACAGGAGTGGGAATTTGTCCACTAATTAGGCATGGAGAGATTCACTTCAGAAGCAATTCTGTGTAAACGACATGTTAAAAGATTAAGGGTCCCTCATAAAAGAGCTGCATAAATGACATATAATCTTATATTGCAACTTTTATACACTTTGGAGACACTCAGGAAAAAAACCCAAAAGTACCTCTTAAGGTGATTATATTTTGTACTGTGTTTGCCGCCTTAGGTTGCAGTGACTGCCAAGTTTTTTTGTCACAGATGGTTACACTTAAGCAGACTTGCCTGCCAATGAGATTTGAACTTTGCTTAAATGACAAGTCACCCTGCCATCTAAGTCAATTTCCCACTATGACAAAAAGGTTATTTAAGCTTTCAAGTGTGTTAGTTTGAAAATTAAAATATCTAAGGGTGTAACAATAATGCAAATCTGCTCACCTGAGTCTAGAGCGGAAAAAAAAAAAAAAGGCACATGGTTTGCCTCTGCCTTCTCAGCTTGAAGAAATATTCTCATCCATGGGTCAAAACACAATAACAGCTACATAGTCTTCCAGTGATTGTCATCCTGGAAGGATGAAATATTTGACATGCAAATAAGTTTATTTGCAGATCACAAAGTGACAACTCTATCATATGGAGAATATTAGGCACATAATAAGCAAAGAGCACCCAACTGAAGTGTCCTGGATGCTCTCCACATGCTTTGTAGAAAATTAGAGGATTTTGTGGATTTTCTTTGGAGTAAGTTTGTCAGATCCTTGTAAGGAAGCTTCAAAGTGAGCATTTTCACTAGAGTTGAATCTAACAGAACTAAGAACTCACTGTACTTGGCTAGAAACAAGATTTATAATGGAATACAGGGACCACGCAGGATGAAAATTTACCGGTTGGTGGGATTTAATGACACATGAGGGTAGGCCCAAGGCGTGGCTGTCCTGCAGAATTACTGAATTACCCAGGAACCGCTGTCTTGAGTGAAAAGAGTCATAGCAAAAAGCAAGGTGGAATCAAGCCTGAGTTGCTGGCAGAGACAGAGGTAGCTTTGCTCCTCCGCTCTGCTTATGTCGCTTTGTTAGCTTTTTCCTTTCCTGGCCGTAGTTTTCGGCCAAAGCCTTTGGAAGACTCTCACCACGAAGGACAACGTCTGTTGTGTTTCCCGCCCACCGAGTGTAGCTTCACAGTCTGCTCTTCCTTCTCCCGTGTGCCGGGAGCTCTGCTCCGGGACCAAAGACTTGGCCTCCGTTTTCTCTCCATGCTTTGTGCTCGCTAGCACTTCTGCTGAAATCTGCACCGAAGCATGGGAGATTAGAAGTGGAGACAGCGTGCTCAGGGAACGCCACCAGCTGCCACAGCTTTTCTGTAGGATTCATCTTTCATTACCTCCGCTCTTTTTATTTTTTCACATCTTCCCTTGGCTACCAGGTACCTCCTTTCTGTTTAGTTCATTTCCTCTCCCTGTAGGATCAAGATTTCTAAGACATTCCTTCTAAAAATTCAGAATCAGGATTTATTATCATGTCTGACATTCTCCCTAGCTAAATGTCAAGAAAAAGAAAGGAAAAAAAAAATCCCAGCAACTTTGAACTTTCTTCTGAAAGCATCACTGGATGATGCATGTGGTAGCATGTTAATGATGTTTTACAAAACCTAACTGACACTACAGCTCTTACGGGTCTATACTGAAGGCACAAAAATACTGCTAAGTCAAAAGCCAAAATAAATACAGATTATTCACTAAAGCATCCCCTATTTCCAGTGGGGCTTCCTCCTTTTTAAGAGATGAATTGGCCTTTTTTTCCCCTCCTAGTTATTTCTTGTCAAAAATTCCTAGCTAACACAGGCAATAGGTTTCTTTTAATTTTTTTAATTTTTTTAAACATTTTCTGTACTGTTTATCCAATCTCATTGAAAAATAACTGAGTATTGCCATAATGCTGTCCCATTTCATTTCCACAACCAAGCCTTGCTGACGCCTTTCCTTATTCCTTTTTTAAAAATATAGCACAATCATTTCTGTGCTATTTTTCACCTCCAAATGTGTTATTAGCTTGCCATAATAACAGACCCTTCTTCTGCTGTGTCTGCTAAAGAAATTATCCCAGTAGCCTAATGAGCCGTGTCACCTGTCCAGCAGCCCAGTATTCAAAGTGTTTCTGTATATAGCTGGGCTCTCCATTGTCCTTAAGTTTTAAGTAATAAATAAAAATTTAATTTCCTAGAGAAAAATATTCATTTTTCAAACACACACAAACAGGGATATTATTTTCTGAGGTCTGCTTCACTTCAGACAAAACTATGGAATTAAAGCTCATAGTTTTAGGTCCCAGTCCTACAAGGCAGTACCACCAATGGTGCAAATTCACGTTCACTGGGCCTGCTGCAGGAAGTAGAGTTGGGTGGGGGGGATGCACTCTGACCTCTCTTTCCAAATCTTGTCTCTTTTAGATACCTGGACCATCATGACTAGGATAATGCCCTGCGCTGATTCAGCCCAAGACAAAGAGAGGGGGAACTGAGGGAAATGATGGAGAACTTCAAAGTGTTTGTAAAATCAGAACTGTAAAGGGGAGGAAAAACAAAGCAAGCACCTCTGTCATATGTAAGGGACAAGCTAAAAACAAAGGTTCTTGCATCATGTGTTAGGCTCTGTAAAGACACTAAAAAACGGCAATTCCCAAAGGCAGGTGAAGGGCAAAAAATGTCTACATAGAGTCTACATGGATTCTTTTCAAAATATAGTAGGTCTGGCTGATTTCTGTTGTAATAGCCTGAGTCACTTGGCATGGCTTTTGCTTGAAGTATTTTAACAACATTAAACCAGGTCAAAGAGAAATTTAAACAACTGGACTCCGTAAAAAGCAATGACTACATGGCATCCCAAATGATACTTCCTTGTTACTGCACATTAGCATAGCTGCACATAAACGACGTTTTAAGATCATTACAAAACTATCTCCATTAAGATGGTAGCTTTGTATACTTACTGTTTACACCATAGAAGACACCAAAGCATTGCCTCAATTCAGCCTCAGTGTTTAGAAGACAGTATTTTGAAGTGAGTGGTACCTCAACAACACAGAGACTTTGTAACCTGTGATAGGTTCTCTGGTACTTGATCACCCCAAAAGCATCAGGACAACTAACTAAAATAATAAAAAGTATAATTCCTGCACTATTTTTTTAAGAATAGGACAGAAATTTTCTTACTCTTGGACTTTTGATTTCTTTGGGAAATCATAAGTGAAAGAATTATCCTCAAGACAATTAGCCTCTCAAAAGAAAGGATGACAACAGTGCCAAGTGTAATGAGTTTTTGTTAGGGAAATTAAAACCATAGGAGAATCTGCTAACAGTTAATTTTCATTTTATTCCAAAGACCTGGGATCACTAGTTCTGAAATGTGTGTTGCCACTACTCTTTCTGCAGAGATCTTTTCAAGGACTCTTGAAAAAGGTAGCAAAAGTGGCTGATCACCCAGCTAGCAACCTGTGGAAATCAGCTATAAACCTGTAGTGGAATGCCCTAACTGTTTTGCTATCATAATCTTGCAGCCTAAAGAACTGGCTTTAGATCCATTCTCTACCACATTCATTGAATGACTGTCAGAAATCAAGCGCGTGACTAAAGATCAGCTGACAGCACTGCACTTCTCACAGAGACGCTGTCTTGGAAGGTTCTATTAAAATTCATGGTGTACGCAAGTGCTATTTGGCCTTCACTGCTAAATTCTCAAAATAAGTAAATCATTATCTAATACAAGGAGGTCTGGAATGCTTGAAACAGCTGCACTGCTTCATAACCTCAAGGAGAAATGACTAAACAAACAGCTGAGGAAGATAATTTACTTTTCCAACAAAAGCAACCTTTTTCTCTTACGAGAAACAGAAGAAAAGTACAGCGTGCTTCCAGAAAAATATCAATCACAAATGGAACTGATACAGTGTTCCTTGTCTTTGTTTGGCACTCAGTGCTGTCATCATGAGCTGTTATTATAATTATTAATAAAACAAGTTTCACAGAACACTCCAGATCAGACTTGCTGCTGTCCACAGTCCTCTATCATGAGAGTTTATTATATCAATAACCTTATTATTGAATTATATATTTGGAAGAGGAAAGCTACCAGAAGCAACACAGAAACACATAAAAAGCACATCTGAAATTCAAGTCTGTGCTTTGGTGTATTGCGACACATGAAATGCAGCAGGGCAGACACGGAACCTCCAAAGAGAAACTGTTCCTCTGCAGTCACAGTTTCCCATCACTGGTAACTGTTCTACAGAGATATGAGGTTTATTTTGGGGTTTCTGGCTTGCAGGTGTTTCCCCCTAACACACCTGGAATGTTTTTGAGGTTTTTATTTTTTTTATACTTATGGCATGACGATGCTTGCACTTTTTTTATTGTCGTGCTGGGATCACAACTCTCCTCAGCAGATGCAAAGCTACGTTTACAGCACAGAGAGCATATACTGAAAATTTCTTGTGTTTCTTACTTGAGGCCTGGGTATGAGAAAATATCCGTCAGTTGTTGGTGGCCACTATTTATTCACAGACCTTTAAACACACTGGCGTACGAACTGATAGGATTTAAATCAACGCTGAGTCTCATCTATGGAAAGATCAAATTCTTTGTCAGACTTCTGCTCCTCAGGTGTTTTCACTGGGGCATTTTTCTTTAGCCACGGAGAAACCCACTCTCTCCTGACTTGCCAGGGGCACAAAAAACTTCTTGTGAAAGTGTAAGAGTGCAACTGTACTGTAGTATAAATCTACCTTTCCCTCTCTCTTTTCTTGTGCACAAAGGTCAGGCACAGCACGTTTACTGCATTTGCTTCTCCCTCCTCAAACAGCAGAACATCAGCCAACCTTTGAGCAAGAAGGGTTATTAATGAGAGCACTGACCCGATGCCAAAAGACCACACACTCTCTTTCTGGTCACTCTGACTATTACTTGCTGCTTTACTAATTGTTTAGGTTCTCAAATGAAGCTTTATGAGTTAGATGCTTCATTATGACAGTTCTCACTGTGTGGCTCCCTCTTTCTCCTCCTTTTCTTACTCATTCTTTCAATTCCATATTTTTTTCCACATTTTTCAGCTCTCATGTTGTTGCTTAACCTGCCAACTGTATGAGGCTTGCTGTAGTGAATCAGCCTTACAGCCGTTAATGAGGAAAAACAACGGGCCATTTCTCTAGAAAAGTTGTGTTGGGTTGCGCAAGAAATGGGTTATTTGGTCCCTGCTGCTGAAGCTCTTTGTTCACCCCATAAAGGAGGACTGCACGTGGCTTCTCCCTGACACCTTCCAGTCTGGGCAGAGGGGCAGGAGGAGCGGGGGACACGGGAGGCTCAGGTGGGACCTGCAGCTCACCGTGGGACATCAGGCAGCACAAGGTATGGCTGACAGCGAGGTAACTTCTTACTTTTCAGCTGTTAGCAAGTCCTTCTACACCACAAACTTACCTTTCTGTAACAAAATGGACTTAGGAAATGCAAAAATGGACTTAGGTGATTTCCGAATCAAGATCATAGGCATTCTTTCTAAAGAAAAGAAAAAGACAATTTTCACTTTCCCCAAGTATGTTTTTATACAAGTTATGCAAAAGATTATAAACAGTTGATTTAGAAACATCACTCACTTAAATGTCCATGGGTTTTAAATTTGTTCAGGTGGAAGAGATAGTTAACTGAAAGATTTACCCAATCTGCTTGCCTGACAACTAAAGAAAAACAAACTACCTCATTAAGACATTCTTTCTGAGAAAACATTTAAGTACTTATGTCATTGCCTTTTCTTTTTGAGTGAATAATATGAAATCTTTTCCTATTCGCATGCAATAAAATTAGGAAAGAGCTAATTACTCTCAAAAGGCTGTTGTCAAGATGCTACTTTGTTTCAGAAAGATGGAAACACGTCTGATGCCCCTGTTCGAACATGCTCAGGTTAAATTTGCAGTACTAGTGCTGTTGTGCTTATGATAATTTGAGGATAAACAAAGTTTGTGGAGAAGGGAACAACCATTTTAGTCCCAGTTCAGTTTTTTAGTCCTGTGGAATTTATGTACCAAGGAAGTTGTCTGTTTTTCCTAGCTAGATCAGTTAGAAACTACATCCATATGAAGCAAGAATATGAGTAAAAACTGGCAGCATTCTTCTGAAAACCTTTGAGACAACAGGAGGCAGGATAATAATAATAAAAAAAACATTTCTGAAATATTCCTTAGAGATAACCAGAAAATAAGTATTCCAGAGCTTCATCTGCATTATTAGCAACAACTGTAATCTAAACAGTGAGTTAGATAACTCATTAGCTTTTCATTACTCATGGTCATATAACTTTATTCTGACTGGTTTTTGGAACTTGTCGTTAAATGAACAACTATTTAAAATCAGACACAACTGATTATAAGCCTATGATTTAAAAGCAAATCCTTGGACTTCATCTGTTGTCAGTATCTAATAATTTTGGAGCCTCAAGTCCATTTAGAAAACATTCCAGAGTAAATGAAATCATTTGCTTCCTCTGAAACACAAGCAGGCTTTTCATTTACTGAATTGTGCCTATGAGGCATTCATTAGGTAATACCCTAAATTGTGCAATACACAGTTTCAAAAACATACAGTGTTTTTCTTAGTGGTATTATAATCCACGATACTTCAGAACAAAGCTGTTAGCAGAACTCGAGTGTATATTATTATCTGTTCATCTTGGTAGGCATCTAATACATTTTTCCCTCCTCAGCAAACTCGGTACAGCTGACACGCACCCCTCTCCCTGCCCTGAAACCAGGCTGGAGTCACTGGCAGAAGCCAGAGATGGATTTTGGGGATCAAGCTCCAATGGCTTGATCCACATTCTACTCATATCAAACTATAAATATTAAGCTTTGTTTACAAATTAGCCAATATGTGCATCACATTTGATACAATGCTCTGGATACTTCAGGAGCATGAGTATATTGGTCTTGGGTATTCGGAAGAGGTAAGGGCAGTTTTCCCATTTCTAACATAAGGAGAAACACCATTAATAGCAAGTGGCTTCTCATAACTGGGATCAGTCAGCTGACTGGCCACATCAGACACCAGACGGGGATTCACTGCCCCATCGCAAAATGCATGCAAACATGCAGAGTCAGCAGATCTAGCAGGTACTGATACCTGCTGAAGCTAATGAAGAGCTCTGTCTCTCAGGAAAATCCACATGCTCAGTGTCTTTCAAAGGCTTAAATACGAAGAGCTGGCTTGCAAGAATACCTGGCAACCCCATTTTGGGAACAGCTTATTTTCAGCCTGCGTCAAACTTAAAGATACCAGGACACAGACTTTGCATTATCTACTTAGCAGTGGCACGAAACAACCGAGATATCAGACGACAATGACACCTTTTTGATTACAAGGCTTTTTGACTACTTGAAAAAGGGCAAATGCTTTCTTAAAAAGAAATACGTAAATAAAGACACAGCAAGAGAAAGCCAGAAAACACTTTTTAGACAGCTAAGGACTCTCCACTACAACAGCATCTAGCTTCTTCCCTGGAGAGGAATGAGCTATGAACGAGAGCATTGTCGTACCAGAATGCTTTAATGCTATCCATATGTCAACTTGCAAAACACAATGGCAGAATTATGCAAATTTTTACCACAGAGTCTCCAAACCAATGAAAGTTACTACCATGACAGTCATTTGTAAGAAAGAATTTTTAGGAAACTGTCTGTGTGGGACCATGTAGAAAAATATACTATTCAGCAATGTGAGCTTATGTTGACTCTTTTCTCACAGGCAGATGGCATTGATATGAGGTTTCTTTAAAATATCAGGTTTAGATGATAAATGGCCTTGTCCACATAACTGACTTGCAATGGTTATTCTTTACCTGGCTTAAGCACAGCACAGGGACTGGGAATTCAGGTGCCAGCCACACCTCAGTAACAACCAGTGCACATTAATTAATGCTTAAATCATGTTCTAATTAAAGTTCTACATATTTTAAGAAAATGAATGAGTATCCCTTGCAAACATCTTCCCTCATTAACTTCAAAGCTAAAGGTCGTATACGCTCATCCGTGCCACTATTATTTTTGATCTTTTAACTGCATTGCTGTAGATAACTTTCCATGGCACTACATAGTGCTGTACACAGCATAAGGGAGTTGGAGAATTCAGAGCAAAAAGTGCTCTCAAGTGCTCTTTTGATTTCTCAATGCGACTACCTATCTAAGAAAGCATGAGAGTCCTGTACTTAATTCTTACACACATGGTATTTAAAGGGAAAAGCGGTTTTCAGGACATCAGTAAGACAGTGATTTTTTTTCTGCTAGATTTTCACCTTACTTCTTCTGCCAGAGGATCCCAACATGCACTGACAAACCTAAAGGACAACGCAGCAAGGGCTGCAGCAAACAAGTAATGAAATGTGAATTCTGGAGAGAGAGCAATGCAGCAGTCAGGGAGGACTCTCTGTGACCTTACACAACTTAGGCATGGTATAAGAAATGCCCTAAACCTGAGCAAAGATGGAAGAGGAATTGTAGGAAGGATATTTAACTGGAAAATGAGTCTGACTTGCAAACTGTGACTAAAATCCTACTTTCATAGTATTAACAAAAACTACTGGATATTTTCCTTAAAACGGTTTTACTGAGTTTTTTCTAATCACAGAATTAAGAGTTAATACTGTGTTTTGGACCTCTGGCTGTTTCCTGACATGTGGTGGTGCTACTGCTTAAAGCAAGTCAGATAGGCTTCTCTAAAAATCAATTTCACATTTTATTCCTTTAAAAAAAATGCATAGTCATCTTAGAAACAACAAAAAGCAAACCTTCCATCCTCATATTAATTTTTTCTTCTCATAAAATAATGTACAAATGTTCTTTATTGATCTAGGCATATTTTTCCTTTTATGATAAATGACTCTATATGTATGGTATTCCATTAGTTTAACGAAAATTCCCTTTAACCATGCAGTTCAGCACTTACATAACTACCTTGGGGTCACGCCACATCTATTCTCCAAAAAGCACAGTAGACATTTTCCTTTTAGCTCACCTCCACCCGCTGGAAAGAAAGAATGTGTCAGGAAATTAACAGTCTTTTGGTTATAAGTTTTCCTTCACCCCCACAGAAGAGAGCTGATAAAATGTTTCAATGTGCTATTCTAACTCCATTTTTTTTTTTTGCCGTTTACTGCAGTTGTGTTCTACATATGGGCATATTTCATTTTGCTCCAAGCTGTGCAGAAAGGAAACTTGTCATGGCATCCCTTTCAAACCTGATGAGAGAGCTATGCAAATGCTGGCCTTCGTTCAAGGCTGCATCTGATGCTCCTGGCAGCAAGCGAAGCAAATAACGCACATGGAAGAAGAAGGGAGGAGCACAAGTGGAGGCTAGCTTCTGACAGCATTAGAAAAAGATTTATTTTAGAAGACTCCAATATAATAAAAATAATAATAATAAATATGGTTGGATCTTTATTGTCAGAAACTGGTGCTGTTAGGGGAATTAGACCAGCTCAACTCCAGTTCCTAGCAGGATCGACTACCAGAACAGATTTGAGAAGGCTCGGTTCTGTGCATCAGATATTCCTCTTCTATCAGTGACCGAGAATGGAAAGGTCAGTTGCAAACAGCTCACCTGAAGTAACAAAAACCTTTTTCTGCAAGGAAGCTGAACTGACAATACATTAATGTGCTTACCGATGTCAGTATTGCCAAGAAATACGCTTTTGCACCCAAATGCAAAACATGCAGTTATGCATGCCTTCTATTTGAAACATAAAGATGGTTTAGGGGGAAAAAAAAAAAAAAAAGCTTCCTAAAAGGCAAGATCCACTTGACTGTGGGATAGTTTTCAAAGGGAAATGAAAATGTCATCACCTGACATTTCCAAAGCTGAGCTTTCAACTCCTGAGACAGTGTGCAGGCAGGAGTGTTAAACAGAAGAGCTGGTCACAGACCGGTACACTCTCCATATGCTTCCCTGGGGCAATTAGCGTCACTTCCCCCATCAAGGGGCTCACTGTTCTTACCAGTGAATATGTCAAGACTGGTTGCTCGTAAGTCTCTGAAAACAAACACTACAAAGTCACTGACAGGACCTTTAGGTTGAAAAATGAATCTTTCTAACTCACACAATCTCTAAAAAGAAAGTTTAATTGAACTGTCCTTTGAAAGAGAGGACTCTGTGCTCCCTTGTGACATCTGCAGAGAAGAGAAGCAGAACATATTCAACCAAAACCCTGTCTCAAGCCAGCTTTTGGGCTGCCTGAATCTAGTTTTTCTCTCCCCTCCTTTCCTGATGCACTGTTGGATTCATGCCACGGGCAGAAGCTCTCCCCTTCCTGCAAACACATGGGTGCCGTGCCACAGCAGCCCCTGCCCCGAGGAATCTGGAAACACCAACCCAGCACTGAGATGCCCCAAGCCAGTGGGATGCCAGGAACAAGCCGTTTCCTCACCACAGCCCCCCCAGTGCCCAGGGAGCGCGCCAGCCTGCTTGGAGGAGCTGTTAGCTGGTGCCGCACTGCATAAACACACTGGTATAGGGCCTCAAAGCTCTTAAAATTCTCAGCAATCCGCAGAACTATTATAAATTATTTTTATTTAGAAATCCCTTTATGACTTATGAAAAGCATTACCTCTAAGGAGTTGTGTAGATAGCAACACTAAAAAACGCGTTAGCAAGGGGAGTCAGAGCTGAAAGCTTCTCCCCGACACAAGCAATCTCAGCCACCTCCTCGTCCCCTTCCTTCCCTGCTCCCGAGACACAAACAGTGAGGAAAAGAAAACTCTTTCCTCCTTTAAAGCCCAATACTGACGATGGGGTCCCTCCCTTTGAGGGTGAGGGAGGCAGCAGCAGGGACAGGTTGGGCTCCTTTCCAAGCGTGCCGTCCCGGACCTGTCCTCAGTAAACCGATGACACCGTGCGCACAAGTGGGGACTGGCCGAGCTTTGCCGGGATGGGATGGCGGGAGGATGCGGACAGCCTCAGCGCACACAGCTCTGGCGCATCGAACCACCCCGGGAGCTGGCACCAGCCCTGCCTAGCAACCATCCAGGGCCAATGATGCCACTGCCTGTGGCTGACTCCTGCAAGAGGGAAGGGATTCCTGAACAAAAGTCTTGGTTAAAAGAAAAAAGAATATATATAAAAAAACAGAACAAAACAAAAAGGCAAAAAGCTTTAGGTTTCACTTTAGCAAGTCATCTGCAGGAACAGAATAAAGCCGCTCTATGGAAGAGGTGTAACTTGGACTTCAAAGCCATTTGTACCCATCTGCGCCAAGCTCAGCGATGCTGACCACCCTACAGCAAATGGGACTGACCAAAAGCAGTAAGTCCTGTGTGTCCTTCACAAGCTTTATAGAATTAAGTTGTCTTTCAGGCAATAGTTTGCTAGGCCTTTTTTTTTTTTTTTTTTTTTTTTTTAGTGTGGGT
>JAVJGG010000031.1:11225776-11268306 GCA_035590195.1 Aviceda cuculoides
TATGTGAGGTCACTGGCAACTAAGAGTAAAATATATGCACATTAAGCATGTTTTACCTATATATATAAGAAAATATAAGAGAGGAAGAACAGAAAACCCTATAGTGGGACAAATTCAGTTAATGAAAAACATGAATAGAGCCCCCAGAAGACTGACGTCATTTGGCCACCAGACCAAAATGTATCTCCTTCTGCAGCAAGCCCCCAGGACAATTAGCTGCTTTTGTCCTTTGTGAGCCACCTTTAAATTTTTTTCAGGTATTCATAATCATCTTAAAGAAACTGTGTAAATTGTGAGATTTTGTTGTTGTTGTTTTAGCTAGTTTCTGGACAGAGTCCAGAACTCGTCTCTCTGCCTCTAAAGTATGAGTCTCATCACATAGCACAGTAAAAATAAATCATGATTTGCATTTCTCAATACCCTTCAAATAACTACACGGAGTAAAGCCAAACCCAGCCTCTTCATTGAAACAAACAGCTTGCATTTTCACATACCAAGATTGCTTCTCCTTCATGTAAAGAGTAATTTCTGCCTCCCGATTTCCACATGGCCCACTGTGCAACTTACTACAGCCACATTTTCTCCCC
The DNA here is from genome assembly GCA_035590195.1 of Aviceda cuculoides. NCBI lineage: Eukaryota > Metazoa > Chordata > Aves > Accipitriformes > Accipitridae > Aviceda > Aviceda cuculoides. Next base: position 11,226,364 of record JAVJGG010000031.1, read on the forward strand.
GGTAGCTCACGTAGTAAGCGCTTTGAGTCAGCACGTTCAACCGCAACAGCAAACTTTGATAGGATTTCCTTCAACTACTGAAACGTTTAGGCACGTATTCAGCTCATGACTCAGGGTGCTTATCTGTCAAGTGAAACTCCCTCTGGGATGTGAAGCACCATCATCTCAATCACTTCTCTTTTTCCTCTGAAAAAACAAACAAACATTCAGCACGCTTCTGAGTCTAGGTCCTTCCTTCTTTCCCATCCCTCACCCATCCCTGGCCAGAGGCAAGCTCTGGAAAACGCGAAGAACACAGGCACAATTGTTCTCGGCTTCTACCCTGTGCTCATTATATTGGCAAAGTTTAAAACCATTCGCTTCTGCCACTGTACTTTTAAACACTGTAGTTCCAGAATATCAGCAAAATCGCAGCACCATTCTTCACAATAGGTTCCTGCCTCCCATTTTGGCATGCTATCATTCACCAAACTTATCACCATGTGCTCATATTTATCTGGCAGATTATTGGACATTCATCCCTTCAGTCTTCAGCCCTACAGTCTTCAAAAGGGAAAGTTATTTTTTTTCCCCAGCTTTCTTTTTTTACTGTATGCTCAATTTTTTTAAATGTAGAAGAGTCTCTCCAAACTAGTGTGAAGTAGACAGAAAGGAAACACATGCTAGAGACGCTTGGAAAGAGCTGCCCATGGTTAAGCTACAGAATTTAATGGGGAAAAAGAACCAAAGAAGGGATGGATTTCTATCTGAAGAATGACATATGCTCCTTTACTTTTGGGGTTTTTTTCTGACAAACAACCCAGATAAAGGACACACAAATGTTAAATTGTGCTACCTGTTCTGGAACAGTTGAAACAACACCCCAGTGTAGCTACTCCCATGCAGGCAACAGAACAAAACAAGAGTGGTGTAGGGCATGTAAATTCACAGTCAATTTTACTGGCTTAGATGTTTTGATGAAAACCTCAATGTTTCAGCTGAAATAGTTACTCTAGTACCAAGACATGCAGTCCATAACTTTAGTAAGAGATTTGGAGGGAGTTGGAATCCATTGTAGTTCTCTGAACATATTATCTTCAACAACCTCTTTCATTGGTATTCTTTCCTTTATAAAAAGCTACCCATCAAATGTAATTCTAGAGGAATTCCAGATTTTGCAGCCATGGCTGTATTTGTTAAAACACAGATTAAAGACTTCCTTGTAAAGGTTTAGCTTTGCTAGTCAACAGAGTAGCTTGGCTATTTTTTCTAAGACCACTGCCCAAAGAAAAGAAAGAAATGAAAGAAGCTGTCAGGAAGAAATCCTGGGCAGAAAGCAGGGACAGGCAGGGGCAGAGACGGAGATGAAGAGAGATGCAGTGTGGATAAGGAAGTAGAGAAGTTTGAACTTCAGAGGAAGCTGAGGATAAACCTTGTGAGAGCAGTAAGAAAGGAAGTTTCTATACGTGCCTAGGATTGCACCTGCTAATCTACACAATGCAAACCCGCAGGAAGTGACTCAGTGGTCAGAGCCTGACACACAAAAGGAAGCATCCTATATTCCAGGAAACGGTATTTGGCTTATGTGTGGACATAATGTTTTTGTTCAGGTCTTGAACCACAACAGCATTTGGTTGTGATTCTCATATGTAGCAGTTCCCCAGTTCTAACTCACTATTTTTAACTCAAGCCCATCAAAGTAGGAAAAGCAATTTTTGAGGAGGATTGCAGTACTTTATCTGCATTTATATGAAAGGACTGGAGCCATGGTGCTCTGAGCAGCTAACCTAGCCCAGTTTCTCTGTGTGTCTTCATCCATAACATGGCAGTAAAAAATGAAGAAAAACTCACTTATTTGATGTTCCAGGCCAGGCACGAAGTGGGAAGACTATACTACTCACACTAAAAGTAGTTCGTGTCCTTTTTTTTTTTTTTTTTTTTTTTTTTACTCTGGGTAGGAAGGTCTTAATGCAATATCTGTTTACTACAATTCTCCAAGAGGCAAGATGTTCCTTGGCTTTTATCCAAACCATTTAGTTCACATACATATTGGAAAAAGCTGTCATGTCAGCAGCTAAGGTTGATATCAAGAGAGACAATAAGAGGATTAAGAGGTGGAAAGCTTTAGAAGGCAAGCTACTGAATATTTCACAAGAAATGAAGCTGAGAGAGCTACTGATGCAAGGGGAAGGTCAGAAAGCTTAAACGCCTCAAAACAGTTAAGAAATAACAATATAGCCATTGGGCATTCCAGATGTTGATATGCAGCTTTTAGGATCCCGGTATTTCAATCTGATTTTCGTACCAAGGTGAGTGCTTTGCTGAACGTGCATCCGTGACACAGAGCGCCTGCCAAGGGAATTTGCCGGGATGCATCTACAGCATCACAGGCATGATCTGACATTTGAGAGGGCCTCTGAGGGCTGATACTTTGTCATTTTATCGCTCGTTTTTACTAACACCTGGATGCTACTGCTGTGGATAGAGTTCCACATCTCCAGCTGTGAGGGTCTGGTGAGATCCAAACTGGTGAGAGATTTCACAAAGACCAACTCCTTGTCACAGTTACCCCTTCCTACCTGATCCTTGAATGACACAGTTAAACAGATCTGCTCCATTATATCTTGCCACCGTCAAGACCATGTAGTCCAAGGAAAAAGCAGACAGTAGAAGAATTTTACAAGGCATTACAAATACTTGGCAGCAAAGGGACCAGCAGAGGTAAGCCCAGATGTTTTCTGTAGCCTTGTCAATGACAAGAGGCAAGGCACAGCAGGAGTCTCTCTGGAACTGCTTCATTCTACACTACAATAATCTCACCTATAAACATCAAGACACAGGCTGCCAATGGGCAACTAAAAGAACATTAGTTTCTGGCAAAGTAGAGAGGGACTTAGGTATTACATTACCTTACGTTACCCTTTAACTCACAAGTACATCTGAAATGACTCTTCCTTGTCGCCAGCCTACCAGGAAGGCATTAAGAAACTTGGACAATATATTTTATGTCTTTATATCTTTGAGCTTATGGAGAATACTAATGAATTAACACCTTGTCAATATACCATTTCTGTTATACCATGTTTTTGTGGCACATTTTACTTAATGACTTTCTGGAATTATTCAGTCATAAGAAATTTCTCTCCCATCTCCTGTTTAAGTACAGATATTCTACTGCAAAAGTTGAAGAATGCTCACCATTTCCTTTTATCTTGATATGCTATTTCAGTCTTGCATTCAGGCACTTTGCACTTTAAAAATGGTTGAATTATAAAGAGAAACTTTCTAGCTCTTATGACTTCACAAAAAAATTGTATTATTTCTTGGAAAAGGTAACCCGGCTTTTGATTAAAAAGAAAATTTATAGAATTAAATTGTTAGGTTTTTAATTACATTAAAAATTATTACATTTAAAAATTACTATTTCCCCAAGTACAACTACTGAGCTATTGTGTTCTCACATTATGAAGTAACTTTGGCTTGCAGCTTGCCCACTGTGTGATTTCTTTTTTATTCTTGGTAGCTATTTTAAAGTATTTGTCCCATTAAATAACAAAATGGAAGATAATAAATGTGCATGCACAATGAAGGATTTTTAGAGGTGTATACTGTTTGGTCATTGGAGATGGTAAATATGCAGTCAGCCACAACTGCTCCTTTGAAGAACTGTGACAAAAGGACAAGTTAAGTCAACATTAACTAGCAACTAAAAACTGGATCTTCTGTACACTAGTTGAAATCAATAGTGTGAATTTTTTAATGAAACAATTAATTGCAGCAGATTAAAGATAAAATATCTTTTTTTTCCCCCAAAGTAACATGCCAGTTTCAACCCAAGTTTTTGCAGTTAGAAGTGCTGAATCTGGACTAGATAAAATGGTACATTAATTAACATGAGAGAGAAACCTTGATTTCCTACACCTACAATAAACAGGAACATGGAAATCAAGACACAAGGCTCAGAGACTTCAACTTATGCCTCCATCATGTTGATGCAGGTTTCGATAGCTTACCAGATTTAGTGCTGATAAGTAGTGTATTTCTTTCAAACAATCAGACAAATCATTATAACACTGCTGCAGTTACTTTTCCAAGCTTTATTTTCCTATGAGATACAGTGAATGTCTCCAGTATTTTCTTGACATGGAGTAGCCCCAAACATCAGTCATTGTTGCAACAGCAAAGGAAACGCAATCATGTAGGTACAGCTCAGTAAAATATTTTTTTGCTTTAAGCAAACAATGAAAAATTAAAAATATACACCCCCCTCAAATTTTTCAGATTGCATTACTTCATTCAGATCCCATGTAATTTACCATTTTCTGTACCACTTTGGTAGAGCATGGCTGATTTTGTTGAAGCTTTTACCAACTAGCTGACAGAGAATATCTTCCTCACTCAGACAGTCATTGCAGATTCCACAAAAATTAAAAATATTTTGTCCTTAAAACCATAATATTTGCTAGGCATTATCAAACATCTCTGCAGTCACTCTGAAAAGGAAGTAATGACTAGAGGTAAAATAAATACATTTGAATGTTTTAAAGAATTAGAAGCAATTAGCAGTATTAAATCAAATAACTGTGTTGTGCTAATGATCAGGAGCAGTACCCTCAGTTTCAGACATATGGAGTCAGGTAAAAGCAGCTTTGTCTGGCGATTCAAACACATGATTGCGAAGGGTTCTGTTGAGGATTTCTAAACAGCAAAATGCTGACAAAGACATCTAACTCCCTTTCTCAAACTATGTTTTAATTTTTTTTCTATATTGTATTCTGTACATTCATTTGCAACATTTTAAGTGGTGATGCAATTGCCAGGGCTGTTCTCTACTGAGTTATAAGGCTAACATATTTTTTGAATATAGTACAGCCCCCCCGCGTTTTACGATAGTGTGATGGTGTCATCTGTGAAGTGCTGGAGCTACGCAGACATGTGTTTTTGTAATTAGAGAGATCAAACCAGGTTTCATACCTGTGTAGCTCCATTCCTAGTGGATCTATCCCTGTTATATCACTACAATGAGATTTAAAACCAGGCCTTATCTTCCAAGTGCACATAAGGATCAGTTCATCCCACATTCAGCAACAGCAGGTGACAGGAGGATCGAAGCCAGATTAACAGACGGACTTCACAGAACAAGGATTTAACTTGACTGTGTTAAATACACCTGTGGCATAAGTCACACCAACAGCAGTTAATTCCCACTGCGGTCTGTGACAGCACTGAAAATGCTCCTCATATTGCTCCAGTTATAGAATTTTTCATATTTCTCATTGGGACACTAATTTTCCTAGTTTTATGACAGGACTACAAGAATGCAGGCTATGGTTTGATGCTCAGTCCTATAAGTCAAAGTAAATTCTTTTGGCTGTATGTTATTCAGCTTTTAAGAAGAAGTAATAAAAATTGACTTTACAACAAGCTAAAACATTTATTTGTTTATAGATGTTGGAAATTACTGCACTACATAAGTAAAAAGGGGGTGACAGCACAAGACACTCCCAACAGCTTTATTGTTTTAGCTGAGAAATAGCATCCACACGCCCTCCTTCCAAGGGTTCGTGTTAGAGGGAGCAGAATCGTCAGGTCCTGTCCTGGCTCGATCAGTCTATCTTCACAAACACTGCCACAAATTTGTGCAGGCGCAGCAATATATATTAATTTCCAGAAGAGAGGAGCCTTAATTCTGCATTTAAAATTGCTTCAAGTTGCACCTACCACAGTTCCTACATCACTCCTGGCAGAAAAGCAAGAAAAACATACAGAAGATTCTGGATGTGGCCTTATACTACATCAAGAGGAACACGGTGTGTATTTTTTTTCTCTGCAAGCCAGAGTTGCTCTATTGTGGATCAGGAGTGATGGATTAGAATGGCTCCAAGAGCTGTCAGCTAATATCTATACTGCAGCAAGATCAGACAGCAGCAACCTGTCTGGAATGCTGTGACAATTTCTGGCTGCCACCACGAGAACCGAAGGTCATGGTACCACAGGAGATTTTAAAGTAGAAACCCGAAGTTTGGGAAAAAAAAAAAAAAAGAAAAAGCACCGAGATCGCATAATCTTCTACAGAATAGGAAGTAAGCATTTGGAAGATAAAGTACTGACAACCTCTTGGAGATTTTTCACATTGCTCCAGCTTCTTGTGCAGTCTGGTGCCACCATATTTTCTCGTTACGCTGGGTCAGATACATTCAGGTGAGCTGAGAACAAGGCCAGTGTCAGAGCTGTCAGTGGGGTGACTGAGCTGGCCACTCAGTTACACCCTTGGACTTGTATTTGAGTTCAATGGTTAAAAAAAAAAAAATAAAAAATCTAGACAATCCAGATGCTTGTAGCTCCTCTAACTTCATTGTGCATTGAAGACACCCATTATTCCATGAAAATAGGACACCCGGTAAGTACAAAATCAGACACAAGGTAAAGCGCAACGAAGTTGCTGAAAATGTAGAAAACCACTGTACGCACCACAGTAAATACTCTCCAAAGGATGTTTAGTTATTACAGTCTCAGCAACGAGAGGTGTATTTCTTAGATATTACAGTCACGTATGAAGGTCATGATTTTGCAAACAAGATGACCATTCAAAGCAATGATTATCTAACTTTCTAGGTCACTTACCTGAATATTGGCATCCTTTCTTAAACTTTGTACTGATGAAAAGGAAGGAAACCACAGTCACCAGTCATGCTGCTCACTCACCACGTGTTAAGAAAAGAACGACAAGGTTTGAGCCTGTGGGCGATGCTTGTAGGGGACTTGAGGAAAATGGCTGGGGGCATGGAAGGAGCAAACCTGCTGACTACTACCTGCACACCAGAAACCCAGCCAGAGGGAAGGCAAACCAGTCTGGTGACTCTGCCTGAGAGACACGGCCATGCTTCCCAAATACCAAGGCATGGGTGCCCACCCTGGTGGCATCCCAGTGCGGGTGCTCCCACTGCACCCAAAGAGCAACTGAACTCTCACAGTACATGGCGAGGTGCCCTGACCACCAAAGGGAGGTGGGTGCCACCAGACGCTCTCAGACCCTGGCCCCAAGTCACTCACAAACAGACAGCTCCTGTCCCTGCTCCCAGATGTTCCTCTTGTCCTGCCGGAGCTTCCTTGGAGCAGCCCCTGCTGCAGACAGCAGCCTGGGGGTGCAGAGGGCCACTACCAGCACCTGCTCCTGGAACTGGCAAACTGAGGAGTATGTGTCACTGAAAGGTGAGAGTTTTATGCTGTGCAGTTCTGGGAAAACATGGCAAGTTAAAGCATTCATGCCTTCTCCCCCCATGAAGAGAGAGTTACTCTTGCCCTCAGGAGTCATAAAGGTGAAGAGAACAAAAGTGCTCGAGCACGAGAGCAGCAGGATGGGACTGGTGGTGCTGTTTGGCACAGGCAAATGGAGGCTTATCAAGAACCGTAGCTGGTTGGAATAAAAAAACTGAATGAAAGCACACCTCCAAGCCAGAAGGTATAAAATGCACAATCCTGCTGTGCTAAATACCTCACTGTATGCCAGCAGGCTTACTTCAAAACACACTAGGTGTTTGAAGTAGCGGCCAATAAAAGACCTGTTAACTTGCTCACATCAGACCTCCCTGTAGGTCTTAGCTCAATTCCACTGCACACAGATTTATACATATTGCTTTTACACCACCACCTTGGAAAAGTAGGGAATTTCTCCTATAAGGAGAAAAATTTTGTAAAGGCAGGTTGGTCAACAGAATGCACTTGACCATCCCAAGCATCGGTGGCGGCTTTGGAGAGACATACTCCCCTGCACTGCTTGCGGCGGCTGGAACCAGAGTGGTTCATGTGTGGATACACACGCTCAGCGCCAGGCTGATGGCACGTGTCTTCCAAGACTTGCACTACTCGGAGGCAGCGGGACAGAACATAGAAAACAGTAACTGGAATTAGTGCCTGACCCAAAACGCCGAGAATCCCCCAGTACTTTCCCCAAACTCCTGGCAAGGATTGTCTTTTCTGTCGAACTGCAGCAGCACCCGCACTGCAAACAGTCCCAACTTTAGCCTTCCTGCCTTTCCACCAGGCAAGAAACAGCACGCAGAATTATGTAGCCATGCTCTCCCCACGAGACAAAAGTAACAGAATAAATTTTGCCCAAATAATTTTCAAGTGCAGGGTTCAACACCGCACCTAGTTCAGCTATGGATTTTAAAACTGGTTAGATAACTAAGATATTAAGACTCTATTAAGAAACATTAAACCCCAAGCTACTGCCTCCGACTTCCAGTCCTTAGCTGCAATGTGCTGGTTGTAGAGAAGGTATGCTGGTGGAAACAGCAATGGTCACTGTTTCCTTAGCCCCCTCCCTAGACCTCTGCTGCTGGCCACAGTCAGGCATGGGATGCCAGGCTTCTAGTTTAACCCAGTACGACACATCTTCTGCTGTGCTCCACAGGTGCAGCCACTGGAAGAGGCCTGCTTCACTTACATGACTCAAGTCTGCCTCTTTGCTCTGTTTAACTAGACTAAATTAGGTGGAGAATACCAAACATAACAACAAGACAAGGTAAAAGAATCTCGTGAGCTCTTTATGTTGCTAATACAAATTCTGTCCTCAGGCCTTATAGTAGGTTGTCCCCCATACACAATTTTTTGTGCACATTTCCTCTGTTTTGAGAGAGGTTTTTCTCATCCTGCATATGTTTTATGTTCCTTTAAATATTACCTTGTACTTGTCTCATCTCTACTCCAAAAAGATACCACAGCAACATAACAGGCATTTTCAGATACTTAAAAAATAAAGTTCAACACTGGTGCAGGCACATCCTCTTAAGTCAAAGATGTCTTAGAGATGAACAAACAGAACTGGTAAATGTTAGACAAGCTGAAACAAATGAGAAGTTTGATATTAAATACACCAGAAGAAAATGACATTTTTCAACAGTTACATAGCGGTTTACAAAGTCTGAGAGATTAGCATTATACTTAGATGGTAAAATTGGACCAAAAGAATTAAGCTTCCTGCTGCATGTCACACATGCAGGTGTGAAGCAGGTGCCGAGGAAGAAAAAGAATGTGGATTTTCCAACTCAAATTGTTCAACTTTCTCTTTCTTTTTGTTCCCTAACCCAGGCTATATATATGATTTCCTACCTATTTGCTCCTTCCCAATAACTTTATATGTTAGCTGATTTCAATGAAGTTGAAAGCACAAGCAATTTTAAGGCTATTCAGCTCCCCTATCTCTCAGATATTTTACAAATTAGCAATTTTTTAACCACTTCATTAGTGAGAAAAGCATTGAAAAATTATTCAGGGAGACAGAGGCCTCATTTTATAGCCAGTGGTCATCATCTTACCCAGGATATTTTTAAGATGAGCCCAACCTCTTTTCTTCCATTTCTTCCTAAAACTGTTTCAGCTATAAACAGGTACAGTTTTGAGGTTTTTACCCTTTCCTGAAAGAAAAAAATAAATTGATACTTGTAGGGGAAGAACATGGACCTTTCCCCTGAAATGGTGATTTACTGTCTAAGATTATGAAATGTAAAAGGAAGAATGTTCTGATCTTTCCCTAACTGACAGTTCTGCTGTTTGAAGCCTATTTTACACCTTATTGATAAGGCTGGTACCATTGAAAATTGTCTGAAACGTCCCTTCATATAATCCTACTTTCACTTGCCTGTAACTCAGTTAAACTTTTATCATTTGGTCTGATCTTTAAAAATTTTTTAACTTTTTTTTTTTTTAAAGTGTCAGGTGTCTGCCTCAGGCTGCAATTTTTTGGAAGCATTTCAACCAATATCTCAGCTATCTCTGCAAATGAGACAAGGATGTGTGGGGGGAAGTTTAACTTGCACTAAGTATTCTGATGACAACTGCTTTGAATAAGCTTTCCTTGCTTTAAAGTAGGGAATAGAAATTTGACAAGAGAGGGAGGGCATCATATAAAAATGATGCAATGATTCATTCCTCCATATGAAGATTTGAGCCATTGGGCCAAGTTATAAATCTTCCATAAAATTCCAGCCTGCATATCTGTTAGTGATTAACAGCTAAAATTCTACATTCAGTGAACACATTCATGCTTTTCATGGGTTTTTAGTGTTATCCAGATTGTCTATATAATGCCCTCAAAGAACAGCTAACACATCTGTATCTTAAAAGTTTTTGTATGTGAGCCAGCTGGGCACGTGCAACCCCCAGACTAAATATACATTACAGGGCTTCGGGAAGAACATGGGCTATTCTGAGCAGAGGTGAGACTGGGCAACAGCAGGACTGGGGTAAGAGGCAGTAAGGGGGTAAACTTGACAGTTGTACACCCGTGTGGATATGGGAAACAGGACCCATATGAAAGGAGGAAAGGAAAATCGCATTGGGAAGCCACTCTCCTTATAAGAGAATTACAAATTATTCAATCTAAAGAAGTTGGGTTCTTTGGGCATAGCATCATTTTTTGTGAAGTTACAGAGCATGCGACAAGAGTGAGGAAGACAAATCTTGGGGAAAGAAGGCAGAGTTGGGCAGGCTAGACGAGAAAGAGCAGGGGCCAGGAGCAAGACCAAAATCAGACAAGGAAGCGAGGGTGGCAGGAGAGGGGATGAAAAAAAGAAAAGCAGGATGACCGTTCAGGTGTCGTGGATCTATATGTCCAAGGGTACGTGCTGTCTGCAGTTTAGCTGCTTCCCAGACCTTGTATCATTGCCTGAGCTGGCTGACCACTGTCCCACTCTACGGCAGAGTAAGCCTTGCGTTCTTCTGAACTCAGAGCCTAGGGCCTAGGCATTGAAACATCCCCACCATGTTTCATGGCCCCACCAGAAGACCTTCTGTACCTGTGAGGTCTTTTCCTATAACAGAGTTAAGGCTTCATCAGTAAAGGATATAGACAAGCCACATTCTCCAGCACATGACAGTTTTTATTTGGAAACTGCAAGAAGGATGAATTTTTAGGTTCTGGGAGCCTGGAGTTAGGATTCGCAGGGTCGGTTGGGATCTGTGGCCTCTGTCTAATTGTTTTATCATTTTTTCAACTCCTGCTCCCAAGAATAAACTTTCTCATCTCATTCCCTTGCTTCCTCAGATGAGATAGGAGGAGTAAGTGTCTCGGGTCTGTGTTGCCGATCCAGCATGACTCCCTGTAATCTGCTCCCAGCTAGCAGTGAAGTCTTACTGGCTGCTATTGTCTCTTTTGGCCCAGGCCATATCACTAGCACTTTTCTGTAAGAGCAGACTGCACAGTAAAGAAGAGAGAACTGCAATAAATATAAAGTGACATGCCAACATGTTCTTTCATACGTTGTACTAGGAACTGGGAGGAAAAACCCATGGGAGAGGAACTGCAATGAAAAGGCAGGTCCATGTAAGAGAAATATGGAAGAGGCTGGAGAAGATGGCCCAAAAAAGTTTGTGAGATAAAAGGATAACTTGTATGCTTTCCTGGAACTTATTTCTAGGAGATCTACAGTTCTTGAGAGCTTGTCTGGCACAGCCATCTCTGTCACCCATTGGCAAATGTCCCAGTTCTTACGCCTTTTATGCAGGCGCACAAAAATGCTGACATCTAACATTTAATTTAGTAGCTTGGAGATGGAGAAAGCTGATTGTAAGTTTAGATAATTAACATTTGTTGTTAATGTGGCACCAGACTGCAGAGCACCTGCCTCCATGCATAATTTGATAAGGTGGGTTTGATTTTTTTTTTTTTTTTTAGAAAAATGCTAAAATAACACTAAAGTTTTAAAGCAACCTACTGCAAAGTTCAGGATTCCACTGTTAGACCTGCTGTTCAATAGTCTCCCCTCCTGCCCACCAATGTGTAATGACAAAAGCTATAAGGCACTGTAATTACATAACTAAATGCTCTTTTACTTCCCCCAAAAACTTTTCTCCATCCACTGTCTAGACTGAATGGTTCTCAGTGTGAATGTAAGAATGAAGTACTACTGCCCATCAGCATGGAGTCTGGTCCCTGACCTGGAACATCAGCAAGGTCTAATTCCCTGACATAAGGACCTTTGAGCACACACGTCTGCGCTGGTGAACTGCAGATCAAGTCACCTCAACGTGTGATAAAGCTCAGCTTTTCTGTGGTCTGTTGTCATCAGGTGAGCTTATGAAGATAAAATGGTCTGCAGTGAGATAGCTGTTACTGACAGCGAGTTGCACACAGAAACGCAACACCTAACCGGAGAGGTGGGAAAAGTACAACAGCATGAACTCAGTGTCCCACGCTACAGAGCCTCGACACCAGCAGAAGGCAGCGAGAGACCCAGTGACCTCTGCCTGTTCAGGGCAGGAACCCAACTCCCTCCCTCCTTGCCTGCCCTAGTACTTTCTTGGTCAGTTTTATCATAGGCTTATTTTCCTCAACCCAAGCATTACACAGCTAAAATATACTGTCTACTTAGACAGTACTCAGAGCAGGTAGATTCAAACACCATGTCCCGCCATTCGTATTCACACCAGACTATAAACCGCTCATGGCCATGGCCACAATAAGAAGAAAACAATCGTGCAGAAGACTGACTCACAGACCAGCACACACAGAACAAGCCCAATGTGCAATTTTGCGTTATAAAGCTCATGGACAAGTTAATGCTTCCACACAATAATGAGCCATTATGGCTCGTTAAGAGGCTCAGCTTGCGAAGTCCAAAGTGTACAAACAGAGGCATATAGGACAAATCTGAACTAAGCAAGCACTGTACCCTGCCCTCTGCCTGCACCAACGATTTACAGTTATCTGGTAAATGATTTATAAACCTAAAGAAAACAAAGTATAAAACCGTATGACTGCCTCTGCTTTACAAAGGCAACACTTTCTGGAAAATTTGCCACGTCTCTGAAAATGTTTCAAATTTTGGTGTCTGCTCTGCTGTTTGCAGGTAAGTGCCTGGCACCCTGTCTCATGTCATTCCCTTCTGGCTTATTAAATAGTCAGCTGGCAAAAACCCTATCTTGCCACCAGAACAGCTCTGATAGAATAGAATTAACCGGAAATCACCGCAGCAGGGACATATGGCAGAGTGGGTGAGCACAAGGCTGCCTAGCAAATTCTGTGAAATACAGTCTTGATTCTGTTCCTTATGACTACTTTTGAATCTCTTACTCCTCAACCCCTCAGGTACAAGGAGCGAGGATGCATTCCTGACCAAAAGGAATTCTTACAGGATGATTTCCTGAACTGTTAAAATTGTAGAAAGACTTAATGCTCTTTTTCTGGAATCTTCCCTAAACATTATTCTGATCTCAACATTTGTTTAGAAGAAGAATTTCACATGTATTTATAAGGACTCAAAAGGATCTATTTCACAAGTGATTTCTGGAATGTCTGATTTGAATTGCTTAAGGACACTGGTTTTTTTAAAGGCCTCAGGCTGTCTGATTATTGAAGCTTCACAGCACCCTGCAACCATGGCACCTAAAATCAAGACTCACCCTGTAAAACTTGGGCCAGAGTGAAAATGGATGGGTCAGGGCTGCAGCATCAGCAAGGCTGAAAGAATGTGCTTCCCAAAGCAGCACAGGCTGGTACAGTCAACAAGCAGTGATGCACGTGGTGCGAGAATAATTTATTCCTCATTAAAGTAGAACAAACCAGGCAGGCAGTAAGTGATTGTTGACTTCTCAGGTGATTGCCCACATAGTGGAAAGATGCTCCATCCACGTGTGCATTAAAAGCATTTCTTAGATCTGAATGCTCCAGCACATATACAGTAAATACACGATGTGGAGAGCTAAGGCAAAATGAGGTAGACAGAATTAGCCAATGCTTTACAATGGATTAATAAAAAGGGTGTTTTGTGAATTGGGACCACAGTCAGGTATACTCTCTCTTATGCACCAAATTCTCTTCCTTGTCCTATGACCCTAATTTTGGCTGCAGAGAGGCTCTGCAGGGAATGAAGGAGATGGAAAGGGCCTTTCTCTCTTCTGCAAGTTAAAGCTCATCTAGAAAAATTCCTTTCCCCTTATTTGCACTTCCTGAGCTGCTGTGCCCCTGAGCTTGGACTATTCCTGGGTACTTGTCTGTCTTCCTGAACCTCACCTCCTTTCAGCTGAAGGCCATCATGACACAAGCAGTGTCACCTGAAGCCAAGCTGGGAGCACAGCAGTCTGCTGCCCCTCCTTTTGGAAGACTTATCTTTTCTTTCATCTCCTTTATGTCAGAACACCCTTGTTTGCCCTCTTTCCCAGGCTCCTTTCTTCAAAAGGCAGGAAGAACTATTTATTACTGATTTTTAGAGAGCTCTTAAAAGTTTCATTGATCACAAACAGTTCAGTTTTTCATTAATTGTGAATGCTTTCAGCAACGGTCAAGGTGGTGGTGAATTAAAACAGAGGCTGTAAGACTCACTGATGAGAACTGGACTCTTCATCACACCCTCAACTCAGCTGCTATAAATCACTCCCCATAATAAACCATCTTCACACCTCTGAGAATAGGCTTTCTGGGCTGTTTGCTGGACCTTTTCTTTAGCCTCTGCAGAGTGCAGCAGCAAGGGATGGGGTACAAGAGTGTGGGGTCCTGGCACTGGGATCGTTACTGAAGTCTCTTAGATGTCTGATGGGGGTGTCTTGCCCATTCGCTCAAGGTTAAACTGATGGCCACATACGGATTTAGGAAGGAAATTTCACCAGGACACACTGAGGAGGACCAATGGACCAATGCCTTTTTTAATACTTTGTTGCAGGGCAAGTAGTTCCTTCCCTAGGATTATCTAGGACTTTTGCCAAATTGCCTTGCTATTTACCCATACCTGACAACTTTCCCGACCCCTGGCATCACACCAGCAATATGTTCAATATCTAATTCTGCATTAAGTGTCTGTAACTTGTCTGCCTTTGCCGATGAGGGAAAGAGGTTGATGCTGTAGTTCTAACGATTGCTAATGACTGAGCTTTCATCTTGAGCCGGAGGGCTCTTGTGTCTTGTGCTGTAAAATTAAGAATTGTGAAATAATAGAGAGACTACTGTACTTCAAGGTTTAAAAGTAAACAGATGAGACCAAAATTTCAAAGACTGGGTGATGTGAACAGTGTTGAAGCATTTAACAATCAATGACTAAATTTTGCTGTAGACAGGTATTAGCAAATCTGATATAATTTTCTTTTAAAGCCTGTTATCATCCAAACACTTTGGGATACATAGCCAATGTCTGTACACACATTTCTTTTTCACCATTTGAAAAAAAGCAATATGCAGGTGTTTGATTTTAATGTAATCATACTTTTCAACTGAGAAAAGGTGACATGTGGCCCAGAGGTGGCCTGCAGGATCCAAAAGTCTACCCCTGCCGCAGTCCACCCACATACACAAAGTACTGACAGATAACCACATCTTGATATCCATGGAGTGCCATATAACCTAGAGAAATACTTTAGAGAAAACCAGCTGCTTCCACACTTTTCTTTCAGAGCTTGCACTGTTGCGCTGAGGTATTTGAATCCTTGGACCGAGTCCTGGAGTCTGGCTTTGTGAATCTTTTCTGGATTTAGAAAGTTAGATAGTTGAAGCATGGCAGGGGCGAGGGTGGGGTGAGGCATTCCGGTTCATTTCTAACTTTAAGAAACAAACCTGAGCTGCAGCATTTGATTTACTTTTTCAAAGTTCCCAACACGTCAGCACCAGCCACCTCAGCAAGGTTAAAATGTCCAAGGTTGAAGTTTAGCTCTGTCCAAGTCTACCCTCTGTCCAAGCTCTGTCCTAAAGTGCTGATAAGACCGGCAGCCTTACCCCTGTGAGCTGACATTTTGACCAGACAATCACCAAAGCCGATAATAAAAAGAGTTATTAGATTAAAAGGAAAGGAGCCACAGCAACTGCCAACTTTTGACATTTAAATTCCACCGATATTAATAACTTAAGCAATGGGTTTTCAGGTTGTCAGAAATTTGCAATAGTCTTCAGAAACTGGGAAGAGCAACAAATAGCTTCAGTTTATATGAAAGTGTGCACAGAGAGCGACTGAAGTATTGCTAAGTAGTTGTCTTTTTTTTTGTAAATATCACAGCAAATCAGACATAAACCACTTTTCCCTGTGGTAGATGCACGCCAGGGATAAATTTTGGTCCTAAGCCTTGAGATCGCTCCTCACCACTTATCCTGCTGGATCTAGATAAAAAAAGCTCCCTGTGGAGCAGGGGGAAAGCGTATACCATACTAAAGCAACTTTAAAGGTTTGTCTTATTATTTAACTCTGCCATTAGACATGCAAATGGCAGCTTGCCTGCTCTCCCCAACGACTGATAAGCACACAATGGCTTGTACTGCTTAACTTTTAAAAAATAAAAAGTATATCAATTAAATGGGTACCTAAGTAGGCAAAGGTGTCAAATTTAATCCCATACTCGCCTTTTTGACTGTGTAATGAAGTGGATCATTGCACATTCAGACGATAGAAAAAGACGTTTTCCTGGGAAGATCTTGCAGTTGCACCCAGCTAAATACCTTGCTTTCTAGAAATCTATCCTCACACAATAGAGTTAAGCTTCCATTTGAGTCTAGTATGAAGAGATTTTAATGCACAATAATTTAAGATCTGTGCAGGTTGATTTTATATTTTAAGTGCAGTTTGCTTGTGATACTGTAATACTTTTTTATTACCACCTTGACATTCCAAGCTATTTAATATGCCTTTTTCATATTTTTTTTCTTTTTTTAATAGTCAATGCTGGATTAAGTACACATTTGCTATCTTGGCAAAGATGACAAGGTTCTACCACCATCTCCACTCTCTCAAGTTTAGTCTTATACTAGTTCACACTAATCCAAAATGAGATGCTCAGAAGGCACCGTAGCAGTAATGATTACTAGTAGTTTTCCCTCTGGACAATCTGTTTAGGTGTGCAGGATAGACAAAACTACCTGCTGAAGGCAATAATTACCTGAGCTAAGCATCTGCTTGCTAAAACCAGCCAATTTTTTCTATAATTTGCTTTTCATATGAGAACACTGAGTGAATATTCAAGAGATGATGAAAGGAAACACTCTAACTGGAAACAGCTGATACAGCCCCTGCAATAGTTCACTCCCTAAACACATTCCTCCTATTTCCCCTTTGGGCCATTAATCCCTGAATGTGCTTTTCAAGTAACATATTTATCCAAGAGAAAAGAGGGAAAACAGTAGTGAAGAAAAATATTAATGTACAATATATCTGACTACTCTTCACAGAGAGTTTAACTTTGTTTCACTAGAATTTGAAATTCTTCATCCTTTTTTCAGCTCAACTTTATGCACTGTGAGCCATTTCATTAACATTACCCACCTGTTCCTAGCTCGCTTGTCTCACACCCAGGTGTTCCAAAACTCTACTTTCCTGTTTTCTGTGCTAGTCTTCTGCAAGATGGAGAGCTGCAGTACTTCAGGAATAGCCTGTGTTTATAAATCACCTACCCAAGCCACAAACTCTTCCACAATCTTTTACTAAGCCGTTCAAAAGGTGGGGAAAAATTACACCCAGTCTGGGAAACTTAAATTGAGGCAAGATGTAGGTTACTTGCTGAAGACTATACACTGTACTCAGAGGGAGATATCTGCTCTGATGCCCCCAGGTCTGCACTAGAGCTTTAAGACTTTGATTTCTCTGAGCTCTGACAGAGCACAAGCAAATGGGCAACTCTGCTTGTCTGTGTAATCCCAGTGAAAGACCAACAGGACTGTTTCTGGTCTCACTAGAAATGGTCTCACTAGAATTCTTCTGGAGGTGAATGACGTTTGCCCCATTCAGAGATGTATAATGATCCTTACAGCAAGATGGAGAGAGAACAAACTAACCCTGAAGGATTAGCTTAAATATAAAGGCACTTACCTGATTTTTTTCTGGTACTTATGCATCTTTGGAGTGCCCGGCACCTAGGGACAAGCCCTGCAGAGATGGCTCCCAGTTGCTAAAGGTGGGATGTGGAAGAACTTAAGTAAGCAGCTAGAAAAGAACAAGAACTGGGTGTCACCAGTGACAAAAGAAGCCGAGAGTAGAGCTGCCACCCCTCGGAGCAGGCAAGTGCACTTTAATCAAAGCGAGTATTCAGTATGGTTAGGGGTGGCATTTGTCACTGGAAACAGGTGCAGCCAGAGCAAACTGTGTGTTAGAAATTTCAAGTTCTTACCCTTAAGTTGCAGCACTCTGCGCCACAGTAGCCAAGACAACACCTCACCATCCCACCAGCAGAACAACACGCTCATTTTCTGAAGATGCTGGCTGTGAGGAAAAGAAACACAAAAAGAAGAGCTGCTTAATGATTTTTTATTTCTGGCTCACTGTGAAGATGGAAGGCCAGAGCACATACTGGTGATAAAATTTAATGTTTAATGGCCCTTACTAATAACATATACATTTAAACAAAAATGAAGCCTGTTACTGAGCTGATTTCTGATCCCAGTTCAGTTATCTCAGTCCAGAAATATAAGCTTAAAAAAAAATATTTAATACCCTCCCCCCCGCCCCGATTCACTAAAGGGAAGTTAACAGCTCATAGATTTTTCTGCTGTATAATAGTAAATTCCCAGAGAAATAATGAAATTTGGCATGAGCTTAGTTTTATCTTGTGCAGCTCTGGAACAGAAGCGTAGCAGCTTAATAGACAAATGCAAAAAAAAAAATTTTTTTCTTCCCCAGACCAAAGTCTTACTTGTTTTCTGAAGTACAGAAATAGCTATTCTTCAGTTCCCTAAGGAAAAAGGCAGTTCACACCACAAGAGTCTTCACACCAAATGTCTCAACTTAGTTTTTCCCTGGAGGAGTTAACATTTTAAAGATAGTATTCCTTGAAAACTCCCTACCCCAAAATTTCTGCCTCCAGTTTCTGATTATAGTAACTTGGAATCTGAAGAAACTGAAGTAGGAAGGAACTACTGGGACTATTGTTGCTTGCTAAGTAAATTTTCTAAAGTACTATTTCATGTCATTGTTAAGAGTGAAGATGACAACAACTTTCACTTGTTTGTTTGTTACTGTATAATCAAGCATTTTCTCACCTTCTTTTCAAGCACTTTTTGGCTTTGAAAAAAAACCAAAGTGAAAAGGAGCAGCAAATACTCTAGCTCACATATCTGCTACCTATATGCATTCAGCATACGCTTTCTTCTATTTAAAAAACTAGAGTGACCATATCGCAGATGATCAGCAAAGCTAGCAATAATAGCGAGTGAACTGGATTCAGCTGAGCATTGCGCATGAAAGCAAACATTTGACATTCTCAGTTAGCTTTTCCCCCTAGAAGTTCAGGACTAAGGGCACCCGAGAGCTGTCAGCGAGGCGAGAGCTTGCCCTGCTGAGCTCCCATTGTAAGACACGATAGATGAGGGTTCGAGTTCTTGGCCCATCTGTACCAAGTATGTGCAGGTCACTCTCAGGTGTCCATTAAAACCCACTTCACTAAACTGGAGCACAGGCGTTTACACACGTTGGCCTCAGCTTGGCTGACGTATCTGAGTTTCAACTTAAACAACAGTTCATTTAAAATTGTACTATTTGGACTGACACGCTATTTCAGACCAGTTTATCCTCAAACGAATTTATGTCTCAAACATGGGAGACTAAAAAGAAAAGACTTTTTTTCCTGTACAGGACCTTTCATATGAAGTTAGTGAGGAATTCAGCCCCTTTTCTTAAGCAGAATGGTTATTTCAAGAAGATCTGCAAGAAGTACTTCTGCATCTGGGGTGACCTCAAAAGCTGTCTAAAGCAATGCCATAACAAGAACAGAGGTGCAGTATCTTTTGCTCATAGAGTAATTTCCACGCTGCTACTAATGAGAATAAATACTACATCTAAACCAGGAGTTTTAGAAAGCATAGTTAAATTCATAGGTAAGTTTAGGTTTTTTTTCAAAAAAAACCTTTATGCTTCTCAGCACACCTGAGACTAGTGTAATTCTGGTCTAAGGTTTTTTCAGTCACAAAATCTTGTATTGAAAATAAATTAGTGCCTTAATTTGATTGTAACTTTATTTACTTTGGATTCAACAGCAAAATAATGATTTATAGCAGCTGATTTATTAACTTCAGGCTTAAAAAAAAAAAAAAAATCTTTCTGAAGATATAAGGTAGGACCATCTTTGATTTCTGTTAGATAAACTACAGGTCCAAAGACACACTCCTTGGGTACAAATATGCTTTTTGAAGTGCACATTCTAAAATATTTTTCTGATATTACAAATATTTCTCAGTTTCCATTTCAGGTGTCCTTGGAGCACCTTTTCTGACAGAAGAATCAGCAAATCAATTTATACGACTTAAACGACAGATACCATATTCTCAGAGCTACTGGGACCCAAGCAGCAGCCAGTATGCATGGGGATACATTGGGGCAGAGCAGGTATTTTCTTCCATCACCTTGCAGCATCTATTGAAAAAAAAGAAAGCACAGGTCTGGGATTAACATATAATAGCAACCCTTTGGGGCAAGGGAAGTAATCTTTCCAATTTATCAGCACAGGCAAGGTCACTCAGTTGTCACACACTGCATTCATTCAGCACCAAAGCTCAGAATATTCTTTTCTGTTTTGATCTACTTCAGGTTAGTGAGTCATGGACAGCTTTGAGAGACACAGCACAATACTACATGGACTTGGGTTCTTTTGCCTTTGATCCTTCGATTGCGTGGTACGATGGGGTTTCTCAAAGGAGCATTTCATAGACTCAAAACGCACGCGTGTGCCTAAGTAAGTAAAATTGACTGATATAAGACTGCTGGTAGTGGGTCCTAGTGGCATAACTTGATGCGTTAACAAACCTGATTATAAGAGAGGTCTTGAATAATTAAAGAAGATTTGTTTTTACTGTCCAAGTTTTATAGTTATTTAAATGTGGTCATTTTATTGTGGCAAGTTTTTTTAAGTATGCTTTGGAAGAATTCATTAAAAGCTTAAAGAATATACATATTTTTAAAAGTCTACAGAAGCTAAACTGCAGCAATATATCCTACACAGTTGATTTAAAAAGCAGACAAAGCAATTCCCAAGGAGAAAAACGAAAGATAAAACCCCCCATCTATTTCATTAACAAAACTGTAGTCAGTGTAGAGTAAAATCTCAGTAGAACAAAACAGAGAATGAGACATAGCAGTTGGTAAAACCAGTATTTATAGATCAGCACACAAGTACATGAAATGAGGTGTCTCAAATGGTCATAGAGAAATTGTTTAGGACTGTGCTAAAACGTACACTTTTTGGGACATAATTTTGTCAAATTTAGGGTACAATTGCTAAATGATTCAGTTTGACAAGCACAATGCAGAATACACACATTATTCCTGCAAAACACTTTTCGTACAAAGATACTGCAGTCCTTTGAAATGGGCAGGAGTGGGTAGAACTAAACTAATACAACTTCAAGTTTCAGTACTTAAAATAGTTACTCAGACATAGCAATCTGATCAGTCTGACTGTAACCACCAATAGGAAAATGGTTAGACTTTTTCTCATATTATACTTTGAATTGAACATGCTTTGAATTTTATTGACTTAAAAGTAGCTTTCTTTTTGGAAGTGATCATAAAGTTTCATTTTGAAATGTGGCTTTTAAAAAACACTTTTTAAAAATAAGAATTCGATTTGGAGAGTCTCAGACTGAGCTTTTTAGGACTGTTCCACCTGAAAGGTGGTGCCAGTTTCACTCACTTTGAGCAGAAGCAAAGTAGAAGAGAACAGTTAAAAGTCACAATTTCCCTGCCCTCCTGCCAAGCCTTCAGCTGGTGCCCTTGGGCTACTGGAGGGAAGGACCAGGATATTCTGTCACAATTTCTGATACTGACATGGGCAGCAGCTTTCTTGGCTAGCAGCAGCCCCTTCTATCTTATGACAAATCTGAAGTTACCTGAAGACACTTTACTCAGATTTCTGGAAAAAAACCCCCACCCTGTCTTTTCCATCAGAAAAATTATTCAGATAGAAAATGCCTAACTGCATCTAATTATTAGTTGTCCAATACATGTGTATGAAGGCTGTGATCCTGACAGCTGCCAGGCTTACTGCAAGATGAGTTATGCTTCCAGAATGATAATCCTTATGACTGTCATATGACAGGATTAAAGCCAGTTTACAGAAACACTATAGGCACTCCCACTGAAGCATGTTTATGATTTCAGAGGGAGGCTGGTTAACTCCCAGACTGAAATAAAATTCCCAATGCTAATATGACAGAAATTAACATCCAGAGTTTTTATGAAGGCATATAGTAGGAAAGACATCAAGCTAGAAGTTACAAAAACCATTATGGAACAAGTAAAACAATGATTTTCGACCTTATTTTTCACGATTAGTGAATTTCCAAGATGGCCAAGCAAAGCGAGCCTATACAGTGTATACAGGAATCTGGTTCAGGAGCTGTACTTCCAGAAGAAAACGTTTGCAAAAGCTTGCAGTTCTGAAGACTGGAGCTGCTGACAGGATCTTTAAATTAACTTTGCAAAATTTTTCTAAAAGCAATTTATTCCATCTTTTCTAGCAAGAACATGAGATCTTACATGGATATGCTACAGCAGTCTGGGATTCACCTCCAGCAACAGACAAGGATAAGCTATTAAATCCTACACATCTCATATCTGGCCGTATTAGGATATGGCATGTTGTGTATCTGATAAGATTACTTTATCTCATCCCACTGTCTAAAAATTAAAACACTAATTCTCTTAATACCACATATTTTATATTCATAAGTAGAAGCCAGATGTAAGTCATGGTAAATAGACTAAGAAGTTGAAGACAAGGCTACCATTAACTTTTAGCAGATTAGTTAAAAAAAACCCCTGTGTTTTCAGGTAAAACTTTTTTTTGACTGAACAATTGTTTTTAAATGTACATTCCTGCTTCTGTGACTGAAAAACCACATTTTTATTTCTCAGTCTTACTTTAGCTACTTTTTTGAGAGGCAGTTAAGAACTGGAAATCAGTCACTTTGGGTGGATAAGAGAAGTTTTCTCCAGGTTTGGATAGTAAGAAGACTATACTTCTGTTCAAGTGCATTTCCATTTTTTTCAAGTACTGGGGTCAAATTAGTAGGTATTATAGTATACATCCATATCGCGTGTATGCTTTGCTTTCCACATTTAAACTTCTGTACTCGGTCTTGAATGCCAAAAGCAAGCCCCAGCTTCCACTATGAACTCCCTTTTCTTACTCCGTGGAAGTAGGAGCTGGTGGAAACACTTATTCATGGCTCCTTTTCCTAATAAAAGCGCTAATGACAAAATATTCTTTATGCCAAGTTCTTGAGTCTGGAAGTTTCCCCATTCCTATCCATTAATCTACTTTATTTCAGGACATCTTTGAAGAAAGGATTGGGCTCCCACATTTCTTCTATGTGTTATTAATATACTGCTAGCAATTAAAAGCTTTCAACCCTGGTCAAAATTTCTGTATGGGCAAAGAGGACCTGTTGGAGAAATTGAAATGTATAGTAACCTTAAGGGCAGGGTAGGTAAAGACAGGCAATTTTTGCTCACTTTTTATCCCCAAAGAGCAGGTTCTGTGTGCTGTGTGTTCAGGGTTCTTTGTGAATGTGGACTGTATACTGACTGGAATGAATTCAAAGATAACACTGGATCTTCTGAAAAGAAAAAAAAAAAAAAAAAAAAAAAAGAATATTCTGGCATTAACATGCTCCTAGGTACGAAACTATCCTTAGGACATTATTTTTCCTGCATAGGACAATGGGCCTGAAATTGCCATTATTCATTAGCTGAAGCTGAAAATTCATTAAACACTTGAAAGAGATAAATGAGGTGCAAGTTCAGTACTTGCCATGTAGAATTTCACATCTTCAGTCACACTACTTAATTATGAACAGTTCATTCAAAGATAAGGGGTGACAAGTGATGTATAGACTAAAAGACCTCACTAGTTAAACACAGCCATGACCTGTCCCTTCTGTCCTCCTTCCCTGTGCTGCTCGACCTTGGGTAAGCGAGTGCTCCAGACCCTAAACCTTCCACTGTTTTCCTCAGTAACAGTGCAGGCAGGACAGTTACTGAAACTCTTCAATTTAAAGCAAAAAGCAGGACTGTAAGGATAAGCATTGCCTTTTATTTTAAGTGGATATAAAGTAAAAATCAAAGGATCCGCCTCCTCCATCTGAGCACCTTGCTGTCCCAGAGATATTGCTGCTGTGCAGGCAGCGATGCCCGAGCTCCTTGCCCATCAGTTCCTGAAGTGCTGCTGGTTTTGGCCCTGCTTCTCTAATTGACGTTGTCACTGTCAAGACAGGGGTTTGGGATCTGCTTGAGAACTGGCTGCAGTTTTCAAGCCTGTGTGGTAAGTTAAACCGAAAGGGGAGTTAGTTCAGGAGGTGATTTGCAAACAGACAACGGGCATCCCTGGCGTGTAGATGACAAAGTCCACCAATGAGGTGGAAGGTAAAACGAAGTGCGTCTTACCTCGTCTACTATCAGCTGATAGAGGTAACTGCCCAACATTTATGAGCCATTTTATGGTTGTCAGAGCCATAAAATTAGAATAACCACTGCCTTAAATCTATTGCCACACAGACAGTCTTGCATAAGGTTGGCTTTGTGACCAAAACATCAGACAAAGCCAGGGGATGCAATTTGACAGTTCTGTTGTACTTAGACATGACTAATTCCTTTAAAGAAGTTGTTCTGAAAGCCAGAGCCTCAATCTGCAAAGCTGTAGCTTCAAGCTAATGTCACTAATTCAAATAATTAGTCTTGCTGAATTAAATGGGAAGAATTGTGCACGCATGAGTAGCGGTGGAAGATGAGGTGCTTATTTCATGTTATCAAAATACATGCCACTCATGACAATGAGCAAATGGCTTTCACAGGCATTTGAATGTTAAACCCCTTCCTCTGCATTTATTAATAACCAGGAAAAATATTTACCCTGTGAATTTGCTCCCCTTATTTAGCTTTACATACTGCTTCAGCACTGAAACACAAGTAACTTTGGACCCTTCCTTACTGCCTTTTCCTACATATCTTCATGTTACCACCTACAGATTTTATCGCCTTGTTTTTTCTACAGAGCACAGATACACAGGCAGTACCTTATAGATGACAAATCCAAAGAACTGGAGTAAGCTAAAAAGAATTCAAGTACAGCTCTGCTGGTCATGAGGGTGGAAATAGAGGCCTCAGGACACAGGATCTTTGCTTCTAGTGCAATGGAGAGCAGTTCCTCTAACTACTTTCTGAATACAGCAACTTTTCTGAGGAAAAGAACCCCCACACAAACATGAAAGCTCCCTTAGGCCAGAGACAGCAGAGATCCTGGGGGAGAGGGAGAATGGGTGGAGAGGAAGAATAGGCAGAGAGGAAGAGGAGTCACAGAAAGCTGAAGTCAGGTTTGTCTCCATAGAAACATTAACTGGACAGACACAAGAGAACATCCACCAGGCAGTCCCAAGTTTCCAACTCTGAGTGATGTGAGCAAGATGACTGTCTAAGATCAGCAGAATGACAGAAATCAATACACCCAAGTATCTCACAGGTGATTACTAGCTCCAGCAGAAGCTCTTCCCCAGGTAAGGCACTTACAGGGTCTCCCTCCTGTGGGACTTCCCCAGTGCCAACTCAGATCTGAATCATGCTGCAGCCCCTTCCTCAGTCAGAGCACTTGCCTATTGCCTCAGCTTCTTGGATCTCTAATTTTGCAAAGCTTAGAACCACCAAATTACCTTTGTGATCTCTGCTGCTCTGTCAAGTTGAATTGGAAACAGGCCACAGGTTAAAAAAATTACTGCAGCTAGACAAAGGGGATAAACATGTGCCTACCCAAACACCACAACTGTAGGAGCCTGGCTTTGTTAGAGAACCAGATGAAAGATTCAAGTGTAGTCAGACGTGATGGGAGAAGTAAGAAAACCCATCTCTTCAATAATATGTAAAGAAAAAGATTAATACTCCATGAGCTTTCTTTTAATGAGGAAAACAAGTCATTCCAAACAAAGCAAATAGGGGAAGCTGTAGAACACAAGTAACCTATATATAACCCACATTACAAATGCTGAATGTGGGATAAGGACTAAGATACACTGTTTTCTATAAGCTCAGCAAAAGAGGTGAGTATATAGAGAAAATGGGAAAGAAGAATTTACTTTATGAGCTGAAACGGTTTCTACAAACAGAACTGTGGCACCCAGTTTTCAGTGAAAGATCTACACACTACTTAATCACTATGGTAATTCATATGATTGAACATGGTCTCATATGATTTTAATGCATAAACCTTCTGAGCTTGCATCACACTATTGTTATGCACTTGCTTTGTGCTTGATCTTCTGTTCTCTTAATTTAAGCCAAAACAGCCAAGACAAAATATTAATCTAATCTATACCTGCTGCTGTAATCCTCAATGTCAGCAAAAGTGAGCTGTGCTCAAAGCAATTTTATGTTGGCTGATTAAATATACAAACCACGCACCTGAGGCAGGTGCATTGCCATAACCACTCCATGTAGAGTAGAAAATAAATTATTATTGTTTTGCATCATCCATAGGAAGCAATGAGATAAGTAGTTAGAATGTAAAGATAGAAAATTATCCAAAATTGAAAAGTTCACTCAGGAAAAGAAAAAAACTTTCTTTGTATGTGATTATTATCTTCAGTAAACAAACATCGATAATTACTGTTCTGCCCCAAAGATTGTTGAAGAGCTATGT
This sequence comes from Aviceda cuculoides, assembly GCA_035590195.1. Lineage (NCBI taxonomy): Eukaryota > Metazoa > Chordata > Aves > Accipitriformes > Accipitridae > Aviceda > Aviceda cuculoides. The sequence continues at coordinate 11,252,929 of JAVJGG010000031.1, forward strand.
ATTTCAGACAAGATGACATCAAACCCGCAGAGTCTACTTTCCACTAGCTGGAAAAAGAGTAACAACTCTTTTTATGAGAGCTGGGTGGTATCACGCTGGATATCTGCAAAGGTGATTGACATGTGGCGACACAGCAAACGTCTGTTCCCTTTAAGTCCAGACCGAAGTCATGGCGTACCACAGCACTAGGCAGGGCGAGTGCTGCACCTGGCTGCCTTAGAGATGAAACAAACACTGACTGAGCCCTGTAATGTGAATTTAACCATCACCTCCTTAGGGGAGCAAGCTTTCCCTATGCCAGTGTAAGTCCAGCCAGGGATAGGGGAGGAAGAAGGGATGGACTGGTGCACTTCAGCCTTCTAGGATCGACCCATAAAAGCTTCTTTCTCTACAAGGCGTTACAAGATAGTCAGCTTAGAGTGACACTTCTTATTCAGCTCCTTACTCCCGGTCATACAACCACTGCTAAGGTGATTTCATGCCAGTCACTGCCTCCTTGGCAAGACTGAATAAGCATGTGAGATCCTGTCTGAATAATTCAACTATGTCCTGGCTGTGATTGAAAGCTGCTGCGCAGCAGGCAGCTAGTTCAGGGAAGGCTTAAAAACATCCTTACAATTGCTGTCAATATTATTATCATAAATCCAAGGCCCGATTGTGCAAGGTGCCATGAGAAAGCAGTTAGTCTGGCACCCTCAAAATGGAGGTAGAACTGTCTAAGGACAAGAAAACAACCACAGGTAGGAGGCTCAGTGCCGAGCGATCTACCACAAACTTTCTGATGGAATGGGACCTATACCTTCCTACGTTACACCATGGGCAGGATGCAGTCTGATTTATGCTATAGTACCTTAGAAGGCAGCTACCATTACATTATACCAAAGCTACATGTATTGACTTTTTGTTCTTCATTTAGAAGTGCTTACAGAAATGAGGAAGAGTCTATTTATAACCATTTACCATAGTGAACCTAAGGGGGGAAAAAACCCCACCCACGCTTCTACTCATATGTCATGTGGGACAATTACCTTTTGCTACATGTACAAACAGTTCAGAGTCACTATATTTTGTGGACTGTGGAAATAATTCTCGTACAAATACAAAAATAATCTCCCATTTCATTACTCAGGGTTACACAGTTCCCTACTCCTTTCTCATCCTCTCTGCCCCAGGCTAAGGTCTATTTTCATTCCCTCAAAAATTGCCAAAGGATTAGTTCTAGCCAACGTATATCCACAGGTACTGTTTATAGCAACCACAGATTACTCTACGCCTCACTAAAAAGTTCAGTCTGCCCTGATCTGTCAGGTCAGCTGTGTCAGGAACAGCATAAGCAGCAGCAATTACAAAATAAGAAAATTACAAAAGTCTCTTTCCTTGAAACAATGGACTTTGTTATTAAGACATGCTAGTCTGACACTGGGAATAGAAGCTGAAGGATTTTCAGAGAATTGCTTGTCTGCCAGCAACCTCTTTCCCACACTGAAAGCTTTGAAGCTGTGTTAGTAATGGGAGCAGTGACAATGAGGGAGAGGGAATTATTTGAGGTGGGCAGAGCCTGCCTTTCCACGTCTAAACTAACACTTAAAAGTGCATGCCTGGAAAGAAAGGCACAGCCAGCACGCATGCCGAAAACATTAGGCACACCCTCCTAAAATCAGTTTCTTGAAGAACACTTAACGAGTAAGCAGAGATTAACACACAAAAATGCTCTATCATTTGCATTGTAGCTGATCGATTAGAAGAAATGAGTCCCAGAAGAATGAGGAATAGATAAGTACATTTGTCTCAGAAGCTCACTGGATAGCCTGGGCCAAGCAAGTTTTCTCTGAATCTTTTTCAAGTTGAACTAATCTGCATTGAAACCTGCTAGCTTGAAACTGCTGCTTCTATTAATCCAGAAAGGGAACTCGGAGAAATACGTTGAAATTGTCAGTTTTCGTTCTGAGCAAAGACTGAAAGTAGCTCATCTATGCCAATAAGTTGGCTGGCAAAGGACAGGATCCGTCCTTTGCATTTGACTCCAATACAAGCATTATGTCTTTTTTTTACAAGTCATGAAGCATTAGGACTCAAGCAAGTTCAACAGCTGATTTTACCATCCTCTGAAACTGGACATCCTGAAGCGTGTGTGTTTATACAGAAAACTCACAGGACTGAAGACTACAGACGTGAATTCATTACCTTTCTAGTATGAGATCATATGATGTGTAACAGCACTGCCAATCACTATGTTCAATGAAAATAATGGATTATAAGTGTTTCTGTCTCATTATCTTGTGACAGGATTGTTGTTAAGTTGTGACTACACAACAGTTTCATAGAAAGACTCCTTGAGGACAGGCTGTATATATGTGATTAATTTTTGGGGTTTTCCCCCATTGTTTAGATTGCATAGCAAGCATTCTAGGTGAAAGGCACCACTCAGTGTTTGCTAAACCATGGGCTTTATAGTTCTTAAAACTTGCATTAGCACAAGTGAATATATACCACTGAATTTTTTTTGAACCCAGAAAAGCTGGCTGTTGAGATAGCATAACAGTTCACAGCGAGAACATGGTTTTCCAGAAAAAGGTTGGAAAGTGTCATCAAATTACAAGATGGTAATGAGATCTGAGGTGTTTTTCAGCGTGTGTGGACATCCTGCTAATCTGATATGCCAGTGCCAGACTGTACCTCCAGAAATAATTAACAATAGCAGTTGCACAGGTACTTCATCAGTAGAAACATTGGAAAGTGATGAATCTATGCAAAGATTGCATCGGTAGAATAGAAAGATCATGACAATAGACAGATACGTTAATAGGCTAGCAGTATATTCTTAGTGTGTGAAGTTCAGTTATTCAGTTTCATCACTTTACTGGGCTCAATGTCAGTGAAGAAAGTTTGAATAATTTCAAGGAAATCAGAGTTATGGTTTTTGTCAGGTTTTTTAATATATTTTTTAAAATTCTACAGCTTTTATAATTTTTTTTTTTTAAATTACAGCTTTTAAAAACTACAGAATCATATTTTACTGTAAAGTGCCTAGCTGCTATTTTTCCTGACAATCATATAGCATTGTCTTTGTTTCTAAGTGGAACAAGCACAGCTCCTACTGGGTATTCACTTCATTGACCAGCAGAAAGACTATTAAAATTCTTGGCCCACAAATATTCATGCGTGGACACTCATGCCGCTTGAACTCCAGCTGAAAGTTGAGAACGAAGACAGGCTACTTGAATTTTTACATACATATGCATAAATACCCATCTGAATAACCCAAATTCCCTTCCATGTTCTAGTCGCTTTTTAGCAGTAGCCTGCAGCCTTGTGGCCACACTCGGCCCACTTATATGGTAAATACTTTCTTCGAGCATGTTCAAAGGAGATCAAGTTGGTCAAAAGGCTTTGAAATTAACTTAAATTTGCAAAATGACTTAATGAAACACCCTTGTAAAAAGACCAGCCACCACCAGTGATTTTCTAGGCTACAACAGCTTCTAGACAGAGTTTCGTTTTGTCCTATAAAGCTCCAGCTTGTTTGAATTAACCGCACAACTGACTTTTTCTTCCTCTGCAGAGTATTATCATAGCTGTGAGAGAGAAATATCCTTCCCAAAAGAGCCACAAGTTTTAAAAACTACATGGAAAGACTCAAGAATTTCTTCCTGCAAGACAATGTCAGTCATGAAAGTCATCCTTCTACACATCATCTGATAAAACTGAAGTCTCAATCCTAACACCTTCTGTAAAGCCCAAGATCACCTGTGGAAAAGTAAGTATCAGTCAACAGTCAGCCTAAATCAGTAATGAGCATGATGGTAATCAACTAACTCCTAAGACTAGGCTGCATGTATTTTTCTGATTTAGAGGTTTGAACAAGTGTTGTGGTCAATTTTTGAACCAGTATCCAGTAGAAAATTCAGCAGATAGAGACATTTCACATTGAAAGGTTAATGCTGGTACATCTGGAAGGACAGCAGAGGAAAAGAGAGGCGTTACTCCTTGGTAATTCCAGAAATAGTTAAATAAGCAAGTTAAATACCAGGTATAGGACATAACATGCTACAGGGATACTCCCTGAGCTTCTCCTTCAAAAAGGAGAGAGAGTCTTTCTTTAGTGGAAACACATCCTCCTGAACACATCGGAAAGAAATATGGTTTGGGAGGGTAAAAACTGAATTTAAAAAAAAAAAAAAAAAAAAAAAAAGCTTGCGTCTCCTTCCAGGAAAGCAGATTGGCCATGGGAATGAGCAGGCTGGCAAGAGCTCATGTCTGGCAGATGCTGCCTGGAGCCCAGGGCACATACAAGCGCAGAACTGCTGGGGAGGGAAAGTGTCTGTATGAGGCAGCTGGAAATGGGAAAGTGAAGGGTGACCTTTTAGATTTGTTTCAATAGATTTGCAGCAATATCCTTGCATTTCCTCAGAACTGACTTTTATAAACATTTATGCCAGCGTTATCCCTTCTGGATGCTGCAGATGAATCCTTTCATTCAGACTTCACTTGAACCTGGTTTGTGTGGAAAGCGATTGCCAGATAGCAGGTGAGTGTCCAAGCATTTCACGCAGAAGTGCACGGCGAGAGGGAGGGCAGGGAGGAGAAGAGATGAAATGTGGTGTGTGCATGTGGAAGGAAATGGGGGATCCTGTTTCCTGGGATTTGGAAACTCACACAGCCCTGAGACGGACACCTCGGGAAAGGAAGGAGCCTTTCCACAGCTGGGAAAGGCTCAAATGCTGTCCAGGAGCAAAGGAGAGGGTGACCAAGGGGGCTACTGAGGAAGGCCTTAAAAAAATAACAAAAAATAGCTGTTTAAGTTAGAATAGTGGCTGTAGGGAGTTAAAAGCTGGAAAGTTATAGCTTAAGTGGTGAATGACCACACTAGCTGTTGTTTATCATTACTGAAAAGTAATGATTAAAAAAAAAAAAAAAAGTAGTCCTGCCTACCATGAGTATAGCTCTGATAACATCTCTAGCATCTGGGCTCAAGGCTGAGCAGAATGAACTAATTCCAGCTTTTTTCCAGTCCCTGACACAGATTCACATACCTACACACGTCTGCTTGTTTTTACTCTCCTCTCTCTTCACCCCAATAAAACCAGATGAACAGCATTTGCTGTCGAGCTCCCAGCAGTACCAAGTTCAGGTAACAGCATCAACCATGCAGGGGAACAAGGGACCCCAGTGTTTGCCTGCCTGGGATAGCAGTACAGCTATTAGTGCTATCAGTTCAACAAACACCTTTCACTTTGCAACAAAGGGAGGGCAGTGAATTGCCAAAGATAAGCCCTTCCCAGGGTGTTAATTCAGTTGAAGTTCAAGAGTCTGAAGACAGGTGTTATTCTTCAACTCCCTGCTTTCATTCCAAAGTAAATGGAAGACAGATCCAGGTTAACTCCACTTCTTTCTCCTTAGACCAATGCTTGGCTTGCATAGTAAAAATAAAGCCAAAAAACCTCACACACACACAAAACCCCAAATGCCCCCTCAAAACTGCCTTAATAATCTTTTATTGTACTGTCATTTGGCAATTGGTCATTTAACAATGACCAAACAGAATAAAATAAATAGGAAAAATGACCAAATTAAAAGGCTTGGAAAAAATTTCTCTCTCAAAAAATGGCTGGATTTTTGACTAATCCCTTTTTCATCACAACTTTTTCATAAATACCAGGATTTCTCGCATTCAAATTCCCCTTCATCTATTCTTTTTTAAGGTAATTAAACAGTCCTGGCCTTTGGCATTTAATTTCACACCAGCTCGAAGCAAGACTCAAAGTTTCCTTTGACTGCAGCCCGTCCGCAGCCTGCCACAGTTCAACAGCTCTTTGACAGCAAGGTTGTGACTGTGCCCTTTAAAACCTTCACAGTTTAAAGACCTTGCACACTGAGCACTCTTCTCCAGGAAACAGGTTTGCACACTCCCCCTCCAAAAGCCTTCTTTCCTCCTGTCTCCTGTGACTTGCATTAGTCCATGTTTTTTACGTTTTTTTGTTGTTGTTTGGTTTTTTGGTGTGTTTTTGTTTGGGGTTTTTTTTGTTGGTTTTGGGGTTTTTGTTGTTTTTGGGTTTTTTTAGCTCAAGGCTAACATGGGGAAAGCTGAGCGATTTAGTCACCCAGCAGAGTGCTTACCATTACATGAACAATGCTAACAACATCTCTGTGCTGCTTCCTACCTTAAGTAGGATTAATGGGGGGAGGCAAGTCTGCAGAAAAGCGATCAGGGAGGAGACCCCAGCCTTTACCCAAAAAGGGCTTGGGCCATGCTCTGGGATTACACACCTGGACGCGGCCACTGCTGGAAATATCTGCCTTCCTGGTGGAAGAAAGCGAGAAGAAATGGAAAGTGGCATCAGCCCATGCTAAATCTTTACCTGCTGATGAAACTGGGGCAGGGTTGTGGGGTATTGCTTGCTCGCAAGCCTGAAACGGCGTGGAAACAGGCCTCATGCAAGCTCGGACAGAGGAGACTCAGTAGGGTCAAATCGTGGTGTGTGTTTTTTAAACAAGGGGCAGTGCATTTGTGATCATCTGGGTTTGCGTTAGCACCAGGCAGGAGAGGAGAGGGAGAAGCCGGCCGGGGCCCCGCAGAGGCAGCTCGGCCAGCAGCCGGGGGGACGCACGAGGCCGGAGGAACCAGAGACGGTCCGCCCTTGGTTTGAACTTGCAGGATTTGTGCAGTTTTGTTTCCAAAGGAACCTAGCTCATCAGGGCTTTTAGGCATCATTGTGGAAGAGAAAACTGTGCTGGGGGCATCAATCCTGCTTCCTGTTCCTGGCTTCCCTGCTGTTCCCCCTGCCAAAGGGCTCCAAGGACCCCTGCGCAAGTCAGGAAAGCCTCCCCGAAGGCATCGGAGGTGCTGAACTTGGGTCCCAGGAGGCTGGAGTTTGGTGGAAGAGGGATCATACCCAGCACGCAAGTCTGTTCACATCAGGCTATTGCTCAAGTAGTAAAAATTATAAATAAATAATTTTTTTTAAGAAGGCCATTTTATAACTCTAGCAATTCCCTTCTTTGGAAATCTCCGACGACCCCCATTGCTTAGCTCCCAGAAAGCAACTTCAGCTCAAAAATCACTTCTTGAAAGAATGGTTACAGCACAGAGCAAACTCCCTATTTCTTCTTACACCTCCCACACAGAGATGTCAGAAAGGTACTGCCAAAACATTTTCTACGATGACTGGCAACTTGCTTGCATGCCAAGAGAAAGGAACTTGTAAGAGCATGCAGAAGTGTAATCTTGCCATTCCCTGCCTTTAAAAAGTTTTTAAAAGATGGTAACTACTTTTAATTGAGTTTGAAAAAGAGAGCTACACTATATTGGGTCTACTTTTTATTTTAATCTTAAGCAACTCACCCATGTCTAGTCTTCTACCTACAACATGAGCAAAAGTCAGAATATACCATGCACAGGTAAATTTTAATTAGCTAACACTTGCTCATTATCCTAGACTGCCATTTGCATTCCCCATGCCCTGTTTAGGAAACGATGGTGTTTTTTTCTGCAATTCAAGTGTTATTTATGTGCAGTCCCATCATCACTTTGTCAAAAACTAATGTCTGAGGTGAAGAAAGAAGCCTGCACTACACTAATTGCTCATTGATACCCTAGTCAGGCTTACCAGCCTTTTTAAAAAACAGTTATAAAAGACACCATAGAGCAGTATCTCTATCCTGCAAAAGCCATTTTAAGTATTTCCTCCTGTTGATAAGCAGGTTGCTCACAGAGAAAAGAAGGAGCAGCTGATATCCAAGCCTTAAATTATTTCTTTAAAAAAAAAAAAAAAAAAACCAAGCCCAACAAACTATTTTATATTTGAGGGCACAACGGTATTTCCTTAAATCATGTGCAGAGATAGGAAAGGTCTGTAATTTAGGAGTGATGGCAAAGTCAATGAGTCTTATGTCAACACCCTTTGTCCAAATCTAATTTGATAGTGATGAGAAGGTGTCACTTAGTAATCTCTCTACTTAAAATGAATTTATGGTAAGACACTTGATGGGCAGGTGCTTAAAATAGAAAAGCATTTCTTATACCTGTGGCAGCTTCAGCTGCACTTTTTCTGGAGATAAATAGAATACCAATGACATACTTCAGACAAATAAATCAGCCCATACTGTTTTGAAGGGACCAGCTGATCAAAGGAAAAAAAACAAAACCAAACTCAAAGAACTTCTTCCCTCCACCCTGCCTCTCTGCTGTCACAGGGGAAACTTCCAATACATACTTCCTCCAACAAACCACTTTCCCATTACAGAAAACCAGCAAACTTTCTTCACAGCACCTCACAGAAAGATGGTCTTAAGCAACAGCAGAGGAACATACAGAAAACTAACCTCAAATTATTCACATTCCAGACTCTGACTCATGGTGTTTTGTTTCTTCTGAAAAGTCACTTCGCCCTTGACCTTCCATCCAGCCCTTACATCTGTTCCCCATCCCTGAGGATCTTTGCAGAAACAGACACAAGTCCACTGCAGGCAGGAAGAGGCATTTCCCTGAGCTGTGACTTATCAAGGGTATGACTTCAGCAATATGTGTTTAGACACACCTGTATAATAAAGCTACAGGTGATGAAAGTGAAGCAGTACCGTTCTTGATGCAGGCTTACCCTTGGCTTTGGAGAAATTAGGAAGATGCTTTGACGCAGCTGAAGAGCTATAGAGCATGAGACAAAAGCAGGAAAGAGGTAATGGAGATGAATCATCACCTGGTCTTGGTTTGCAGTCCCTCCAGCCTTGCTTAATTCCCCTGCAATGGTCACATTGGAGCATATGAAAACAGATTTAACCCTGTGACTAGCATTCCTCATCCTGCTCTATGCAAATACCACCTCCAGAGTTACAGAAAACAGTAGAACTGAGATCAGCTTGAAATTGAGGTGTATGGAAGCTACTGATGCTATACTGATAGCTTAAAAAATTCAAAGAACAAGAAAAAAGCTCATTGTAAGCCATTGGACCCAAGAATGGTCTTCATGACCCTTTTTTCTAGTCAGGGAAGTTCTTTTTTAAGCTGAGTAACAGCTAATATTGAAGGAAGAGCTCCAGGGTATTAACTACTCAATGCTACCTTTCAAATGTTGGGGAAGAAAAAATATGGAGCACCCTTCCACACACAGCCAGCTGTGCTCATGTTATGTAGCTTATCTTTCTGGTGCCTTACACTGAAGACTGTTGGAGAGTAGCCACAGGTGGAGGGCAGGCCTGATTGAAACCCAGGAAACCCACAGGAGATATCAGGTGTGCAAGTATACGAATAACAGGCAAAGTATTTGCTCTGACAGTGGCTGCTCTACATTTGTTTTGTCTTCCCTACATGATTTATTTTTTAAATGGTTTATTTTCAGGTTTGGCTTATATGTCTAACTGCAACCAGAGAATTCCAGCTCACAAATTTACATGTGCTTAGTATTTTTATGCTTTTCCACATAAGGCATCCTGTGGAGACAAAGAAAAAAGGGAAAAAAAATGATCCCAAGTATGTTGCCTCTCTGAAGAGCTGCTTTAAAATCATTATTTTTACTGTGCAGATCCATGCCCTGTTAACCATCATAGTAGCAGACTGCCATGACTAGAAATTCTTCCCTTATTTTTTTCTGGATTGCCAATTAACAGCCCACATTGCAGAGGGAAGGATGTTGTTGCTACTTGCCCACTCACGGCCCTAAGTAAACATCAGGAGGAAATCAGTCCCACCCAAACCCCACTGCCAAGTGTGTTTGTACAGGTGTCACCAATTAGGACAGAATTTGGCCTGAAGAAGAGGTCCAGCTGTACATGCTGGAGAAAACTGGCCGGTCAGTTTTGGTGATCTCACAGGGATGTTTGTAAGGCTGGCTGCAGATAGGCTCAGGGTCAGGGGGAATAAGCTATTTATTTCTTTTCTTTGTGAACTGAACATTCCTAGTGAGTGTACTGGGTCTAGCTGGGATGGAGTTAATTTTCTTCATAGCAGCCCATATAGAGCTCTGGTTTGTGACAATACCTCTTTTTCAAGGTTGCATTTCACCCTTTGCCCTTGCCCCCTCCCCTTCCCCAGAAGCTGTACATCACAGAGCTGTATCTCATGTCTGTCCTACCTGGGTGAGGGCTTCTCTGCTCTGCAGCGTTCCAGAGGAAATGGATGAGCCCATCAACTCATTTGTGGCAACTTTCTGCAAACAGTGAGGAATGTGTGGCCATATGGAGGGGTGCACTGCGCTAACAGACTGGTGTGAATCCTCTTCTGGGAAGCCAATCTCTCTGTCAAGAAAAAGCAAAACAAAGGAACTCGGCAAACAGGCACCCAGGGTTCTCCAGGTGATAAAAGCTCAGAATAAGTGGCACTACCTCGCATATGCTGTGTGTAAGCACAAGCACAGTTACTTCAACATCGCTGGCATAGAGAACTTGAAGCATGACAACCCACTACACTGCAGTTTGCTGTCTGTAACCGCTTTGGTTGTAAAGGATTTCAGCTATGGAGAGCTTTCCCTGAGGTTTTGATGAGAGACTGTAGCTCTCGACCATGGGCAGCCCTGCTCATTTCAAGGAGCCCTACCTCACGTGCCATCAGCAATGCTATAGATAGTATTTTAAGTCTTTTCCCTTTTCTAGTGCTTATCAAAGGACTAAAAGATGACCGTGAAGATCTACAGGGGCACTTGATTAACAAGGGAGAGGAAGACAAAGGCTGCATAAATCAAGGAGAAAAAGTCTTTAAAGACAGGATGAGACTGTAAAGTAACATGCTTACATGAAAGGAGATGCCAATAGTTAACATTTCATTGAAGGAGCTCTGGCTTTAAAAGTTTGGAGGGCAGTGTGGAGAGTGTTTCTAATATTTCAAAACCACCTACTACAATGTAACACAATAATATTAAAAAACATGCTGAAAGAAGGGAATTTTAGGCAAAGACACTCTTACCAGCAACTATCCAACCTGTTTGAGTCAAACCTCGTGGTAAACCATCTAACACCATCAAAATCAGCGACTTCCATGTTATCTCTTTTTTTTCTCAACTGTGCCATTTTCACATTGGCCTGCAAATTATTTCTGTGACCCCCAGACTGTGACCAGAAAGAGCTGTACAAATGCTTTTTAAAATAAACATTTGAGCAAACCACTTATCACATTATTTTTTTCCGGTAAATGCTAAATTATCCTCATATTTATTATTTTGTTAATAGTTGCACTACAATTAGCAAGTAATGGCATCTTCAGTCGCATAAATCCAATTTTCCAGCATTCTATTGCTGGCTGTACGATTCCTAACTTCCTCCTCTGATAAAGCCCTTCCCTTTATTCAGCAGATGAAAAGTAAATCTTACAAGTTTACACATAAAAACTACAGTCTATTTCACTTTTAAAATTACAGGAAATATTTCTTGGATTTTTTCCAACTGTCTGAATAGGATCTAAAACTCAGAGTTCAAAGGCAAAAAAATGAACAGGTGCACCTAGGAGTTCAACCTAGTATTCTCTTACTTTTGTATCAGCATCCCCAAAAATTGTTCATTCCTCACAGCACACAATTGCAGCTTCTTAAGGTCATAAACTTGATTGTCTCATAAGGTACTTATATTTTCATGCACGGAAGACACAAGTGGACATACTGATAATTCTACACTTACTGGTTGGAGTCACTCCCATGTACTTTAAGATACTCATGCCATGTTTTGACATGAATACCAGGACCCAAATCTATCAGCTTCCAAAATCTGAAGCCTTCTCATCTTCGTGCTGTGTGGCTTATTTCCTGTAGCTGTTCCTTTTTTAACATCAGCCTAATAAATCTTTATCCAGGCCAGGCAAACAGCAGAAAAATATAATTTAAGGAACAATACTGCCTTGACTAGCAAAGGAGAGGGAGTGCAATGGATCTTAACGACCCTTTTCTGTGTCTGATTCTGAGTGCTGTGAAGTTATAATGCAAACATTGAACTGTCCTGAATTGAATGAAGTCAAGATAATTCAAGGACAAAAACTTGTTTGCAGCCAATATAGATATTTGAAATCTTCTCAGCAGTTCTTTAAAAAACTCATTACAAGCTGAAATGGGTATTATTTCTTGTGGTGCTCCTACAATCCCTGAATTTCTTATTGTTTCATTATATGTGTTCTGAATACAGAGACAGGATCTCCCACAGAAAAACTACAGAACCATGTAGGACACAAGATACCCATAAAAAATTATTTGGTTAGTTTATTCACTAAAAAAATCACTCCTGCCTGAAATATTTAAATCTGCATATCAATCCAAACCAAGAACAGTACACAAAGGGCTTTGGTGAGTTCTGTAGCATTATGAGAAGACTGTTGCTACTTCTAATTCAAATCCAGTGTTAGTGGTTGACTTTTTAATTTGTTTGAAGATGATAGGTAAGCTACAATATATGGTATGTGAACTCTTTTTTCTTTTTTTCATCCCTTATTATAGCTACAAATATCCCACTATGAAGTAAACTATCAAAGCTGCACTTTGAAATAAATTGCTGGGCTTTATATTATGTATCTAAACCAAAAAAAACCCAACCAAAACCCAAAAACAACCAACCCAAAAAAGTATCTAGTAAGTAATTGAAAGCATAGTTTTGGATTACAAAATGATCTTATCTTGCATTCTCTAAATAGCAAGATTGCTTTAAAACAAAAAAGGTGACTAATTTTCTGCCTACCATGCATGCATTCAGAATTTGCCATTACTGGTGTACTCAGGGAGGGATTTTATGTTTCCTTTGGCCATACTGTTAAAGGGAAAACTATGGTTCAATTGAGAAAAATGGCTGTGACTTGGGAGTCCAGTGAAAGAGAATGGGGACCCTTCTGCCCTGCAGAAGACTGGCTTTTGCATATCAGCTTAAACTAAGCTCTTAACAGGGACAGAATATTCTGTAGTAATCATTGCAAACTGTGTGACATTATTAATACAAATGTTCTGCAAAGATAATGGCCAGTCCTGCTTATCTGCCATAGTAATTAAAAAGCTCTAATAAAATAATATTGAGATAAATTTCAATGCTTTGTATGATGGAACTCCTCACAGAAACTCACTTTTTTACAGCTTTCACTTCAACTTGTTACTCCTTTTTGAAAGCTAATGCCATGTTAGATTTTAATAATATGGCTAGTGCACATTGCTATGCTGCATTAATTATACATTTACAAGTCTACAGAAGACACCCACAAAAGGGGCAAATACAGGAAACATGACACGCAACTGGAGCAAAATTAAAACAGTGCTTATCACAACAGCAGCATTTTCATTAGATATAACTATTCTTGTCCAGCATTTGTATGCATTAAATTATTGTCATGCTTTCTTAGCTCTCCTCCTTCCCTGGAGAGGTCTATGGATCTACCTGACACTCTTGTAGGACTTAGAACTTCTACAGAATACTAAACAAAGATCTAAATAATTTCTTTCCCTTGGCATCCTAATTAGGACAATATGAAGTTCTACACTCTCAAGCCATAAAGCCTAAAGCCAGTGAAGAACTAGAATGAAGTTTGCTAAATTCACATGAGCAGTTACCCTTTTTTTTTTACATGGCTTTCTCATTCTGTGTCAGGATCAGTGCAAACCCTTGACATAACCAAATTTGTGCAAAATTCTCAATAATTGGACAGTAAGATTTTTGCTGGTAACGCAGGGCTGTTTTAATACACATACTCCTTTGCCTAGAAGAATCCTGTTGCTAGTAAGCCTGGAAGCTTTAGTTTTTCTTGGCTGGTTCATGAGCAGAGTTGTGGCAGGGAACAGAAAGAGGCATCAGCGTACACAGGGAGGAGGAAGAAAGTATAATTTCGATGCCAGCAACAAACTTCTGATACGGCTGATCTTAAATCTTCTTCCTAGGTGAGAGACTATAACAGAAAACAGCTGAGATTTTCACCTTGGAAATGCTAGTGAACTGGAAAGGATATTAGAAAAAGTTACAACACTAGAAAAGTAAAGCAGATTGTACTTTGCTGATATGGAAATATACAATAACAGCAATTAAATTAATGCGTGTCTCTACTGAAGTAGCTGATTTTTTTTCTCACTTGCAATATATTACCTAACCAAAGACATCACAGTAAGGGACACAAAGGACATTTTAAAGAAAATTATATTTGGCCAGGGATCGTCTACAAGATAGGCTATTGCCCTAATTCCTGGTGTGAACCTATACGCAAATGCAGTTTGCCATCTTCAGGTTAGATTTAGAAACTAATGCCAACACAACTCTGTTCTCTATAAATCAGATCTGCTCTTTGGATTAGGTCCAAAATACAGAATACTGAGTGAAGAACTCAAATGTTACTATAAAACTTATTTATGAACTTGCAGTGAGCCCTACTCATAAAAGACATCAGAAAAGTTCAGAATGTTGAGAACACAACTCTCAAATTTTGTGCATGTGTTTTTGAAGGTGTGGAGTAAGCTAGTTCCACAGTACCAAAATTGGGGTATATTAAGGACCATGACGCTAGAAAAACTACTCAATTCATAAACAAGTTTTCAGTTTAAAATAACGTTGCAGTGGCATGGTCTAAGCAGTGATATGATTTTAGGTCAGGTAAGAGTAGCTGAAGTTTTCTTCCCAACAAGAATTTTTTCATCCTCAAATGTTTCTAAGCTGCAAAGGATTTTTAATTCATATGAACCTAAGACTTTGGACAGCTTTTCAGTTTGATGGGCGACATTAAGAGGGATGAGCATTACGTGCATCCACAGCTCAAAATAGTCTGTATACAGGTACCCAGGCCAGTCACTAGCAATATATAGAACAGAGAGTGAAGCCTCTCTCTACCAAACTTATTTAAAGACTGCTGATTTCCTGGGCTACACCTACTATTGTGCCTGTCTCTTTTTCAAGTGAAAATTCAATTATGGACTGATAATTCTTTACCAATAGCACTAATACTGGAGTACTGCAGGAAAATAAGTTAGTGAGGTTTTAAAAACAACTCTTACCAGCAATTTATAATAATTAAAAAATTGAGAAGTTCCTGACCAGCCCTAGTTATAGTGACAATTTGCAAATACAAGAAGCATCCTTTGGGAAACAGAAGACGTGAAGATCAATCTGCATGTGCAGATAGTGGATTATGGGGGTTTTTTTGACTCATATGAACCTGGAATGGATCTCCTGGATCAAGAAATCCAGTTCCCAGGCATGGACATGAAAGCACTGACAATCTAATTAGGTTCAGCATGTAGATCTGAAGCCTATTCACAAAAGTGAACAGAAGGCTCTATGTTCATAGAATCATAGAACTATTTGAGTTGGAAGGGACCTTAAAGATCGCCTAGTTCCAAGCCCCCTGCCATGGGCAGGGACACCTTCCACTAGACCAGGCTGCTCACAGCCCCATCCACCCTGGCCTTGAACACTTCCAGGGATGGGGCATCCACAGCTTCTCCG
>JAVJGG010000031.1:11268635-11331808 GCA_035590195.1 Aviceda cuculoides
GTGCTGAGGACCCCAGAGCTGGACGCAGTACTGCAGGGGGGCTCTCACCAGAGCGGAGCAGAGGGGCAGAATCACCTTCCTTGACCTGCTGGCCACGCTCCTCTTGGTGCAGCCCAGGATAAAGTTGGCTTTCTGGGCTGTGAGAGCACATTGCTGAATCATATTCCACCATCAAACCCTTCACAGGAAAATGGGCAAGAACTCAGAATTCAGATAAAACACAAAATTTCACTTGGATGCTGAGTAGAGGACATAACTCAGCTCTTAACTGACTTCATTTTCATTGGCAGCATTTTTGCAGTGGTGCAGATAGGCCTACAGTGCATTATAAGACAAATACATTCTTGAATTTCTACCACCATTGACCTCTCACAATTCTGATTACTGCCTGAACTGTACCTTTGCAAAATCTAATTGGTGTAAAGATTCAATAATGACTTACCATACCAAACTTTCTTACATTCCTCCTCCCAACAGTTCATCTACATGCAATCTCACTGCAGTTCTTCCCCAAGGTAAACTAGTACTCTACATACAAAACCCCACAGCCTGCAACTGAAGAAACTGCTGATTTTCTATGGGTTTTGTATTTCAGACTAGCCTTGCACTCTTCATGTATTTACCCAGAGGTGTATTTTACCTGCTGACTGTGTTCTTCCCTACATCCCCAGCATTAGAAGACTAATCACATTAGATACGATGCATGCACTCTCTTCTACTTTGTCATTTTTCTGCTGACAGATAACAATGAACAATAGCTGAGAGATCCTCAAAGGTTTCCATTAAGTGCTGATCAAATGCTGGCCTCGTTTTTCACATAGATGAGTGTATTTGTGGTAAATAAGAAATAGAAGTAAGACAAATTGAATATGGATAAGCTGGAAATATTCCCTGATATGATCAAACCCAGCTGTATTTAAAAGGAAATGACGCAGGCCTTATCGGCTTTGATTTTAAGACAGAAGAGCAATTTTCATCTACGTGTCTCAGAAAGTTCATTAACTGTACCATAGGGTTATGCACACAAGTCCCTGTGCTCAGACTTGAAAGGGCATGGATAACCAACCTCTTGAAATATGTATGCTAATATGTATGTAATGAAATATATACACATCTGTTGCCATGCTGGCTGCGTTGTTGCTCTCCTCTTTGAAAGCCATCATGGCACACACTTCAGAGTCACCGCCTGACTTCAGCACACTGGTCTGGGCTTGGTTTTATGTGTGGACTTCTCCCGCTCAAGCACTTTGGGAACTTTGGAGAATAAGATTTGAACAGATTGTCCCTCATCAGACAGTGACTTCAAGGGCAAGCAGTACCCTTAGGCACCAATGGAACAAGGTTTACTGATAGTCTGTTTAAAGGACTGGCAAATTGCTTACAGGGATTAAAAAGCAAAACCTTTTGCTTTTTAGGCAAAATAAAGAAGAAAGATAAAAGTGAGAAGAAGAAAATAAAAGTGAGTATAGCAGAAGAAACATGGATTATTTTCAGACTGTTAAACTCCACAAAATAAAATGCACGGGTTCTGACTGCTCTGCGTTTGGAACCCAGGACAAATGTATTTAAAAAGTAAGGAGCAATGATGTAGAACAAAATTGCTGTCTTTTGGGCTCCCATTGTGTGAAACAGTCCCAGTGCTCCAATCGCCCTTGAAAGACTCAGAGCTTTCCTTTCCTCCAGAACATCTGGGACAGGCGCATTGGTTTAAGAAACATGTCATTATTGCCAATTTTAGTTGAAATGCATTTTACTTCCAATCCCCATTAGTAAGAGGAAGGAGATAGGTTCACAGAAAAGAGGTTTATGATGGAAAATTAAAAGGAAGAAATTTTGGAGGGGCAGGAAAGAGGAAGACAATTCATGAAGAATACTCCAGGAATAGCTCCACACAAGATGCCTTCTTGAGATTAATGAATTTGTTGTACATGCTCGTAATTATTTCCATTCACATGGAACAGGTCCAGCTGCTTTCAGCATCCACAAATGAGAAGCAGAAGGAAGCAGAAGAAAAAACTACCATATTTTGTTATGTCCAACAGTTAAAATCACTGGATAGCAAATAAATTATGCTAAGCGCAATTAAACACAGAATTAAGTGTAATCATTTGTAACATAACACAACAAGACAGCTGAGATAAATGAGGAAGGGCTTGCATTACATCGTATTGAGAAACTGAATGATACGTTGCCAAGATACATGTTTACAGAAATATGAACCTGAGGTCAAATAACTGATTGGCTTTTAGCGGTACGTGTATTCATCTATGCCTTGTTTGTGGCTGTTTCTAATCCCTTCCCCTGGTTTTGTGTGCACTGGAAAAACTCCTACTCATGTAATAACTCCTATTTAAGCCTTACTAGGGGCAGGAATGCTAAAGCAAATCCGGGCTCAGAAGGCTGATATTTAGTTATCACTGAGTGGGTTAGACTTGCCCCATGCCGGGTGAGAGATGGCACGGTGACAAATAGCAGCTGACACTCTGCTTTAGATCAGTCTCATATTCAGAGCACTGCTAATGACAGCAAAACGAGAGGGAAATATTTCCCCAACGTGAATTTAGTCAGGGCATGCCTGCAAAAGTACCTTGTGGGCAGATGCAAGCTTGGTCTGTGCGTGATCCAGAGCATTGTGAAAACAACTCTAATCCAAGAGCTGCATGTCCTGATTAAAGCAGTCTATGGGCTGGGCTGATATACGCTTGGATCTTAAAAGCTTGGGCCCGCGACGACAGTAATACAGGCACTCAAGTTTGGTCAGCTTGACGTGCAAGCCCAGCAAAAGCACGCAAGCCTGAAAGGCACCATTTAGACTTTCTCAATTACAGCTACATTAGCTTTCTAAGGTTCAGGTTCTTGCTCTTGTTAAAAAAACCTCCTTCATCTGTTGCTATAACAACTCTCTTGCCTTTCTGCTCAACAATAGCGTTGGCCCAGACTTTAGACTTGTTATTTCTTTTATTGCACTCTGTGCTGTCAAAGACATTTTAACTTGCCACGGTGGAAAAGCAAACTGTCACCTTCCATTGGACAATCCTAAGTCTCAGCCATGGAAGAGGACCAGAGCGTGCACCAGCTCCCTTGGAAGAACTGGGCCCAGGTTTCCATTGTATGGTGGGGAGGATTGTCAAAAAACTACAGAGCTGGGTTACTGCAGTAGTGTGCATCCAAATCTAGAAGCTGCGGAGTACTCCTGGGAGCTACAATAAGTAGACATAGAGTCTGTGCACCTAACATGCCAAAAAACTGATGTGAATAATCTCTAACATCAATGAGTTTAAAAGCTAGTCGGCGTGATACTTTTGCTTTGCCTTCTTAAGTTGCAGTCGTTCCTGGTCGGTGCAAGAAAAAAAGACACCGGCTTTCAGGACAAAGGTCTTGAACGTGATCATGCCATGGGTGATCCCTGAGGATGTAATGGAGCTTCTCTGGGTTAGGAGGAGACAGGGAATCTGTGACCAATTATGTTCGTACCAGGCTCACAGCTGTCAGGCTGTGGGATATTCCTCTGAGGGTGAAACAACACGCAGAGGAACCACCTTCCATCTTTACTGCTTCATTAAGTCTCCGCCAAGGAGCTGTTGTCCTTGTAGCAAATGGAAGCACTCTTCAGGCTCCAGCTTTCAGCAGCATTTTACTTTCTGTCTCAGAGACATAGAAGTGCCTTTTCTATTTCAAAATACACCTATGTCACAGGCTTTCCATAATCTTTGAAGGATGGGCCATTGATTTCTGGCTCCTGATATGAAAAGACAGGCAGAAAATTTCCATAACAGATGAATGGATGGAACAGCAGATCTGAAGGAGATGAGACAAGCAGGGCCACAAAGTAATTGTTTCCTTAAGGATGCAGATTTGGCCCTTGCCTATAAATTTCACTGTAAACCTGGTTCAAAATAGGGAAGCCTAAATCTATTTGGTTTCTCCCTGCTCTCTGTTCTCCTAAAGAGTAGCTGACAGGTGGAGACTAAGCCAAGAGAACGCAGTCCCTGCATTAACCATTAATGGAGACAAATGCCAGGTGTAGATGTCAACTGCAATTTTTCATTCCCTGCTGACAGCAGAAGGTTCCACAGAGGAACGCCGAAATGTTAAGGTAGAAAATGCACTCATGGCTCCTCCAGTCCCTTTGTGACTTTTTAAAAAGCTTTTGTTTTCAAAAAGCGATTTCTCTCTGGTACTTCCATTACTCCATGTAGCTTTGTCACAGCTGATCTTCATTAAAACTGAAGACAGTATAAAAGAAGGCACAATTTTATAGTAAAGGTAATTGTTCTGTAGTCTGTTCCATTACAAGTGCCAGCATGCAAAATAATGTTGTGCACTCACCCATGCTGTGTAGTGTTAGACATTGACACAAACAGCAGTGTATTTCCCAGTTTGTTTTGATTTAGGGATTACAGTGAAATCATCTTCTACTAGAGGCATTTTTCTACAAAGCACACATGAGCAGGGTCACAGCTAAAACCAAGACTTCAATTTAAGCAGAGATCCTGGAAATCTTTCAGGGTTTAGCAGGAAGGTGAGACTGGTGTTTCAATTTGTTGACTTCTTCAAGAGCTTGCTTTGCTGGAATGATCTTTTTCGTTTTTATTTATGTTTTTGTTAGTCAATGATTCTACTTTTGTGGAGTGAAGGGGACCCTGAAGTCACAGGCAGTCAAATGGGGCTTTGCATTAATGCTCTCTACAACTGTGGAAATCTGAGAAGGTTGATGTGATGCTCCGATTATGTATGTTGACCAATCTTGTAATGAAGGGAAGACAGAGCAATTTAAGACCACCAAAGTTCTCTCAACGGTTGTCTTTTGACATTATAACTCCTTCTGCATGAAAGCCTCAGTTATGGTTTCCTTCAGCTGTAAGTCTGTCTGCCTGAAACCCACTGACTGTCATTCTAAAACAGCTGATTAACAGAGTATCTGTTCTAAATCAACAACCAGTAGCGGAAGGCATGTGCTCATTTAATGGATATTGTTTGCCTGGGATATGTCTGTCCATTTAGTAGCTGATAATAAAATGCAATGTTCAGTGGCCTGAGAGACTTCACAGTGAAATGTACTTGCTCAGAGGCTGTGAGAGTGGGGGAGCCAGGGGAAGATATTATGCCCTTGGTGAGTTTAATAGAGGCGGTCACGTTTAGGAGATGGCACCTGATCTGTCAAAAGTTATATTAGTCTTTCCAAAGGGGGTAGGTGTTCAGTAATTGTTTCCTGGAAAAAAGGGCTAGATTCTTTCTTTATTGGGTTAGTGCACGCTTAATGGGGAAGGAAAGGAGAGGCAGATCTGAATGTAAGTGGAAACCCAAGGGACTTCAGGGAACTAGATACAAAGTCTAATGCAATTGACTTGGAAGGTCCTGCATCCACTGGTACTCATGAGCACACAGGAAAATAGTGCCTTCCCGAGCATTTGAGCCAAAAAGCAGTATGAACAGCTTGGCTAATACAGAAGGGGACTTTTTTGTTTGGTTTTAGCATGAACAGATTAGCAGAACAGCTTCCTGTTTACACCATACTCACCTTTTGTCAATATTTTAAATGATGCTCTATTCTGGACATTGTAAACAAACTCCTATTTGCATCCATCTGAGCTTGACCTGAGTTAAAGGTGACTCCTGGGTACTTGTTTAATAGCAAGGCACTCCTCATAGTGTTATGATGATCCTTTAAATGGGAATACCTGAACACTAGCTAGCAGTTTCTTGAGGGCCTCCAAGGGGTAGCAAGCTGTGACTCCCTTGAACTTGTGCATGTTGCCTTTGCACAGATATTACCATATTTTTGTTAAGGGTAGAGAGAAGGACAAATAATGAGTATGCCAGTAGAGCTCTACCAAAGGTTATTATTAACAGATCATGTGCAATGATTTTGAAGAAGGAATGTCAGGAAAATGATGTTGATTCTTCATCCAGCTTTGCTTTTAGTAAATTCACTGGGTCTCCAACCAAATATGTTAACTCTTTCAGCTCTACTATCGAAGGTCAGGCAAGGAATTCTATAGCTGTGGATGCTATAGGCAACACTAATATAAAAATAATGTAATTTTGGCTGAAAATTTGTCACAGATGTGTACCAAGTAGAAATGACATAAATATTGTTAGTAAACAGCATTATCTTAGCTTCTGAGAAGCAATTACACCCACATGCATATCTGCTTTTAAATTCCATAATCATTTAGAATGAACTGCTTACACGCCTTGAGTTGAAGAAGTAAGTATGCATGAGAAGGAGGAAGGAAAAGAGACAGTTGTTCTCATGAGAGATAAGCTTGATTACTACTTCATGGGAGTGAAAAAGGTCTAAGATCTTCAATACCATTGTCTTTATTTTGTAAAAATAAATATTTATAAAACTAATTAAGCAATGAGGTAGGCCAGGATTTTGTGATGGCATCTTGCCCTTGACTAATACAATTTAAATTTATCTCAAATTGTAGCTGCCTATACAAAAAGATTAATTTAGCTGTAGCATTGATGTAGTAGATTGAGCTGACCAAATTCAAGTCACACACGAAATACATAGTTCCCTATGTATATTTGGTGAGCAAGGACAGCTTAGTAACCAGTCTGAATAGAAATAATTGCATCTTGCCTGCAGACAGCTCATAGTCTCCAAAGCATCGTAGATTTGGAATTTTCTGCTTTGTTCCTCAGAATTCAGAATGGCTACCAAGTATCCACCCAAGAGTTACAGATATTGTCTGTAAATGACAGGTCAGTTAAGAAGGCAGCATGAATTCCTAGAAAAGCTGGAGAGCAAGGGGTGGACAGGATATATTACAAAGAAATTGTGAAAGTGACTTAATTTTTGAAACAGAAAATCCTCCACCATCGGAATGGAGGATGAAGAGGTGGGAAAGTGCAGAAAAATAAAGACTGAGCTATACTGCCCTCGTTAAATACTTACCTCCTACTGGAGCTGAAAACCTGTCAAATTCAGAAAAAAAAAAAATTAAAACCAGGAGAAAATGTGTAAGTTGGAAGCAGCATCTAAAAGTTACGCATCATCTGTTTTTGTGCAGGGAGAGACGATTTATTAAGTTATAGTGATGGGACCACAAGAAAAGAGAAAGCACAGGGCTGTGAAGAATCTACTGGACAGATTGAAAGAAACAGCACAGATGGATCTAGAGATCACTTCCATCCAGATGACAGCTTCAGAAAAAGGTGGTACACTGGCTGTAGAAATTGGTCATTGCCCTCCCATCACAGAGGTATGCATTATTACTATCACGTTTTTTTTATCACTAGTACCAAAAGAGGTAAAGCAATCCACTTACTGGGTTCAGACTGGGCCAAAGAAAAAGTTTATTCAGATGCATGCAATCTGAATGGAGTGAAGTATTTCTGGCAAATGAAACCTTCCAAAATATGCAGGTTTGAGCAGACCAAAATGTTGCATGAATTTTACTAAATTCCAAAGAATATTTTCCAAACAGGATAAGTGGGGGGAGAAAAATTAAAGAAACCCCCCGATTTTAAAAATAATTGTTTTGAATGAAGTGCTATGGTTGGTAATTTTGTGTTTAGAAACAAGATTTTTCAATTTTGTTACAGAGGTCAAATAATATTTTTTGAAAATAGGACAAACAAGGTAAACTAAACCTTAGAACTTTAATACAGAGTGAAACACTGTTTCTAGTCAAATAATATGTTTGGACTTGTTTTAATATTTCAGCCTCACCTTTTTTTGCACTTCCAAACCAAATTTAGTTGTGAAATAGTGTGATTTAAGAAAACCAAAACAAAATGAACTGGAATGAGCTTCAGGGTCAGCCCTTGTGTAGCTCCAAGTCTGAATGAGGAAAGGCAAACTACAGAGTGTCAGCAGCCCCTGGGAAAACTCTGCAAGCAGAATTAAGGAAACTGCTTATGTACCTATCCAAAACTGAGGTACAGGGACAATCCTTGGCGTATAGCAGTGCTCTCTGCATCTCCACCAGTCTGAGGAAGGAACCAGTCGCTTCAGAACTGGTGAAGTTCTGCCACTGCCTTGACCAGCAAGAGAGTAACTTACCTGATACACACAGTGAGGACACCTGCTGTGCATGTCCAACATGTAAGCAGGGTTAAGTAAAATAAAAAGCTGTTTCGACTTGTTTGTCCTGTAGCATCAGGAGTGGTCCAAAGCCACATATCAAGGCTGGTAGATCTGGCAAGAACCCACAGCCAGGGGCTGGGCCACCTCAGAAATACGGGTTTGTCATTTTTCACTTTTCAGTCTATCAAATGGAAACAAACCCACTTGAGTTTTATCAAAGTAACATGTGGTCTTGGTTTCAAGGCACTGAAAGGCACTACAGTAACCATATAAGGCACTATAGTAACCACAGGCACTATAAGAAACATATAAATACCAAGACATGAGTAAATATAAAGGTACCGAGTCGGCCAGAGTTGTGGTTTAACCCCAGCCAGCAATCAAGCACCAAGCAACCACTCACTCACTTCTTCTCCACCCGGTGGGATGGGGAAGACAATTGTGGGGAAAAAACCCTAAAACTTGCAGGTTGAGATAAAGACAGTTCAATAGGACAGAAAGGAAGAAGATTATAACGATAATAAAATGACAATAATAATAATAATAATAATAGAAGTGGAATATAGAAAGTAAATGATTGTTTGCAATTGCAAAAAAAATTGCAATTGCTCACCACTCTCAGACTGATGCCCAGTTACTTCCCGAGCAGGGATCCCCCAGCCAGGTCAACTCCCCCCAGTTTCTATACTGGGCATGACATCACATGGTATGGAAGACCCCTTTGACCAGTTTGGACCAGCTGCCCTGGCTGTGTCCCCTCCCAACTGCTTGTGCCCCTCCAGCCTTCTTGCCGGCTGGGCATCAGAAGCTGAAAATCCTTGATTTCAGACTAAACATTACTTAGCAACACCTGAAAACATCAGTGTTATCAACATTCTTCTCATACTAAATCTAAAACGTAACACCATACCAGCTACTAGAAAGAAAATTAACTCTATCCCAGCTGAAACCAGGACACCAGAGTATGGCTTTTCTGCTACACAAAAGAAAAAGAATTCTTTTAACATGGGCATAACTAATACACTGTTGAATTATTAACCCATATGAGTGTGTCAAAGTGATTAGTTCATTATTAAGGTTTCCACCCTTGCAAAATTGTATAAAATATTTCAATAAATTAATTTTGTACTTTCAATCTAACTTATTAAAGAATAGCTTATAACACTAGTTATGTAGTAATGGAAGAATAATCAGGTATGGTCAGAAAAAATCTGGAATAAAGGAACAAGAAATGCTCCATGTGTGGCATTCTTATCACAAGCTCAGTTTCCTGAGGAACAGACGGTAAGGATCTGACTGAAAATGTTCGCAAATCTAGTGTGGAAATATCTCTACCAGCCTCAGTTATATAGTCTATACGCAGTAGTACTGTTCAATTAAAGTATCACAGTCTCTTATTTAGGAATATAAACTTTGACTGAATAATCCTATTTCTGGCAAAAGGCAAACCAAGAATAGTATGCTTTTGCAATAAACAAAAATAATAACAAAATCAAAACTTCCAAAGCAACGCAACACCTTTGAGACAGTTTAATTAAACTGGATCCAACTGGGATTAATTTGTTCCCTGTCATCAGCTCAGGTAGGAGCTCTAAAGCCAGACAATATGTCAGGCCTAATTGTGCCTTATTTAATGTGAAAATGGCAATAGACTCTCTAGGGGTCACCAGAGTAGTAAAACAACTTTTTAATTACTTCAGCAGTCTCGTTTCACCATTGCTTGGGGAAATACCCTACCACTGTTCCTTGGCTGTTGTCTCAGTATAAGACCTGTCCCGCGCGGCGGTGACAGAACCATACTGAAATATCTACCCTCAGAGTTTTATGCATCCCTGTGAAACACTCCGTGTTGGCTGCTGTCAAAGAGAAGATATTACCTTAAGGTGAGCACACCTTCTTGAATAGTAGTACAGGCCAAGAAGATTCCTAGGGAGGAGAAAAGAAGAAATAAGGGAATTGTCATCCCACCTTCCCGACAGCTCCCTCCTGAAGCAGTGTTGGTGAGGAAAAGGCATCCAGATCTTCTGCTAACTGCCACCCAACCCTAATGTCATAAGCTTCAGGTCATTTGTCTGATGCCACAGGCATAGGTTGCCGTGGCTCAGCTTCTTCCACTGTTCATTGCATGTATGGGGCCAGAAAAGGTGTGGTGACAACAGAGCTGCCACCATAGCGATGGGGCTTCTGGAAGGGAGAAGAGCCCAGGACTCACCTGAGCAGCAAGAAGGTCCCATTTATTGGCATTTCTCCAGGCTTAAGGAGTCAAGCTTAATGAGGGGCAACGGAAACGGACACAGGGTGAGAAGGGAACCTAGCAGAACAAGAAAACGCCAGATTTGTCACGCATGGAGGCGACTGCAAGATGATTTCCAGAGGCTGATAAATCCTTATTCTTATCAAAACATTATTTCCAGAGTGGGAAGAGCACACCAGGACACTTCACACCTGGGGCAGTGGTGTGTGCTCTCGACTCTCCTGCCCACTTGTGATGTACTGTCACACTGTAGTAGATTGACTAAGGTTTTAAGAACCAACATATGGGAATTTCAGAGACGAGTCAATAAAAACTAAGTATAGACTTCAGGATTTGAAGACACAGCAGCAGCACTTAGGCACAGCTATCTCGCAGATGAAAGGGAGATGTCAATAGACTTAGCAAGAGTAAATCCCGTTTAACAAGATACATTACACTATCAGCTGTACTGCAGACAAAAGCAAACATACATCTGACCTAACAGATCCTTTTCAACCTCAAATGTTCATCCTGTGGGAAAATATTTCTGAGATTCAGCTCTGTGATAGACTTTTGACACAAACATAATATCCCATCTTATACAAAGAACACTTTTCACAACCATGCCACCTCTGATCTCTCAGTCCTGATCTTTAAGGAAGCTCTCCAAAATGCCTTCCAAAGACAAGCCTGGAGCTAACATTTTAAACTTGCTGGTCACTAAAAAGCATGGATTCGGTAGAGATACTGATTTCATGGCACAATATAATTTCCTTTCCATGTTCCACAGGCTATAAATTATTGTTTCTTTCTGTCACTTAGAGAGATAACTGCCTTACCAACTTTCTCTACTCTACACATACTAACTACCTTTTCTGTTAGAGGTAGTTTACCCAGTCCATACCTGAGCAATTGTTTTCATTTTGTGTATAGCTCTGAAGTCTGCTAATTCTGTTTCAGAACTGAGGAAGGCTGGTGTGCCTGAAAATTTGACTACCTTTCCCAGTTATGCCAGCTGATTAAATAAAGGACAATGTCTCAATGTGCACATCTGTTTTTACCTCGTCTTTAGAATACTGTTGCTAAAACAACACAACCACATCTCCTTTATAAATATTTCTGAAGTTAGCAGGTTAAGAGAACACAGTAAGTAAAGCACACCAAGTTAAATAAAATATGAGACATGATGAGAACCTATTCAACTAAACAACAAAGTGGATCAACATGTAGCAGTGGAACCGTAAATAATCAATATGAAGAGTGGACTGTGTCTAAATATCTTTCTTCACACACCCCCCCCCACTTCCCCTAAGTGCACCAGAAGATTCTGGTAACAATTTGCTGCCTGTGGGCAGCTTCATATTAAAGACAAAAAGCGATAGCACTGTCACCCTAGAGAGCACCGCCGACAGACTGCACTCAGACGGGAAGGAGAGCTATCTGCCGCCTACAGACAGTGTACCCTGCGGCTGCTCCACCTGCTGATCCAGGAAAGCAAGGGGCTTCTCTAGGATCTGTGTCACAGCAGCCAATGTCTCCTGATTGTCTTGGAAGCCTTGGGGCAGCCTAAAAGGCATTCGATGTTAAGGAAATTCAATCTAACTTAAGAAGCCCGTGTGTGAGGAAGAACTCCTTCAGGGTCCACCTTGGTTGGACTCAGCAAAAAGGCCAAAGCCTATCTTAAATATTCTAAGGCAATGTTAGCTGAAGACAAGGTACCAAAGATGTGGACCACAAACTGAGAATGCCACCTCTTCTCAATACCAAAGACAGCTATGATGTGAAGAACCTCTGCTCCCAGGTACTTTACCAGTAGGACCGGCTTGTTAGGCTAGATGTTCCCCTCTTTACTGACCTAATAGGAACAAGAATGATGAAAACAGGTAAAATATTAAAAAAATAATTCAGAAGTCTAGTGGCACTGCAAAAATAGTCAGCTTGTAAGCTCTGCACATTTTTTTCAGAACACCAGTACTTATTTTTCCTCTTAGTACTTTTTTTTGGCTAATCAGTAATAAAAAATTATTCCATATAACTTCATTAACAGCATTAATAGCTTCACTATAGCCCTCAAGAACTTTCTCTATATTTTGGATCCTTCAAAACAAGTGAACAATTATAAATAAAATAGAAACAGAAAATAAGAGAATAATATATAATAATTCCATAAATTTTGTTCTGATGGACAGTATCCTTTCATACATAGGACAGTTCCAATTTACCACATGAAAAAGAACACAAATATCTTATAACACATTGTGACATGGTTGCGATAAAATAAAGCTTTGAGCCAGCCTCGATAACATTTCCAGAATTCAAAGCATTAGAGCTACCAGTGGAAGACACTCCCCCATTTAAATTTGTTAGATGCTCTAAGTCTGTCCTTTGCTGCAAGTATTATTTTTGCTGTGTCAATTCTTTGTATCCTTCAGGAGTTATTCACAGAAAGTGAACACCAGAAGCAATGGCTGTATTAAATTAAATCTTATGAATACAGGAAGCTAGCTTTAATATTACCTGGCCATCACAGATGAATTGGAAACTTAAAAATGTTTAGCACTCTGTTTTGCTATCGGGCAAATATTTCTTTTTAAAGACAGCAGTTACTGATAGACACTATTTACCTTAAAAAAAAAAAAAAGTTTCCTTTGAAATCCATAAACTGAAGTAAAAAATGACATCCTGTGACTATAAGCTATTACTACATTCTTTTTCAGGTTATTAAAAAAAAAAAAAAAGAGATACTGCATATAAAGTTACTATTTTTCATTATATTACTATGCTTTTTATTATTATTTTATATATCCCTAAAGAGTCAATGGAGGGACTAGCTGCCAGAGTTGTTGACCATCCTACCAGAGAATAATTTAAGAGAACAGGAAAATGGAAGAGAAGACCTAGCACTCATCAGAATGCATCTGCTAGTGCTTTGCAAAGGTGCCATTTAAAACCAGGCAAATAAATAGGGCTTTGCTAATCCATGACTATGAATCCATATCACAGAACACCATGAGCTCATGGACTACGCAAGGAAAAAAAAATCATTACCTTTCCTCCTGACCACTCATGGCGTAAATAAAAGGCCAGGTGCTTTATTAATATGAGCGCAGTATTAACTTGCAATGAAACAAAGACTTACCTCTGCTGTTGCCTTGATGTCACAGTCGGTGACCGAGAGGCTGGTTTGCACGACACTCGCCTGTCCTCTGGGCCACCTGAGAGCAGTTTCCCACAAGCCAATGCACTGCTCGGGAGTTTAGGAGTCAACTACAAATATCAGAATTTGTAATAAAGTCTTATTCCTTGTAAAAATCAAATACGCTAAATTTAGTTTTAAAGCTCATGATGAAGCGTTATCCAAGGATTTTGGGGCCCTGAAAAGATCCTACAATCCTAGGAACGTTGAGGAAATAAGTTGGAAGTGCAACTTACTTAAACATCAAGGTACAATCAGAACTGACTGCAACACTGCACACCAGCACATGCCTACTTCCCCCTGTCAGGACACCCACTCGAAATTACAAAGTTTGTAACTTATTTGTTATCTGTCACACATTCTACCTCACTGATTCATCTACTTATCATTCATTACATGAAGGAAGCAAACTGAGGGGAATAATCTCTTTACTTAGAACACTAGATGTCAGCTGAAAAAAACCCTTGTCTGTCCATCCATTAGTAGTGTAGGAGTGAAATGCATAATTGATCTGACTTTTCTTTCACATTGTTGAAAAATAGAAAATAGCCCTGCTGACATCAACAAACCATTCAACTTCTCAGACTTTAATGACAGACACTGATGCAGCTGTCGTCTTTCTTGCGCATGATGGCCTAAAACGAACTCAAATTTTAAGGCAAAACAAGAGTCAAAATCACAGGGTAGCATAGATAGGAAGGTTGGTCACGCCTGTGCGAACCGAGATGCACAAATTTGGCACAAATCCACCAAAAACGTTGGATAATTGAGACTACAGGCCTACTGCCTGTAAACCGAATGTAACACTCTTGCTTCCTGCTGACAGCTCTGAGAAAAATATACTCCCTCAGTGGTGAGTGATCAGACTCAGCTGAACGTATTGCATTACTCTACTTTCTCACAAGAAAAACGCCTCCTTCTCCTACCTCCTGCATGGCGGGTGACTGTGGAGAGCATGTGCAGAGGAGACAAGAGGAACAGCTCTGGAAAGTGGGTCCACCTCCCCTACACCAGTGGCTCCAGCAAGCAGGGCTGGGCAAATGTGGTGGCTGAGCAGATTTCAATGTCCAGCATTTTTCTTCCCCCCTTGCTGGGATTCACTGCCTCCCTAGCACAGACAGAGAGCAGGAGCCTGTGCCAAACCAAGCTTGGAGATTAAATTGATTGCACAGGCACACAACTGGGTTTTAATGTCAAGCTGCGATCACTAACACCCGCCCCCCAACCTCACTGTCCTAAGGGGAAGAGGTTCAGTTAACATCAGCAGATGCTGTTAGCCCTTTCAGAAAACCCTTCCTAGTATCATTCATCTTCAATAAAAGAACTGTGCGCTCCCAGAACAGGGAGCAATATAAAACCTAAAACAATCATCAAGGTCTTATCTAGTACTGTGGCTGCAAGGATAGGACCTCAGATTGCATCTGTAGACATGCTAAAACTTTGGGGTTTGCTTCTCCTGAGCTCTTTGACCCTCTTTTTCTCCCCAGTCTGTCAGTTTGCCCAGGGATGAAGCTTCCAGCAACACGAATTTACACAGCTGTTTTCACGGTCACAGTCACGTGTTGATATTTTAAATGGTAGGTCAGGTCTCTGCTTCTAAGAGCTTCTTCCTGAGCCTGACTTGCCATTCAGCAGCTTCAATACGAGTGCTAAGTTCTGCTCTTCCACAGAGCAAACCAGGCACCAAAAAAAAGACAAGATGCTTCAATCTACACACAGAAGTCCAAGGCAGGTGGGAGCTCTGAACTACAACGATGGAAAACAGGGGCAATAGCAAATTGAGTGAGAAAAGTAAAACAGCAGAACAAAACAATGATGATAAATAATGGGACCAACTTTTTCTAAAACTCTTTTTTTCCCTAGGTCAATGAACACAGCTCTTCTTTAATAAGTGTATTTTGTACCATTATGCAGCTTCTTGTGTTGACTTCTGCATGATTTGCAACCAAAAGTAATCCAGAGGGCTGTGTTTGTGCTCCAGGAGCAGAAGCTTCCATACATAGAACATTATCTGTTCTCAGAGGCAGACATCGTAGCATTCTCTTTTAAACCTATTTTCCCTCTCTAAGAGCTTTTCTAGGACCGGGAGAACAACCAATGTATATCCATACTGTGCTTTTATTTCAACCTTGTCTTTCAGCCTGTGTAAAAATCTTGGACAGATACTGCCACCCTTCCCTAAAGCACAAATGAAAATTAGTTCATTTACCTGGTATTATGCAGGGCAAAATGACCTTGTATATACCTGACACCTCAGAAGGCTGTGAGAATCTGACTGCAATGAGAAGAAGGAAAGCAGAACTTGTGCACACTTTTGCCACAGCTTATAAGCATTTATATAACACATAAGAACAATTGACACAAATCTAGGGAGGTGATAAGGCAGCTGGGCTAGTCTGGGGACTGTGAAGGACAGAGGGCTGCCCAGTCCCAGAAGCAATCGTATAACTTCATTCAAAAAAGGAAGAGATGAAGTTATAGCAGCTCCAGTCCAGTCACACAAAACATGTCAGATGCACAACATTACATATGCAGTAACTTTAAGCACAAAGGAACATGTTTTTTCTAACAAGTGTACACATACACATATCTGTATTTTTTTTTAATATATTCACTTATATACACACGCATATTTGTATGTAGGCTTAAGGCCAGGCAATAAGCAAAAGGGGCTAGCAATGTTCACATATGAGGAAAAAAATCTGATTAGAATTAACTAAAAGTTGCTAGAATGATGGGAAGATTAGAACAAATGGCTCACATGTGCTACAGAATGAGAGGGAAGGGTCTTCGTCTTTTACCTGTTACAGCATCTTCATCACTTTTAACTCCCTGCTGCAATGAGGAGGCTATTTTTGCAGTTGCTGTGCTCTGTTGCGTGCCAGGGAATGAGCTGCGCAACTTCCCCCTGCTGCCCCTTGGCATGCCGTGCTACAAGCCGAGCCTTCCCCTGGTTCTTGAAACGTGTCAAGGAAACACATTCCAGCTTCTGGGATGCCCACATTCATCTGGGACTGCTGACACCCTGATGGGTTTGTTTGCAACCCCAGTTTATTTGAATCCATTGTTTTGAAGAAAACAGGGGGCCCTTGTATCTGTTAGGCTTCATTCTGAGACGCTTAAAAATGTAAAACAAGTTACTCCCAGCAAAACAAAGAGGTTAGCCTGGAAACAGTTACACACACAAAAAAAGGCAGAGAAGTGCTAAGCTATCCCTAACTTCTGCCTGCTACCAAGGCTTAGGAAGCTGTGGCATGCTGAAGGCAGCCGAGACTGGTGCCACCGAGGCGATACAGACCTCCGTGTCAGACCGGGGTCAGGCTAAAGGGATCTTTTCTCCAGCAACATCTGAGTACGACCAGGATATCAACACACATACATTAATTTTCAAGCACATTCCCCTTACTTTTGTACATTATTTAATTTTAGGGGAATATAATACCAATTGTGATGAGCCTCATCTGTGAATACGTAAGAAGAAATATATTTCAAGCCTGTCTAGGGTTTACAGAAAGACTTGACATACTGATTTCTCATGCTACAGTGGAGAGGGAACTGAGCTGGAATCTGGCTGACTTTCCATGTCCCAGGCACCATGACTTTCGTTGTTGCATTTTTCATAGCTTGATTACAATTTATAAATATGTCAGAGAAACCATTGTCAAGATGCTCTGCTTCCACAGAGACCACACACTTAAGAATAAACCAACAATACTTATTACTGAGTTGGCACGTGGTATCTCCATTTTCCAATGCAACTTTGCAAGCTGGGGCCCACCGTACTTAGCACTTATCTCTTAATTTGAATCAGATTAATAAATTTAAAATGTTCAAGGATTAAAGTTGCAATTGATTAAAAATAAAATTAAGAGATGGGTGAGCTTTATCCCAGATGGAAAATCCCACCAGAAAACTAAACAAACTATTCCTTAAACTTTCCGTTGCAATGTGCAGAATGAACAAGTCATGCCTGATTTTAAGCTGAAGGATATTTGCTGTGCATCTCAAAAAGCTAGAATTCAATTTTAGATTTTGAAAAAAGAAAAATAAAAGAAAAAGACAAGACAAATTTCTTACTAAAAGGACCTATTTTGTTTAATGTGAGATGACTCAAAACTGAATTTCACCTTAATGGACAGAAAAGAAGTAAACATTAACTAAAATTGGTCTTCACCCATGAAAGAAAATCACAGTCAGCGTCCATCTACACTGTGTACCCAGAATGCAAAATCAACCATAGTATATATCCTAGGGAAAAAATTTAAAAGCTATTTCTGCCTCAACTTAGAACAGTTGCTAACAGAACTACTAAAAAATTTCAAGAGCTTTAAATTTGGAATGACTCATACAGTACTGGAAGCCTCCAAGTCCCACCATTTTATATTGGGGGGGGGTGGGGCAGGGAAGCATTGCCAGTAAAAAAAAATCCTACTGAAAAGGAGACCTATTTACAAGAATATAGAGGAAATTAATATTTAAAGAAAGGAAAAACTGAAGAAGTAGTTAAGAGGTGTGAGCAACTTGTACAGCAATTTAAAAACTCAGTGAAATCTCAACAGGCAAAATAATTAAGGACAATATGATGGAATTTTTAATAACAACAAGAAGTGCCTGACCAAGGATTAAATACATTTCAATCATAACATAAATAACACCAGAGAAAAATTAAAATGTTCAGTAGAAATTTCCATTTTATAATGAGAGTTAGAAAATGAGAATGCATCTATTCTATATAATATGAAAAATTGCAAATAAGTTTAAAAAGACCACATCTGCCAAGATTAATTGTGGGCATAAATAATCAACAAGTCTGGTTAACTTACCCGCACCCCCATAAAGCCTAAAATTGCTTAGCTGAAGGGTTCTCCAGTTCATTAACGTTCATAAATTATTTTTATTATAATAAATCATGGAAAACTGGAACAATTCCAACAGATGGGAGTACTGCCAAGAAAAAGAAAATCCTGGGGCTGGAAAAGAAAACCCTACAACATGCGGCTTCGAAAACTTGTATCATCTCAATTTATTGAAGATCGACTCAAAAAATGTTGATCACTGTGGAAAAATGATCTGACAGTAGACAGATTTTTATTCCATAGCAATTTCTAGCAGGAAGATAAACACTGGAATAGCTAGCTATATGGGCTGAAGGACGCTCTCAGCGTGGATTTTTCTAGAAGGTATTTTTTTCTAAACCATATTCCTTATTGCAGCTTCTTAGGTTGTGAGTCTTTGCAGTCAAATCCTCCAGCTAGGTGGCAAAATCCTCAGATTTTGCAGCAAGGGCCCCTAGCATCTTCAGAAGTCTTTGACGCTGTTGTGCCCATGGGCACAAGTATGCAGTCATCACGCAAACAAACCATCACCGCAGCCACTGGGAGGATGAAAGTAGGATTCAGCCCATGGAGATTAAATGAGTGTTTGCAAATTCCTGTGATATCTCTCAGAACGAATGGAAAATCTGAAAATTAATTAAAAGCACAGCTTCACAGCTGAGACCTTCAACATGGCATTTCATCTGGAGCTAATGTTTATGAGAAGTTACACTCTCCTCACCTGAGCAAAAGGTTATAAATTTGCAATTAATAATTGTACTGCTATTAATCTTTGAATGAAGTGGAACACAGTCGTTAAATGGAGCAAGCGTTCTAAAAGTAGATGCATGCGGGTGAGTACAGAACCCTTGCAGGGAATGAAATGGGAAAAGTGGCAAGAAATGTTTTTAAAAGTTTGTTACTAAAATGCTCCTATTCTGGTCATGAATAAACACTTGAGGCTCCCTCAAATGAAGCCTCTTGAAATCAGCTGCATCAGTAGCTAAGCCTGCTCCTGCCCCATCCTTCTGGAGCCCTGTCTGCTTTTCAGTTATAGCAGATCAGCACTCACTGTCATGATTTCAGTTGTCCCCATCAGCAGCTCGAGCTCAATCCTCCGGCATTTCCATGAGCAGGTCTTGAGGTACAGCATGTTCCTGTTGCCACTTGTTGAGGCTCAGGGTAGAGAGATAGGAGCAGTAGCATGTGTAGTCTGGAGCTAAATCCAGCG
Organism: Aviceda cuculoides; assembly: GCA_035590195.1. NCBI lineage: Eukaryota > Metazoa > Chordata > Aves > Accipitriformes > Accipitridae > Aviceda > Aviceda cuculoides. The sequence goes on from JAVJGG010000031.1 coordinate 11,288,151, forward strand.
CAATAATGTGTCTGGGATCTTAGATCCTCCCTTACACTGCTTTTGGTCCAGTCATGAGGCAGTCTCAAGCCAAGGTGAAGGACCATTAGGGAAACAGGCTCAGCTCCCACCACCAAGGTGCACAGTGAAGATCAGTTTCCCAGAGTCACTCTACCTAGATTATCTCCTTTCTCTGTATTTTCCCGTTGTCTTCTACCACCAAAACCTCGCCCACAACTTGCTCTGGAAGCTCTTGCAACAGCCAGGGGCTTACATCAGTGTCTGCCCAAGAACACAGGTTTGACACTAAAGGTCCTCCTGACAACTCTGGTGCAAAGCTTCAAACCCAGTTTCTAGTATGCTCTTTTTCTCGCTTTTAAGTAACTCTCCTGAATAGCACCTTCATGGAACTTCCTTCAGAGATGTAATGTGCTAGGAAGAAGGAAGTTTCTACCTTTGCTTTCCTTCTAACTAAAACCCCCATCATCCTCAAACCTCCCAAAAGCCTTCTGAGTTGACTTTACATGCCCTACTAGAATCAAGTTCCTTATTCAGTGTGACGAGGAAGCAATTTCGTCTACTTCTTATCCTCACTGTTGCACGATGTAGGGAAAACACACTGACTTCTTCAAACAAAATGTAAGTGAGAAATTAAAAGTTGCAAGTGGCCAATTTTAGCTCTCCATAAGTCTTCAGTTTGGCTACGTATTTGTAAGTAAAGCAAGAGCCTAACTGGGCACCACACTCCTACAAAACTTAATGGGGAGCAACCAAGTGCAAGCGAGTTCATTGAGCAGTGCAATGGGAAACAAAGTTGAAAATACTTATCAATCACTTTCTTGAAGGTCACAGAGTAACGGACAACTTTCCTAAGTTTGCTAAGCATTTCTTTTCAAAAGGCAATTTATCACCTAGGAATGTGTGCTTTTACTGAAGAAAGCATTCTTGCTTTTTCATTGCTTCAGCATTAGACACAGCATTTTGACAACAGTATAATTACTACACTGCCAGAGATAAGATCTCCAAGTTCGTGGAGCATCAGTAGCTTCCACATTTCAACGCCTAGAAAGTCCTGGTGTTCCCTGATAGTACCAGGAGAAAATCTTTTAACATCATGTGTAAAATTTTTTAGTTGCTCCCTGAAGGACATCACAAGTTATCCAGGAAATATCTAACTGAGGAAATGAATGAGGAACCTACATCAAGACTGTTAGAATGGGAAATTTTAGTTTCAGTTAATTTTGTTTGGTAATACAAATGAGCCTTTTGCTTGTGGTAGGAATGTTTTATCAATTCCACCCACTCTTAAGGCAGCTTGACAGGATTTAAAGAACAATGTAACTGTGGCTATAGCATTATCATCTTTTCAGAGGAAGTCTATCTTTTTGTGTTCATGCTATATCTGTGTTGCCTGAGTCGTAACCATTTCTTACTCCTATGGTAAATTTTATAACAGAGTAGGTAAAGACTAAGATATGCCTCTACAGAGGATTCAATTAAGTCATCCTTCCCAATCCTTCTATGGAAAGATTATAACACTTCAACAAACTGATTTTCCACACCTTCACATAAGGCTTTTTTCCCCTGTTTCAAAAATCTTGTCAATTGAAACAAGTGCATTCGGCTTTTATGTTCTCATTCCTTAACATGCCTTTGTAGACAGTTAATAGTTATTAGGCCGCATCGTGCAATTTAGAACTTTAAAAGGACATCTGCACCATGCTAATACAAGAGTAAGGCTGTTTTATTTCTCATCTCATTTGTTAAAATATAATAGAAGATTATTATGAAGATTGATGGAGATGAACCCCAGCTTAATTGTTATAACCAAATGATCATTGCACACTGATGCATAAAATACAAGGTGTATCAAGTCAGAAAGTATGCACAGATTTTTCAAGGCCAGAGCAAATCACATTAACTGTGGAGAAGCACTTGATTATTTTCACTGACTGGTCTTTTCATAGTAGTAAGTGGAAGACAAAGAGAAGGGAAAAAGCAAGTTAGAAACAACAGAAAGCTGGTCAGTATATCATAAATCAGGTCCCTGAGGAAAACTGGGAAACACAGTTAATTTCTAATATATGCTTCTGACAGCTGCAAATAGAGCAGCCCAATAGGAGAGGACATAAAGAGGGAAATCGCTAGTGCTAAGGACTCAAAATTCAGATTATATATGTTTTGGTGAGATTTTAATTTGCTCTAGTTTGCTCCTGTGGACTAACCACCCACTAGCTGCTGGACTGCATCTTCCAGTTAAGATTCAGCTGACATGAATTCAGCTCCTGTGCTGTCATACCACTTGGCAAAGAGAAGCAAAGCCTGGTAGACAGGGATAATAAAGTCATTCACCTTAAAGTGAACTCCTGACCCAAGCCAAAATGCTAATGTGGATATTCCCAGAGCTTGAGAAATACAGACACAATGGACAGTATAGCAGAACAATGATAATGCTGCACTTACAGTCATCGACGTGCTACATTACCATGATTTCTGCAATGAGAGTGACAGTAGTATCTGTCCTGCATGCTTTATCTTTGTTTCCACTCTGCTAGCACATGAGCATTATCACTGCGTGGCCTTTCTCTTCCAGGAGAGGGGAGGACGGGGTGCTCAAAATGCACCGAGTTCTTCTCACTTTTCCTTTCCGCCTCTCTATCAAGCGCCCACCAATAAAGCATGCTGGTTTTGTGGTAGCACAGCACAGCTGCTTGTTGGGAGAGCCAGCCGAGCTCTTGAAGGGAACCACCATCTGCGAGGAAGTCCCATACCTGAAGGACACAAGAAGGAAGATTATCCAGCGTCCACCTTCTGTGAAAGCGAGCAGACAGATCCCTTCCCCACAACCTCTCTCCCCACCCAGGCTCCACAGACCCCAGCCAGCCCAGGAAAACACCCACCAGAACAGCATCCTGGCGATCTGTGGTCTTGTATCCTGGCAGAGGGGCAGGAGTGTCCGTCATGGAAGACTGCAGTGTCACTCTCCATCACTTGGGGACAGTCGGCCTTCTCCAAGCAAGACTTAGACAACTGGTGAGAACAAAAGGATTTAGTTTCCATTGAGGAAGGTGCCTTTCTTACCTAGAGGAGGAACTTTTTTTTCACATGGGCTAACCCGGAACAAGCACCATTTTTGTCTAAGCTATGTGTTACAAACTGCCTAATGTAGCTGGTTTCCATAGCCCACTTTTCTGTAGAGCATTTAAGTAACTAGGAGCTAGACGCGAGAAACAGGGAAGTAAAGTTTAATGCAGAATCATTCAAAATTCAGTATCGATTCTCCTTGACACATGTACCTTCATCTGAGGAGGAAGTGAGATGAGTGCCTTTTTGTTCCCACTCTCCTCTCTGAGCTTTCCTCTTGCTTGTAACACACCACAGCCACGGATGGGACTGCTACACGTGAGACTTGGCACACCACCACACAAGTCTTACCTGGCCTTCTTACAGAATTCAGCCTGTATCAGTCCTCCTGGAATAGCATCCTCTGGATTTACACCCTGATGAACTGACCTCCTCCACCTTTTAAAGACTCTGTGAGTCTGGAGTAACTGAGGTCTCTGCCCTGTTTTTAATTATAGCATCCTTCTTTTGAGATATAGGCCAAAGAAGTCAAGGAACAGCACTCTGTCAGGGTGGGCAGTGGACTCTGGGTTTCTAAATAACAGCCCATGTAGAGAAAAAAATAAAGGTGCATTACACAGGAAATAGCTATCAAAAAAAATACGTATCCTACGTACCAATGTTATACTTCCTGATTCAGGTCACACAGGTGACAACATTTTCCATCAGCAATACATCCTGTAAATAGCTAAATACATTGGCAAATATGGATCAAATTTCCATGTGAACAAAATGCAATCAGCTGTTCAGCTTAAAGACTCACCTAGTTGAAAATGGCAGCTACCCACAGTAAGCAGATTTGTACCGGGTATTACAGCTAATGTTCATTTTTTCATAATTTAAAAGGTACTACCTCACCAATTTACCACTTACGTTTACAGTTCACTAAACTTGATGCAGATATAAAAGCTGTATCTGATAGAATCATCTACTGAATAAAATTAATGAAATTACTTTCACACACAGCCTGGCACTGCTTTAGCTTTAAAATTTAATGTGAAATATCCCACATATGAACTCTTTTTACATTCATTTTATTGTCGTGTATAATGAAAAAAAAAAAGTCTCTCTGAAGGCTTTTGAAAAGAAGAATTTTCAAAATCAGTTACAGTTCTAGTGAAAGGCTCTGCAGTAACCGATCTGGAGTCTGAGAGTCCTTTTCCCACCTTCCCATCAAAAATCAGGTGTAGTGTGGGGCCCTGAGAGCACCAGCTCCCTATGCCCAGCTTTCATAACATTCTTTCCCAGTATCTCTGCCCATCAACTGGAGTACCACGTCTAGGCATGGGAAAATGGCTGGCTTCATCTCCATGCACATTCCTGCTCTCTTTGCTTGTAAAGCCAAAAAGGTTATAAATAGCGATGGGGAGTATGTGACATGGACATGTGTGGGGTTAAGACCTCAGATTATTTCACAGGTTGCTGAACAGCTGCCTAAAATATCCTTTCTGTCTCCCGTTCCTTTTTCTCACTCACTCCCCCAGAAATTTACACAGAAGAGATGAGCTTAAGCCAGCAATCTAGAAGAGATCTGAATCTTAATAAGCAAGAAGCAGCACTGCTTTCCCTTAAGTAGATCAATCTACAAAGACAAGATTTTTCCTCTCTGGTTGGGAAAGCACATGGAGAAAGCCTTGGTTAAGGGCTGAAGGAAAAGGATGCTTCGCAAATAGCATATTTACCGTACCACAATGGCGACGTTGCCGAGGGCAAAGAAATATTCAGTGAAATCAATATCTATGACAGCTGATACTATCCATGTACTTGAAAGCTAAAAGACTCTCCGTTGCAAGAGGGTGCTTCGCAGCTGTATTTCATCCATCTTCCCCAAAGCTCCTAAGTGTCTCCAAGGATCTTGATGTAGCAACCTGTTCTCAGTGGCCCTGCCAATGTGCCACATTACTTGCCCTACTGCATGTCTTTTGGGCTGAGGCTGGGAGCAGTGTGCAAAGCGGCAATTAAGCTGTGTAAACTGGGCAAAAGGGGATGTTGAATCACGAGTTCGTCAGGGCCCTGAAGCAATTTGATCTGTCTCAGGAAGTCTGCTGCAGAAAGCAGATTTAAAAGGAGAGAGTCACACACAGATGGGGGAGTGCAAGCAAAGCATTTCTCTGACTGGAGAGCATCTGGCATACCATTAAGCTACACTTAAATAACTGACAAGCTAAACAAAAGTTTTAAGTAGCACATGATGTGTGTCTTTTGGAAGGACCTGAAGTGTGACAGCTGAAGACAAGTCACAGGATGTTTAACTACTGGAGATCTGAAGCTGTCCAAACAGATGCTTAAACTGTAGCTAGAACCAGAGGAAAACAAAAAAACAAGACTGTTCAAGTCAAAGTGATGGATATGATGGAGAACTGGCCTGCTATTGTAAAGACAGAAAAAATAATTAATGTATTGTAGACTACAGCACTTAAAGGAGAGCAAGAAGGCTGAGTAACTGAGCTTTATTTAATTATATTTTACCAGGCTTTAAATTTTACCCATCCTAAGACCAGGTGTAACTCTATTTATCCACTACCAGACAATTTTGCCTCTGGGCACAAAAGCTGGACAGTTACCCCACAGTAACTAAGCCTGTGGTCCCAGGACTTTCACATAGAAGAACTGATGTTTATGCTACTTTTAAGAAACAGACACGCGAAACAGCTTTTGTGCAGCTCTGGAGTCCTTAGCAATTCTACATCTCTCAGATTCTGAGGAATGAGTCTCTCTGGATTTCTTTTCTTATGTGTTACAAAAAACCTAACACCTTTCTTTTTTTCTGGCATCTTCTACATTTACTTTCATTACCTTGCAAAATACAGCCACAAAAGGAGGTGGACTGTGATCCTCTTCCATACACTACCGAACTAGGAAGAGTTTGGCTCAGAGGACGGTCAGTGTACTACATGTGGTCATAAGAAAGCCTGATAACAGTTCTCTTAACATTAATAAGACCCCCCCATGCACACACTTAGATGAGAATAATTTGTAACTAGATGTAGCTGTACACTTGAAAAAGAGGTGCAGGTAATGAGTTTCAGGACATTGCCAAAGAAGTAAAATAATATTTCCCCACTGCTTACATTATTTTAAATATAGCACAATTCTTAAAACAAACTTTTTGACATAAAGAATCTTTGGCTGTAGCCTGTATTTCTATTTCACCCGTTTTAAGCAGACTAGCTCACAGCTGGCTAAAGACTATCACCCCCAAATACAGCTGCTCTTAATTTGAAAATGTCCCATCCTTGCCTCTGTTGATTTGTGTTCACTTCCCCAGTGGTTAATAACAGCTAAATAAATATAATAATAAAAAATTCCCGCCTAATACTTAATTTGATCTTGTTGCATTGAGTTTACAGCTATTAGCTCTTGTTGTGTTTTTCTCCACTAAATTAAGGAGGTCTTTCATATCCATTTGTTCTTACCATGGAGCATTTGTACACTAATCAAGTCACTTCTCTAGTGCTCTAGTATAAAGAACAACTTGATCTGCAAGTGTCTCATTATACAGCTTTTTCTCTTCCCCTTAAGTAATTAGCATTACTTTCTTCCTCACACTCTAGACTTTTAGTATCCTTTTTAAAAGTATGAAATGGAAACAATTTTCAGGTTCTAACTGTTGTACTCAGAAAACTACCTTGCTGCTTCCATATGTCTAAGGTGCATGCTAACTTTCCTGCCATTGTAGGATCGAACACCCCTTCTAATCTCTTTTTTAGAGACACTGCTTTCCTTTCCCCCCTATTCTGTTTATGTTGTTCTATGTTTCTAGACACATCATTTGGTTGCTTCTCATATTAAAATGTACATCCTTTAAATGGACTCTGGTTGCTTAGTATTCCTGATCTCTCTGAAGGACTGCCTCTTCTTCAGTCTTTGGCAGAGCACCTCTCCAACACACTTGTAAATGTTAGGAGCAGGAATTTAACATTCACTGCTGAATATGTTAAATGGTAGTGAATTCAGTGTTGACCTCTGCATAACCTCCCTATAAGAGTATCCTCCTTCACTGATTACTCCTCACTAATTTGTATTTTTCAAAATTTGCCAATTATTCAGTATTTTAATTATGTAACATGTTCTCCATTGAAAATATGAAGGATGTTTTCTGCTCCCACAGCAAGACTGGCAGAGACGGCTTTAGCTGTCTCTTTTTGCCTTCCTTTATAGTCTTATGTATGGCACACTTACTAGGGACCATCCAGGCATTTTCATCTAATGAAGTCTTTCCCGTTGTGCTGAAGCGGGACATGGCTGAAGCTCAGTGTAAGTCTTGCTCTCCTCCCACACACCAGCGTGGGCTTGTGTCATCCCACCAAGCATTTAAGGTCCACCCACCCCCAAGTGTAGGGACAAGGCTCCATGGTCTGAGTGGTCCCACTCAGTCCTTTATCTCTGGTTTAAGCCAGGTTCCTATAAACTGTCCTTACTTCTATGTATTTACCCAAATGTATGGCTGAAGAGGAAAGAAGTGGAGATGTATGAGAAGACTATATGGCCATACTGGCCATCAAAGGCAGAATTATGCTCTGCCTTTCAAGGACTGTGTTACACCCTCCCAGGGCAGAGCCACACTAGCCCTAACGTGGGTCAGTGTGTGCTGCCATGAAACCACTACCCCAGGAGCTGTACTACACAAGAAAACATCTACAGATGCTGTGCTCAAGGCCTGCTGTACCCAACCACCTAAAAGTGCTGCCTAATCACAGCTGCACAGCTGTGAAAAGAAACCTGATCAATTGTAGCTCCCTCTACGGAGAAAGTCATCTTAAACTGTGCTCAGGTCTGTCTTCCACTGGGATCTTCCAATAACATCAGGTGCAAACATGTTGAAAGTCCATCTTTAAATTTTCAGAGCCTAATCTAAGTCATCCTATCCAGCCTGTCACCAGCATATGAGAAACACTAGAACAAGACAGGCACCTTGCACGTCACCAGTGTCCTGCTCCGGGGTCACTCCCAGAGGGCTGTTAATGCCAGTGAAAACTAACGGAGTTACAGTCACACCCATTTCATCAATCTTGGATATTGCTAAGCTGTACCTAGGGATCCTCCATCTGAGCTACAGGAATAACCCCAAACCACATAAATGTACACAGCCACTTTTTAATAGGTGGATATACCCATTAGAGGTAGAGTCTGTCCTTCTAGCAAGTTCCCGGAATAGCCCTAGCTCTGGTTTTGGGAAACATGCCCAATCCCTAACCTTTTAAGCAGCTCGCTTTAATACCTGTCAGCTATCTGATAAGTCTCGTACAACATAGGCATAAACACCATGTTAACCGTGTAGTTACACAAACGCTTCTCTGGCAGCAAATCTGGGTCAAGAAGTTCCCTCGCTGCTTGGTCCAGCTCCAGCTTTAGGATTTCTTCACCGTACCAGCCCAACCGTCTGAGGTGCTGCACTCTCAGCGAGACTGCTGAAGTTACCAGGGTAAAAAACAAAACAGAAAAACCTCTTCCATTGCAGTCTTTTCCTCTCCAGCAAGGAAAAGGGGGTGGAGAGGGCAGGCAGAATAGAAATAGAAATTTGGAAAAGCTTTTCCAAGTATTAAAATAGAAGAGGGCAGAAAATACTTGAACTGACTTTGCTGTCTTTACTGAGAACTCGCATGCATAGCGGCACATAGAGAAATATGTATCAACAGAAGAAACCATTCGCCCACCTGTGTTAAAGCAGTCAGAAGCCCTTCCAGAGGCAGCCTAGAAGATAGCACGCATTCAAACTGTAACAAAACTACAATTTAATGCTCAGGGCAATTCAATATAAGATTTAGCTTAAGGATTTCTCAACAAAGAAAGGAAACAATTATAGTTACAGGATGACAGCATGACTGAGTTATTAGGGCAACAGCCTGGATGAGAGAAGAGCTCCCAACCAGTTCCCACAGACACCACCAGCTCTGCTGACACGAGGCAACCAGGAACGATCAACAACGAAAGCATCAAGAGTGATGTGACTTGGCTTCACCGCACTAAATCTCCCACTTAGAGAGTCTCTTTCAGAAGTCAAATGGCCTTAACCCAATTTAAAGTAGTGAAAGTGAAGTGAATTAAGAATCCTCAAATCCAGAATAAATCCCCACATGGTTTTCATCCTGTTTGCGATGACAGGAGTAAAGGAGTCCTCGGCTCTTCTCATTTCATGCAGCCTCATCAAAATTCCCTGCTGCACTGATGAAGTTAAGGTCAAAGATTTGTGACCCCACTGCTCTGCAACTTGCTAGAAATTTGCTTAATTTTCATCCCAAATTTATTCATGGCCAATTTATTCCAATTTATCCTCATAACAACACTGTCCTTTGGGTTAAATAGCTCTTCTCCCGCTCTGCTCCATGTATTCTAGGCAATATCTTACCTTCTTGCAGCCATCATTTTGCTAGATGAACAAGCCAACCTTTTAATTTTTTCTTTGAAAAGGAGAATAGCTTTCCACCAAACTTTTTCCAAAAGTCTCTCTCGAGCTCTAACTAGAGCTCAGCTTCCTTAGGCATGGATGACCAGCCCTGCACACAGTATTTCAGACATTATTTCACTGTTGCCTTGGATGAAGAAATCTATTTTTAAAATTAACTTAGATTTACGCATTTAATTTTTACTATTATTATCTACACCAAGAAACTTAAAAAATATCAAAATCATCTTTTGAGCTCATACCTCAGTATTTTGACACAAACCTGGGAAAATTAAGACTTGAGGATGTTTTTCCTCATGCTGCATTCCAAACTGGAGACTAATGAAAATATCTCTGTCTATATACTGTTATGTCAGAATCAAATAATTCATACCACATACCTTAAATAATATAATGGACAAAGAAATAACATGCTTCTTAGTCTCAATAACCTTTTCTAAACATCCTATTCAAGGTTATGGGTGGGTTATAAAGACTGTATCTGTTTTCCAGAAATTGAAAACCTGTGCTAAAAACCATAATGGTTATGGAATACAAGATACTGTAGCAGTCCTTAAAGTGCACTTAATTTTATCCCTACATTTAATTATTTCTTTTAAGATTTTTACTAGGTTTTCCAATTGCTGATGCTTTTTTCTCATTAAAGTGATAAAATGAGTCAACTGTTACCACTTTAAATTTTGTTAAGTAGCCCCAGGATGGCACCAACAGTTATGCAAAGCTTAATGGCCAGAATGCTTTGATTCTTGACTGCTATGAATGTAACCTGCATCTGTCATCTAAGCAACAATCTCACAGACTATTGTAAATGGAACAGGGCTTTACAGTTTTGGTTGTTTTTTGCTGTTGTTGTTGTTTTTATGTTCTGTTTTGTTTTTCTTTTTTACAGGAAGACCTCTGGCTCCATATGACATATGAATGTGAGTGTGCGTGTGCTTGAGTGTATATCTTCAGCTCAGACAGCAACTTGTGAAAAAGCAGGTACATCTTAAGACAGAAAGAATGTTATTCTGATTTATACCACTATGAACTTAGAATGACTACTGAAAAAGTCATTAGATAGAAAAAACATGTACCAGTTTAGGTAGACATTAATTCCATTCTTATGCGACTGAATGGTCACCTTTTGAAATTCAAGATGCGGAATCCCAGGGCTGCCATTTTAAAATTGGCAGAGAAATTTTTGTCCAAGACATCAGTATTTTACAAATATTGTCAAAATACTTCTCTGTAAAAATTACTACCCTATCACCACACAAATATTTTTCTCCCTTAAACAGAGGAAATGCAGGCAAGCTCCACAGAGCAAGTTCTAAGAGAGGTAGGACAAGACCCTGGAATCTTGTCTACCATGGAACCACCTCCTCAAAATGCACTCCATCACATTACATTTATGCAAGCAAAATTAAAGTCTAAACTACTTTCTTAACTTCAAATTCTTAGCAATTCGATCGTCTGAAGGACTGTTAGGGCTCTTGAGTTACTTGTAGGAACAGATATCTTCAGTCATCTAAATCAGCGAAGGGGAAAGAAAAATAAAAAGGTATGTTCTTACAAGCTATTCTGTGAGGAATTTTATTTGCACTCAATTGTCTCATCTACAGCTCTGAGTACATTCACTTGTACAGCATAGTTGAATAAGACTTGGCCGTTAAAAAAATCTTCATAAAAATTAATGTCACAGCTTCATAAAAATTATTTTTTTGGTTGCTTCCCCTGTCTTCTTGAACCAGATTTAGCCTGCTGGAAAGTTAACAGAATGCTCTTTCATGTTGAGCTATCAACACAAGGCACTAAAATTCAGCTTTGTGAGCATCCTGAATAAGAAAAATTACATATTTCATTTTATTTTTAAATCACATCTTGTCAAAATGAACCATGTAGAATAGCAGGGACTCAGTTCTTCATGCCTAACAGTAATCACTAACTTTGTCTCATTTCAATTCGTGTACCTTGTGTGAAACAGAGGGGCAGATAACAGGAGCTCTGTATTCCACAGTGGCAGATTTTCTTTTCTACTTAATAGATGCTCTAAATAGAGCACCTGAACTCCAGAAGTCAATTTATACCACTGTCTTGATTTGCAGCTGGGTTAAAGCTTTAGGGCCCAATTTTGGTCACCCTCCACACATGCAACTCTCTTACAAGTTAGTGCAAGCTTTGTTACGAGAATTGAGATAAAATATTGGACTAACGCCTAGCTTACTACACTTCAAAGAGTAGCATTTCAGCTAAGGGAGCAGAGAAAATATACCTATGCCAAACACAGTAGTCATCTTCCATTTAGTGCACCAGAACTTTCACATCATTACTGAGAAGAAAATTCTAACTACCCTTAGTAAAAAGGAAATAGCACAGCTGTAACCCCAAATATCTGTGGTTTCTAGGATGCTTAGAGAATGTAGCCAGCAGTGGGCAAACACTAATACTATATTTCTTAAAAAATGTAAGTGTACTTGCCATATGTGTATATATATATATGTGTGTGTGTGTGTGTGTGTATTTGAAAGAAAGCTTTAAAAAAAAAAATGTAAAATGCTTCCCCTCCTCCCCCCCCCCGTAAAACCAGGACAAAGATTGTGTAAACTGCTCCCTGTGCCATCAATCGTGGCTGGAGAACTGGAATGCTGCTGACAGCAGTTGCTATTCTTTTGATACACCAGATACATGCCTCGCATTCCCGCGGCAGCTGACACCACAATTACTCCTTGTATGGCCAAAAGGGGGTGGGGAAGGAGGGAGTTCTTCTGAAGAACGTTTAGTTTCCATGGATAAGCCTAGTTTCTTCTATTGCAGTACTGTCAGATGTCGGAATCATGAAGTCTTTATAGTCTAATTCCATTCATACATATCTTTTGCCTTTTAGTAAAGACTTCTGGGAGGAACGCTTAATGAGTTGCAACCTTGTTTTGTGAAACTTTATGCCAGTGAAACTGGGGTGGAAAGAAAAGAATTTTCTTGGAGTCAAGTTCCCTAGTACATGAATGAAATGTCTACTGAAATCAGGAAAAGTTTTGCCTAGTGAGATTTTTTGCTTTCTTTTTAAACTTTCCTGATTTGAAAATGATTTCTGACTAAGGATAGTGCAGACTTGAAGGTTTACTAAATGCTTGATTTTGTAAAAAGCCATACATGGCAGCAGAATTTGTGTAAAGAAACAGTGGGTGTTGATCACTAATTGAACTTGACATGTATTTTTCTCTTAACGTAAAATCACTCCAGTGATTACAACAGTTTCATAATCTCCAATATCCAAAAACAATTAAAGGTTCTGTCTGGTCTCCAGTAATCAGATTTGGAAATATGCCCATAACCAAAGTGCTCTATAGACTTTAAATAGGGATACAAATATATATATATATATATATATGTATTTAGGGAAATCGCAAACTGGTTCAGAAGTTCTATGTTAAAGACATAGAGATGCATGAAAATTAATGTGGCTTTTTTTTTTTAAGTAGCTAAAAGTTGCATGTTAGCACACCCTCAGAAATCTCTGTTGCGTCATGATGAACGGACAATTTGTGCCTAAAGGTCAACATCTTTTCCATTCACCACAGTTGGAATGGAAGTCGAGTAGGCTGATGCAGAACTGCCAAGACTGCTGTTTCCCGTGCAGGCTACATAATTTTTGCCCTTCTCAGAAGCTGAAAGGGAAGGCAGTGCAATCTATTGGTTTGCCTCCAGCTCAGAGCTCAAGATGCATTGGGGATTTAATGATTTGTGTGTGTTATGGAACAGCTTTGACACTGATATGTTTTAAATAAAAGTCATGTTCTGCTTCCCTGACTTAACTTATAATTTGGTTATCCAAATCCAGACTTCCCAGGGGCTCTCGTAAGACATTCCAAACAAACTTTTCACTCCTTTTCCTCTTATGCCTGCATTTCTCATGTTATCCTATTCCAAGACTGACGTTTGCTATGAGAACAACCAGAAGGTACCTTTCTGCCCAAGCAGGGAAAGAAATAACTTCTGCAGAATCCTTACCCTTCCATTGCGAACCCAGACCCTGTTATTGCTAGTCCTGTCAATAGTCACACACAGCTCTGAAATAATTTGATCCTCTGCTTTTACGTTTCATTTTTTTTAAGGCTTGAGGATAAACTGGGACAAAACTAACATTTATTTCCCCTTCTTCTGATTTGTACCCTTCCTACTTACCATGATGAGAGAGAATGATGTCTGAAATATAGCGTGCAGGTTTTTTATTACTGCTCATTTGAATTCTTACATGATACATGATATTTGTATCCTAGACTCTCCTTAAAATGATATGCTTATCTCTACAGCACTCAAATACAGAAATACACAGTAAAAACTAGGTTTTGCATTCTATTCTCTATTTCCTCCCCCTTCAATATTAATATATTAAGCAAACATTAATACAGTATGATCAAATGGGTAGAGCTTTAGGCTACTTGTGAGCAATCTGCCATGCGACCACAGTTGCACCGTGCTGCCAGTGCACTCCACCATTGACCAGTTTCTTCTCGGGAAGCATTTTCTACCAAGAGTTCCTTCTACATGAGCATCTTAAGGTGCCTCGTAGGCAGGAAGTCAGTGAGTGCTCTGCTCCTCCTTATTTCAAACTTGCTGTTCTTTGAAAGAAGGTTGAAAGAGATGTATAAATCAAACGAAAAGGATTTTCAGAAATGCTGCATACAAGCGTGGAAAAGTCAGAGCACGAGTGACCTGCCCAGCAAACCAGTGCCAGAGCTAGAAGACCCCTTTGCAGCCCCCTACTCCAGCAGCGATGCAGCTCTATAATTGAAAGCCTGCCAGGCTCCCCAGGCTGCACAGAGTGGAATTGGCATGAATTTGACCTGTGGAAGGAAAATAGTTGGGGCGAAGGAGTGGGAGCTGCCCAAAGGTACCATCTCTCTGCTCGGGCAGAGCTCACTAGAGGGAGCACACACACCGCTGCCTCCCCTCGCTACGCCGCGCTCTGCCGAGGGCACCCGCTCCCATTTTCCAGTCTCCTCAACTGCTGAAAGCAAAATGAAAAGAATAACTCGTAATGAAGAGACATCAAAAAATCACCGTTGCAATTTTCTGGGGAGGGTTTTCCTTTAAGGAAATTTGGGTTTAGAAGGCTGATCATTCTGATGGGAAAAATACAATACTAGTAAAAAGATGGACTTGTTAATGAAAAAATCCCATCTCTCTCTCCAGAAACACACAGGTAGTTTTTCCACCCCTTCCCGTTTTCAACAGTTGCACTGGGATAATAAAATAATCTTGTTACCATACGGTCTGAGCAAAGAAGAGGAACCACGGAGTCTTGACAGACTGTGAAATGAAGACTTGTTTTTTTCTCCACCTTTCATCAGTTTATTTTCCTAATCCTGTATTGCTGGTAGACTCTGGTGTAAACAATCGCATAGCCATATGATTAAATACCATCAGCGGGGTCTGTTGGGCAGCAGCAGCTCTTCTGGAAACGCCTGCTGCAAGCTCAGACTGAAGTCATGAAAGAGGAGGCTGTGCTATGGAACAGCTACTCTGCGGTTGCTTGTACCCACCTCTCCAAAACAGACCAGTGATGCATCTTCAGGCAATTTTTTTGCAGAGGTATATGCCAACGCATTGTTGATTTGTTTAAAACACAAAGAGCTTGTGCATTCGACTTACTATTTTTTCAGTTAGGAACTTTTCATAATTAGCACACAAATCACCTGAGCCCGATGCTGATGGCAGTTCTCTGGGGTCTAAAACAGCCCTTTGAAGTTCAAGATGCACATCAACTCCTTCAGTCTGCACATTCGCACGTCCACCTTCTCCATCTCCTCCGTCCAGCTGCAGATGCTCTGGATAGCACCTTCTGTTTGATGTATGCACCTAAAGCAACTGTTGCACGTCCCAGACCCTGCTCCTGGCTTCTCTCCTACCCTCTTTTCTTTTTTTCTTTTTTTCTTCTTCTTTTTTTTTTTTTTTTCCCCTCTTTGATTTTACCTTTCAAATAGTTATGCAAGAAGGCTGCAAATGCCCTTCTAGACCCATTTATGAACTTCTGGCGAAATTACCCTTGATTCTCCCCTTCCTCTGCATTCTTCACGGGCTGTTTGCATTTGCTACTTGTTTGACTTGCACAGTTCTTCGGGCACTGCTGCATGAAGGAATTTCTGTTCTAATCCTTATGTGGTGTGTATCCCACTCCTCTTCACAGCAGTCAGAAGATGCGTCTCCTCAGGAGAAAGACCAAAGTCACAATTAGTTAGTCTTGCAAGCAGGTACATGCCAAGATTTGATGATCATTTCAGAAATGTCAGGAGGTTAATAGCAATCAGCTCTATTTATGTAGGCATGTGAAAAACCATCACACGTTGTGAGTGTGTGTGTGTGTTGGAAAAGAAAAGAAGGGAAGAAGAAAAGCCTTTACAAATGACTAAAACTAATCCCTTTGTCTTAAAGAGTCACAGAGAAACATCAAGGCAGCCACCACAGCCTGCAAAGTCCAGTAACTTGGCAGCGTAAACCCAATGTCGCCAAAGAGACAACCTTTAAAAAGAAACTACTGTAGCCCTCTCTTGAGGAGTGCACCATTCCAGCCCTGGCAGATTGCAGTAGGTCTTGAGCAGAACATATTGAAGGTTTATTTCTCTAATAAAGGGAGTAAGTCGCTTTCTCTGCATCTGGATGAAAGTGATCTTTCGGCAGCTGCCACAAAATCCTTGCCTGGTGGTGGTAACTGGTAATCTTTCCCCACTGTTGCTCAGCAATTCTAGCAGGCTCATGCGACACGTTTTTCCAAACAAATACAGATAACCAGTTTATAAAAAAACCAAACAAACCCTAGTCAGTACAAAAAAGAAAGGCAATGTTTTTCAATAAGGATGACAGTTTTCTCTATGTGCATTTTCTCGCTCTTTTTTCAAGCGGTTCTCTGACATTTTTAAATTGTCTTTAGTGCCAAACCTTCATTCCAAATAGATCAATCCAAACTGAGCGTGATGCAAGAATCAATGTGGCTTGGGAAGAATTAAACCCATTTCTCTCTTGAGTCTTTGAAGGCTCTTAAAGTGCCAAATATTTTTCCCATTAACTGTACCGTAGCCAACTTACTAAATAGCTGGAATATGCTTCTTAATTTTTTAAAGCATTGTTCTGAATTAGTGAAAGATCAATCTTTAAGGAGTATTGGCTGCTAAGGGAACCTGACAAGCTACCTACACAGATATGTACCTACACAGGCATCCTTATCCAAGGAATTCTCGACCTTCCACTTCTAGCGTTGCATACTCCAAGACCTGACAGCTGAGAGGCATTTCTGTGGCAAAGATCTCACTTTTACTATCACCGCAGGGAAAATAAAATGACCTTCTAAATCATGAAGAAGCAAACCTTTAAACAGTGAAACAGAATTGCTCAAGCTTTCCTGAAATTCTTTGCCTGCTCCTTTAGCACTTGCTCAATTCTTGTCAGTTTTGGTAGCTGCAGAAATATTTGTCAAGCACATCAGCTACTGAGTTGGCAGCATTGTTTGTTGAGACACTTTTCTGGTGATTCCCCTCTGAAAGTATGACAGTTTCTTACAAGCCAAGAAGAGAACATGCAAGACATCAGCATGATTCTGGGAGACAATTGGATAAGAAAGCTTAA
Source organism: Aviceda cuculoides (assembly GCA_035590195.1). NCBI lineage: Eukaryota > Metazoa > Chordata > Aves > Accipitriformes > Accipitridae > Aviceda > Aviceda cuculoides. The sequence goes on from JAVJGG010000031.1 coordinate 11,305,261, forward strand.
GATAGCACAACACAACTTGGTCTTCATGAAAAGGTGGTCTGAACAGTCATACAGTAGTACTTGAAGGTTACATCTGAGGAAAGAGAATATAGTAGGAAAACCCTTTCTCTGTTAGAACCCGATTTTGAATCAAAGCTAATTGAGAAATTGAACAGGAGAATCCAAAGAAATAAGCAAAGTTTTTTATTTAAAAAAATAACCAGTAATCAGCCACAATTGGGCCACGATCCCAAACAAGAAATGGAAGCTTTTCCTCCATCATGCGCATCTCCTTGCCCAGCAATGAAATAATGTGATAATTCTACCCTTTGCCAAGTTTTTCCAGGCACAATATTAAGCACACCCAGCCTCATCTCTGCAGGCTGTTGCAGGGTTCTCTATTTCTCTAACAAGAAGTACCTTCACGAGCAACTTTCACTGCATCAGACTTTTGCACCAACTCCAAATCAATCAGTGGTGAAACTGTACAAGCTCTTTGAAAGGCAAGACCTCACATAGTCAGAACTCACCTGTTGTTTCCTCTCCTCACTTGAAGATGGATATTGACCTTGCCATTCTGGCATGCGTGGGCATACATGATAATAAACCTTTTATAAACACCACAAGCACCACTTTGATTGAGAGCAGTCGGTTCACGTTGGAAGGGAGATGAGAGGAAAAATACCTTAGGAAGTTATTTTGCTCCCAGTCCATTAGTAAAAGGTCTAGATAATCTACTACATGAGCACTATTTGAGCCACTGAAATGCCTTTAATTACAGCTCTCATAATTGGAGTTACTGCTATAATAAAAGGGCAAAAGCTTGATCTGGTTTGCTTGAAAAAATGAGGGCCCTATTAAAAATTAATTTATAATAGCAGGCTTTATTCTGAAAAGGGCATATTTTTTCAGACTGATTTTATGTAGTGCTGATATGTTTTCAGTAAAGGAATGGCTTTTCCCAGGGCTAATGTTACTGTGATGGGAGCAGAGAAGGTACCCCTTTACTAAATCTGGATATGGGCAGCTGTATGTTATGGTCTGGCTCAGTCTCTTCTTTTGCATTCAAGATGGTTAGTCTGGTAATGTTTGAACTGTTTTTTCACAGTGTGTAATGCTTCGCTAGGTGCTTTATTAAATTCAGAATAAACTAACACATTCAAGTCACTTCCACAAAATGCTCCCCTGAGTCAGAGAGAGACACTATCACATCTGACCAACTAAAGAAATTTCCAATCTCACTCTACAGTTTCTGCCCCTCTGTTGGAGTTTGTTTTGCTGAATGACATCAACATTAAATTAAAAGAAGCAGCAAGGAAAATCCCTTGTCTCAGAAATGCATTTGGGACTAGCTAAATGCATGTGGAAAAGAGGGGGAAGTAGAGCTGGTCAGGAAGTTTGTGATAGATAGACTTCATCAAAATGAAACTTTTGTAGTAAAGGGACCGTATTTCCAATGTCTGTGCTTGTTTTTTAACTTATACTTAAAGTACATTGTCGTGGACAATTAACTCTATCCCAGCTGAAACCAGGACATACATATATCCAATTTTCCAGTCCTAAAGTAAAAACTGATTAAGGCATTGACAACGTAAAAGTGAAAAGAATGTGTAAGTGGTGAAAATTGAACTGAAAGTATTAAAGATTGTTAAAATTCCGTTGATCAAGCCACATCCTTTTCTCCCTTCAAAACACATGCAAACACACAGTCTGTTTAAGAATAATTTCAAAGTTCTAAAGTTTGCCTTCATCTCTGGTCAAATATCCACTCTAAGAATCTCTATACCTGCCTATATTTCTTTAGTAAAAGAGATTAGCCTTTGTTCTGAAGCAGAGTGCTGTAGGGCTAAAGATAATTCAGCTTCAGTGTTACACCTGGGGACTCCCCACCTGCCTCAGCCACAGACAAGGAATACCTGCTGGTTAAATATTGGCTTGAACCACCAAGTCAGCCATGACTGGTATTTAAAACACCACAATAGATACAGTTTAGAACTACAGAGAAGGCAGAAAAACTCTGCTCAAAGTGCAAGTATATCTCATTGAATCCAATGACATATTTAATAGAACGCCTGTTCACAAATGAAGCTCTGGAGAAAATTTTATGGCAAACAGAGGGATCTAAAAAAAGACAAAAAACCTAAAAGAGTAATTGAGCAGAAGGTAAAAAAATAGTTGTCACAATGTTAGTCAGAAACTGTGAATTTTACCTCCTTGAAAATTCTGCTTGGCAAAATTTTTGTTCAAATTAAAGCTTTCTAGATGCCAGACCAGTAAATGTAAGACAACTTAATCACTTGTAGGAGTCTGGAGACTTGAGATACAAATTGTGATGCAAATCCAACATTTTTAGGCAAATAAGTGCATAAAGTATTCTGCTGGAATGCATAAAAAGCTTTAAGTGTCTTTTCCCATATCCATCAGTATAGTGTTACGTACTGAAAAACCAAGAAGAGTTGGCATTTTGTGCCTAAGCTAATCTGAATGTGCAAAATAATTAATTCTACAATTCTGGCTTACCCAAATCCAACAGTTCAGCTTTACAAGCACCTGTGCTGAGTCCAATAGCAATCAACATAGTAACTTGCAAGAAGATACTTTACATAGACCTCTTTATATTAAACTGCCTTCCACATCTGGTCACTGCACTTACAGCGATGTGTTTTCAATGTAATACTCAGTGGCAGATTTCCTCTGTGAATCTGGGCAAACTACTGGGGTTTTTGTGTACATTAATTTCCCATCTGTCTAATGGTAACAAGTCTTTTTTTGCTTAAGAAGGGTGTCCTGGGAATATGTAAGTTAAAGGATGAAATGTGCAGGTACTCTAGCAGAAAAGATTGTGCCAGCAAAACAAAGAGCAAGCAAATCTGAAACTACTCACAACTCTCTAAATGACTAGCTCTTAATATTCAGGCAAGGGCTGGGAGCTGTAAGCCACACACAATGTTTTATAATTTGTGTTTTTCTGAGGGTAGGGGAATTAATTTTGTGGTTGATGGGTGCCCACTCAGACAGCTTAGGCTCTGCAGGCACAGCCCCTGAGTGGAGCAATATTTAGTAAAAACATGTCACTGATACCGGTGGCACAATGATGGAGGGCAAAGGGCTGCCAGACGTCATTGGGTCACATCAATACCTAGATACCAGAAAAAGAATTTTAGAAAGTGTTCATTTGCTGCAGCAAAAGCAATAATCACAAACAGAGCTTCCGCAGGAACATTTTCTGACTTTGAATGTATTATCTATCTGGTGACAGCAACAGCCACTTTGGAGACTTATAAAACCAGACAACAAAACCTGTCCTAGTAGAAATATCTACAGTGAAGGTTGTATGAAGGAGATAACTGGGTTGCAATCAGTCTGGCCATTTTCAGTGTGCCAGGTTTTGCAGGACCAGCCTCTTCACGCCGGAGTTCTGTGTGACTGTCCCTTTTCTTGCCTCGATGCACTGCCCCTGGTTATTCTCCCCTCTGCTGATGGTGCTCAGTTTCCCTGTTCTGCAGACACTCTTGCAGTTACCCTTCCTCACCCCTCCCTCCTCAGTTGTTCCTTGATGCCATGACTTTTTCTCCATTACTCTCCTGAAAAGCAGTCCATGAAGGACCTCAATTGTCTATGCAGCTGTAGGGGTTTTTTATTAAATATGAAGATGAATTTGATAGGCCCACATTTTCACCAATTGTCTTAGTAAATCACTGCTATCCCACTTCTGTCCTTTGTCACTTAGCTTCAGCATTTTACTTTGTCATCTCCACTTGCTGCCATCGCATCTACTTAGGCTGTGAGCTCTTCAGAATAAGAGCCTTGTTTTTCTGTACAGCAAGACACTTGTTAAGTGCAAGGCTTTGTAAAATAATGAAGATTTTTCTCAAGTCTCCGTTAATACATTGGTGATCTCAAAGCAGTTCCAAACAGGCAGGCAGGCATGTAAATGCCTGGCAGAAATTGGTGCTCTCAGCAAGGAGGTCAGGGTCTGAAAAGCCCCTAAAGACTAGCCATTTTGATGCACTTGAGAACAGCTAGTATGAAATTGGTTCCATTCTCTTTTAAAGGATAAAAAAAGCACACCTAACAGCAGCCAAACTCTGCTCCCATGGAAGTCAAAAGCTTTGGCATTCACATTAATGCAAACAATTGGACAAATGCCAAGTGCTTTCCAAAGTCCTGTCCCACACACCTGGTTTATATTCAGCATATGCATGTATGTATCTTAATGACTGCACTTCGGCTAGCATTACTAATAAAAAACCAAATAAACCCACAGAAGAGACCAATATTTTTCACTTAATTTTTATGATGCTTATTTATTAGCCATGCAGTCTTGTAAGCATTGCGGTATTTCCCAGTGTGAAATAATAATAAAAAAACAAAACCAAAAAACAACCATAAATGAAACATAAAAGCATAAAATAAATCAAACAAGCAAAAATACATTTTTAGCTACTGCTGAAATCAGAACTCTACATGTGAAGGCATTAGCGTGGCAGTAGTACTGGAGAGCTAATTAAACTCACCTTGCTATTTGTTCTTCACCTCCTCACCCCCTCTTTCTGGCATTTCAAGGACCATAGAGATGCTTCCAAGAGGCGTGTCAGAAGGCATGTGGACACATGTCCAAACCCACTCAGTGCTAGCAAACGAATGGCTATCAACTTGGTACCTGTAGATGTTGTTGAGTTAGCAGGAAAACAAGGTCTTACTAGCCCCATGCATTCTCTATGTTTTAACACAACAGTAGCTGTCGCATTTTCAGAGCAGGCAGAAGATGCCCCAGGGAAGTGGAGACAACAGTAAGCATCGACTGCGGAGGACAGACAGGATGCGCGCTTGCTGTGGATGTTGCCTACCTGTTTCTTTCTTTCCAGTGTTATTTTTACTCTCAAGTTGCTCTTACTTTTGAAGTGAAGCATGACTTGCACTGCAGAGTGCTTCAGATTCACCACTTTGTTTTGGGCAACAAAGAAATAGGAGAGTCCTCCCAAGGCAAATTATTATACCCCCAAATACAGCCCAAGGAAGAAATTTCTGCCTAGCTGATACACTGCTTAAGGGACACTGCTGCATATTGAAATATGGAGAACCAAGGAAAAAGGATGAGAGAGATTTGGGTGGCAGAATTTAAAACGAGGTGGTGGAGGTGGGGGGGAGACAATTCCATCCCAGGTAGTACTGGCATCCTGTAGTCACACAGGGTCTGCCAAATTGAAAAGGTCTGCCTTTCCAAGAGCATCCTAAATTGTAGGCCACTTTAAAAGATACTTCAGGATAGATACACAAACGTTTTTGAAAATGTGAGCTGTCAGCATGAGGGCAGAAACAGGCGGCAGGGTGGGTGCAGGTGCCCTGGCAGTCAGTGGGTAGGTAGAAAACCCACCACCAGGGCAGAGGAAGACATTTTGACCATAACCCACCCCCTTGCTCCAAACCAATAAACAAATCATCCCCCTCAAATGTCAGCTCGGCAGGACAGGGCTATTCTTTGCTTTCCAGCAAGTGTCAATATACCATCTAAAAAGGTACTTTGTGATTATTTTCCCTTTCCTTACTTAGCTTAAGCGTTCAGGCAGCTGTGGTCTAACACTCTCCTGTGCCTCCTGTGAAGATGCAGACATCGTCCTTTGACAGTACGTGCTGGGAGAACATGGCATACTCTCACAACTAATCTTTGCTAACAGGGAGAAAATGACCTCTTGGGTAAAAGTTTTTCCCAGATTTATGCCTCGGTTTACCCAGCAGGACGAATATGATTGCCAGAAGGAATCTAAAAACTAGTTCAAACTAGGAAATGACATGAGCTCAGATCCTTACCTGCTCAGCAAGAGCCACTGCAGGTAGTCTACAGAGGCTTTTGGTGAAGGCTCAATGAGATATTTCAACTGTAACCTGTTAAATTTCTAAGTAGTGCAAGTAAGTGTGATAGTACAGAGCCACGGGGCCCGGCACTCTTGTTAGCTTGCTATGTAAGCTTAAACTTGCCAACTATTTTTAGGACATAAGTGAAGCTATTCTGCCAGGAATTAACTACAGCATCAAGGACTAGGTTTGAAGGGAAAGGGCTCGCTATAAAACACCAGCCCCAGCCTCACCCAGCAACAGATGAAAATTACACTGAGCTTTCTGCTGTTTAATCAGTTCATTTTTTCATGCATTCAGGCATCAACCAATTTATACTTAAGAACCAGGAGTTTATGAAAAGCGGAAATATTCAAGCAAGGCATATGACCAAGTTGCAGTGCCTAATTTTCAAAATTATTTCAAGACCTTCTTTTTTTCTTTTCTGATGAAGCAACTGCTGAGGCAGGAGGAGGTTGCTTGTCTTCTCCCCCAGTGACAGTATGCCACAGCGATAGCCTCCTCCCTGGCAGAGCTGGCAGGATTTGCCAGGCAGCACAGCATAGCTCCAGGTGCTGCTAGCCCTGCAGGTGAGCTGCTCCCCGTCCCTTCCACTCCCGTCCTACCCCTTGCTGCTGGCTGCCCTTCACGCTCTGCTCCTCCTTCCTCTGCTAGCCAATCTGGCCAGCTCTTTCTCTCACTTCTTTGCCCTCTTCGCCTTTTTCTTTCAGATATATCTATTAAAACTAACAAAACCATATGCAAAATAAATGCATTTTAGGGCTGCTTGGTGCCTGCTTTAAAGTATCTCTCTTCCTCTCAATCAGATGTCCAAAAATCCTCATCTTACTGGACTCCCATCTGCCCAGTGTAGCCCTCAGTCTCCAGGCTAACAGAAGGCATTGCTTTCAAATAAGCTTTTTTACATTATTTCTATGCTAGCCAAGGGAAGAAATCCTGACTTGACCCACAGCTCCACTGAGATTAATGGACCCATTAATGGGTTCATCTTTAGACCTCTTCCTAATCTTTCAAATTCTTTTGTCCCAGCCTTCCTACTATTTAATTTCAACTCCAGACAGGTCAGTCTTATTTTTTAGAGTAACATTAATTTGCATTGTAACAGACTAGTTTTCACTTTCAAAAGTATCTGTGGGCAGTCAGAAGAGCCACAGACCACGACAGTCTGTGAATATGATCCCGGCTGTGGAGTATAGCACTTTGCAGCCTACAGCCACACGTGGCCATGCACGGGAAGAAAAATGGGAGCAAGGGGACAATGGCTATGAACGTGCAATTGCCAAAAGTTTAATGGGGCATAGAGTTAAAAGGCAGCTTGTTTTTTGCTTCTTTTCCTCTTTATTATAGTGTCCCTTAATTACTTCACTTCCTGAAAGTCTTAAGACAGACTGGTATCCCAGGGAAACGCATCAGTGAAGGGAAGACAAAGACTTGGCTAGCAAAAACCAGAAAGTTTTACTTCAGATCCCCCAAAACAGTTCCAAGTCTGCTAGGGAAGAAGTAGCCAAGGAGAATTTTGCAGCTGTCCTTACTAGTGAAGTAGAAGTAATGAAGTAGTAATCCAAAATAAATTAAAAAGAAATAAAAAACAACTTAATTTTAGGAACTGTTGATTCCTAATTTATCTAGAGATCATAAGGCATTTTCCGGGAGGCTCAGAATTATTAAGCTGTATGTGTGGTCACCGTTTATAAAAACCAACCCCTTCTCTGTTTTTCCAGTTTCCCCCAAATTAGGAACCTACAAATACATCAGCTTCCTCTGGATGCTTGGGATTGCCCAGGTGCAGCATTCAAAACTCCTCACGTTAGACTGGGATGGAGAGACATCACACACAACGTACATAGAGGCTTGCAAACTTGGGCAGTATCAGCCTATGAAACTGAGTACAGACTAATTTTTTTCATTTATAACCCTTTATATTATTGCAGGTTTTAATGCTCCCAAGTACTAAGGGAACATAAAACTAGTATCTCAAATTATTGCCTTATGTATGGAGACAGAGCCTCACAGTCTGCTTCTGGGGTACACTTTCATAATCAGTTAGGGAATTTCTCATCTTCAGAATTTAATAACCTGGCTAGCCCAACATAGAAAACAGCTTAAGCATTAACAATGTATAAAAAAACAATCCCAAAGCTTTAAAAAACATTGAGTTTTTATTAAAACATGTTTTTCAACATTTGTGCATATCATGGTTGCCACAAAAGGCTTGGGCCACGTACTTTTTCCTGCACTGTTCCCTCTTTTCACTCTCCTGATGCTGATGGGCCAAACCACAAGCAGATCTTCACACACACACCCCCAACAGCTCCACTGTTTTAAGATGTTACTGTTCCTCCATCACCAAAACTGGCCTAAGAAAACCCAAGAGCATTCCTCAGCCACCCAAGCGCAGAGCCCTGCTCCTCATCTCCCTCCAGGTCTTTGGCGCCGAGCCGCCAAGCTTTGGCCACAGACCCTGCAGGGGGGACGTCAGCCCCCGGCACGCGGTGGTACCGCGCACACGCGGAAACCCACCTTTCCCACTGCTGCAGGTGCCTTGGCAGCACGCAGATTCCCTTGGCTCTAGGCAAGATCAAAACCTGTCCTCTGGTATTCAGAGACAGGGAAATCGGTCTGTTTGTCAGCTGGCTGTCAGAGACCACTGCACGTTATCTTCGGGGGTTTAACTAGTTGTTCGCTACAAGGGCATAATCAAATATTCTACCTAGGAAGTTCCTTTCCTAGTGAACTCGTGTGCTAAAGATTCCAGTAAACTCAGGTTCCTCTCTGAAATTTGGAGACTCCTGTTCTTGACCTGAGAACAACTGATTTTCACAGGGAATATCAAAGGGAGGTGAAACAACCTGAGAGCACAAGTGAAAAAAAAAAAAAAGAATTATGAGAAATGCATGCGTTTTTCACATTTCCCTAATGCGGTTGCAACCCTCAACCCATTTATCTTTATTATGCTTACTGAGTATTTGAACTGCAAAGGATACACAGCTCTTTTCGATGTTTATTCATATGCCACTTATGCTAAAAACCTAGGTAGTTGGGTTTTTTTGCTTCTCTGAGAGATCAGTTTCCTGATTCTTTTCAGTGGCAAAATTTCCATTTGTTTTGATCATTTGGGCTTTAATATAAAAGAATTATGTTAATTCCAGGTGGATTTTACTTGTTTTACACCTTTCAGTCCTAAACTCAGTGTTCTTGTCTTTTTGTTTAAGCCGCAGTCAGATTTTCCATTTCACTGTGAAGTCATATATTGCAGTTTAATAAGTCATTCTAAACTGGCATTTGTCTTTTGTTTTTCAGAATCCTATGTGGAATTGCCTAGTTAGCTAAACTTTGTTCAGTCTGTTTCTGAATTAGGAAGATGCAAATGTCAACAAAGGGGTGAATCAGTCTCATATTGCTCCATACGGCACTACATCGGGAGTAGAACGTCTCCTCTGAGTAGTATGTTGGTTTGGGTGTGCTCCAAGACAACAGAAGGACCAGCATCACGGCTTACCCTGTTATATTGCAACACCACGGCTCTGCTAATGTGAGTTTCTCTATGATGGTAGATGAGTTGCCTAAAGCATAGCTTTTCATCCACACTTACTAAATTTGAGGTAATCCATTGCCCAGATACCTCAGGTTTGATTTTTAAAACTGTTGAGGATGTCAAAGTCCTGCTGACATTAAAGGTGAATCTACTCTGAACAAGCATGGCACTACGCAACAGTAAAACACTCCGAGAACTCATTTTCCAAGTGTCCCAAATTTGGTACCCGAAATAAGTAGAAACTGGTGATTCCATACAGTGCCTTAGCTATATGCCTGTGAAAAAGGAGTGACTGCACCCGCAGCACGGGACTGCTGCTTCAGGAAAAAGTGCGAAGGGACCACTCGAGCATTTGCATGGAAAGCCATACTGCAGAGAAAGCACCTAACTCTTTTCTTAATCTTAATAATGAGCAACAAAACAGTGCAAACAGTAAAGAAGTTATTTGCACTCTGGACTCTATGCTACATCTGTCAGAAAGATAGGACTTTTTGGCATGATCTATTAAAGCACTGACAGCTTTTGAGGTGAGGTGGAAAGTTCAGCCTCCACAGAGGGCAATTGTTCTTTGTCACCAGAGAGCTGAGAAGGAAAAATTGTTACTCCCAGCTGAAGGTTTAAGCTGAACTAGAATCATACCACCAGAAAGACTGTTTACACAGTTCTGCTTTTATAGTTACTGTCTTTTGATATTTGGGTGAGAGAGTATTAATGTGCCTTGGTGTACAGGAGCCCTCTCCAATTTATCCACTTGACTTCTCACATCTTTTCTTCCCATCTGAACTTTCGTAACATTCTTAATCAAAGGTCACAGGAGACACTGATACACAGGCAAACCTTATATATGGCAAGGCAAAGTTATCACACCTGATAAATCCAGGCCCTCTCTAACATTTCAGAATCTCTCAGAAGACAGAGGCTGGACTTAGGGACGTTCTCAGTTGTTTTCAAGCAAATTCTTATATCTACATATGTTCATGCCCTATATATATACACTTATATAAATTTATACATGTATGTATTTGCACATTTTAATTCAGTAGGTTCTAGGAGGACCACAACTACTTCCCAGTTCATTTTTCCAAGTAACTAAAAAGCCAGCACTGAACTGTAATAAAATTAATGCTTCCCATTTCCAACGTAAATGAAAAAAATCCCTCCCTTTTACACTGCAAAACTGAATAATTCATTTTCAAAACAACAAAAAAACCCCTTTTCAAGTGTGTTTTGAAATGTTCATGGGAAAGACTTCATATTTCATTCTGCCCTAGCTTTTGCTGTCTTGCTCAATATGACAAAAGTCACCAGCAAAAGAACAGGAATAAAATGTCTCTTGGAGGATAAATCCTCTTGCATCATCACTGTGAGCCATGCGACATACATTTTTAAGCATCTTGCCCCTAACATCAGTATTAAGTGGCTGCAGGAAGCATCTTTCGGGAAGCGCTCAGCATCCCAGGCTTTTATCCACAGATTGGACTGACTTCTGGAGAATACCACTGTAACAGCCCACCTGCAGTGGATCTAGAGACAATGGCTATGCATTTGGAAAAAGGGTTATTGAGGGTTGTGGGTTTTTACAATGGTGCTGACTATGGCCTTCAATTATGTTTAGCATGTGAAAACATTACATTTACTACCTGGGGATTTAACAATAATTTTAGCCTTAAGGGAAGTATTTAACTGATAGAGAAAATGAGGCAAGGAAAAGGTCAAAGAAACCCTCCAGCTTGCCTGCCTCACTCTGGTAGACCTGCAGAAAAGGAATAAGGCACACAGGACTATTTCTTTCATTCTCATGTATTGCATGGTTCAGTATATAACCTCCTTCAGCCTCCACTGCACTGTTCCTTGGAAAGAGTCACATGATGCACCCAAAAGCTGGGAATGCTCTTAATGGCATTATAAGTATAATAAGATTAGGCTAGTACTAAAAAAATGCCCCACACTACAAAAACCTCTTACGAATGGTAAAACAAACCCCTCTCCAGCTGAAACAGACAAATAAAGGGGAAAATAAGCCATTTCAGATCAAAATTTTGACAATGCCATGTCAACAAGAAAAAGAATAGAAAGCTTAAGAATACACAGTAACCTTTTGAGTCTTTGGATCTTCTCCACATATCCCATCACACTTTATCATACACAGCTCCCTACTGCAGCCATTGTCATTAAAGGTGAGCTGCTTCCGTTTTTTTTTAAGGCATTTGGGTGTATTTATTGCACAGAAGCACGTTTATTTTTCTGTGCAACACACTCTATTTCACCTCTGTGCCCTCTGTTTCTTTCCTGATGCTTCTTTTCCCCTCATGTTTGTTCCTTTATTCCTCCTTCCATCCCTTGGTTTTGGGCTTTTTCTGGTTTGAATTACAAAGAAATGATAAATCCTGTTCAGTGTTTTTACAAAAACATTTCATCTTTTATCTGAAGTGTTGACCCCACTGTAGCTGAAGGCTCTTTTCAGGTCTAAATGGTGAATTTCTTCCAATTTGACCTGCTGTCTCATGTGTCCTTTAGAAACATGATATTAGAGCAGAAAAGATATCAAGAACTACTGTGGGATGTAGAAAAGACCATAACCTTACAAAGTGAGTTTCTTCCAATTTCCTTTGAATATGTGTGATTTGGGGGACACTTCTTCCTTCACAGGAGTACCAAGTGTTGCATAGGGTCTCACCTTATGTGAAGAAGCACTTCCCAGTAACAAATAAGAATTTGCCCAATCCTCCTCAAAACAAATGAAAAAACTCCAGCTGATCTTGACTGCAATAGCAGGAGAATAAGATTTTGATACTTATGCATATAGATGTATATAAAGAGACACAAAATATGTAATTGTATTGAGAAGCCCATAAAGCATATTATAAAGCTCTGACATCTTAACAGCTGAGCTGCTGAGTTCATTTGCACCGCATCAAAAAAAAAATTGTTTCATAAGCAAATGCAAAGGTTAATGCAGGGGGATGCTTGATCCTGGGAAGCTATCTCTCTAAGACACAAAAGGTTTATTTCCTTCTTTTCCACATTAGTCCGCATTTCCAGGAAAAAAAGGTTTGTACTCAGGATAACCTGCCCATTATATATTCTGTCCCATTGGTAAAGCATCTGCCTTCTAAGCATAAGGGAGTTTTCACTCTCTCCTGGCTCTAGTATCTCTGTTTTCTAAGGTAACTGCTACTGTTTCAGGAGGGTGCTCTTTGTCTATGTAAAATTTGCTTGTTTACTCTTTAAAAATCTCATGCTTAGAAAAGGCTGAATGATGTAGTTTCCTTTTTGCTCCTGTTCGGTTTTCTCATAGTCAAAATCTCTATCCTCCATACAATACAAAAAATGTAAATACTGAATAAGCATAATTCTTAAAATTGTCTGAAAGCCCAGAAAAATTATTAGGTCAAAGTGACCACATAGCAGCTGATTTCTGGCTGCCCTGGGGAAATAATTTCCCTGGAGACCCATCTTAACCTTCCAGCACCACACCAATCATGCTCAAATTATCTGAGCTTTCTGCAAACACTAGCTTTTGCCCCATGATGACAGTGACCTAGTTGACTCTCCTCTGCTCCAGTCTAGAGCACAGTTACAGGCATGCTGGAAAACTTTGGGCTAGAAATAAGAGAACAGGTCAACATGTGACAATCTTATCAGTTCCCTCCCCTCTGACAACGAAGAAGGTGTATTTGTCAGTGGCTGAAAGATGGACAATCTTGATGAAATGTTTTGCTTTCATTCAAGTTTACAATACCTGACTGCCTGAACTGGGAATCAGTGGGTGAAAAAGCATTATTGAGTTTCTTATTCGCTCCCATTTATTGTCACTGATGGGGGAGGGGGTGACAGAGCTAATATGGTTAAGAGAAATCTGCTTTCAGTTTGCAGAACTCTGTCTCAAGCAAGACACAAAGCCTGACACCAACATTGGCCTATATTCAGTAACTGATGTGAAATTTGCAATTCCAGTTACTGTTTCTTGCCATGGACAAATTCATTGGGGGGTGAGGGAAAGAAGCAAAAGAAAGAGAGAGGAGGGAAAAAGATAAAATGCTTAGTTTTGTCACAAGCTTACTCTTGCTCTAGTGAACAGCAAAATCTCCAAGTGTTTCCATTATCTGTGACTAGCTTTCAGAATAAAATCTACCACAACACTTCCCATGTTCAAAGGTCACCACTTGCTAACTTACACAGGCAAGTCACAACAAGCCAGCCTCTGATACCTATTCTTAAGATTGGTAAAATAAGTGCTTTGCAGGGAAGAATATGAAGATCTAAGCATAAACATAATTCTAGGTCCCCAGATAAAATCAGATTAACTATCTGTGTGAGAGAGAGAGGGAGAGAGAACACTTTCCTCTGCCCCAAGTTACTTCCTGATCTACTTAATATTGATTCAAATGCTGTAAATACTTACATCCATTGCTTTTGGATGCAGAGATGTTGACTGTCATTCAAAACCTCATTATGTAGCCAGTAGACATCTCCATTGCAAGGAACAAGGAATGACGTCAAGAAAATCTGATAACTTGTCAAAGAAAACGTGTAGAAGACATGCAAGAACAGTGGCTTTCTTTACTTCTCTGCGATGGAGCATGACTCATTACATGCTCCTTCTTCTTTGACATGCCTTTGTACTCTCAAAGGGAAAGGGCAACATGGGACAGAAGGAAACACCTGAAGAAACAAACCAGATAAAAGAGACAAGACACGGTAACATGAGCATATCTGTATTAATGTACACACATTTTAATCAGATAGTAGTAAGCTCTGAAATCCAAAGATGGAGCTGTCAATGCTGATGAACACAGAATAATACCTGCTGTCAAAGTTGTGTTGCAGAAGATGGTGGCAACCAGAGTCTCTTGGAACCAATTAACTGTGGGAGGTGGAAATGCAATGTAAAAAGAGAAATAATATGGGGCAATAGTTTCCACAGCCAACCAAAAACTCATGTCAGGTGCTCTGGCAATGAATACTACAGTGATGTAATTTCTAATGTAGATTACTCTTTATATTAAAAAAAAAAAAAAAAAGTTCAAGCTTTCATACCTGCTAGTAACTTTTGCATGTGTCTTCTGTGTGGGTGTGTATATAGATATAAACATATGCATATGCATTATGTGTGTGCATTAATATGCAAATACCCCAAACGCACATAAAATTGGGTAGAAAAAAACCTCTTCCAAATTGCTGATATCATGCATGAGTGAAAGCACAAGCTTCTTGCAGCCTACAGAGAACAGAGTAAAATCCAGAGGGGACAAAAGAAGTTACAGATGAGGAAACTGGTATGCTGTGCGTACCACTCATATGACACAAGGCCCACGTGTCCATGGCTGAGACCAGTATCAGTGTTTCAAAATGCACATGTAAAACAGCTGAGACAAAATCTCTGTACACGGTGGTTGGGGCAGACAGTGGAGCTGAGCCAGCAACAGCATCGCTCTGTCGTAGGCTGAGCTAGTACAACTGTATTCCCAGTGCAGGAAAGGCCTTAAGAACTTTGTAACTCTCTGATTAGATTTTTAGTAACTTAACTGATTTCATTGTTGCAGGTAAGCATCAGTGAGTTTCTCCCACTGTTTTCATTCCTGGTGTTCTCTAATTAACTCATTGAGCTTTTTCTGAAGGAGATAAAAAATCCTCTTGGAATGCATCTTAAAAAACCTAACTAACTTCTTTTCTATTCAGAGTAAGCAGCTCTGATGCTCTGAGAAGGTTGCAACCTTCAAGACAGTTCAGCTGGCAAGGAGATGACTCCCACTTTCTGTACATGTAGAGCTGGATGCCTGAGCGTGCAATATCCTCTCCTTCCTCCTTTTAATTGAATGCCTCTGATAATATTTTCGCAGAATAAGCTGAATTACAATTACCATGAATTCAAATATTGACTTGTTTTATTTGTGAAAAGGTTTTTCTTGATTTGAAATATAAAGACAAAAGAAGTTCCTTGAAGCAGAACTGCTCTCTAAATCTACACGTCAGTAAATTTGCCTGACTCGCCATAAGCAAGGCCTCTGTTTATCAGTTCACCAGCTCTTGAAAAGGTTATGAAGCAGCTGTTTGCAAAACCTGTGGAGAGTCCCGCTGCTGAGGTAACATCCTATTAGTCCAACTAATGCAGCTGGGGAAAACCAGGCAAACTTGGAGCCTGATATCCTTATTCTATAACACTGCCTTTTTACATTAGAAACTAATGTGTACCATTCCTCCACAATCTGTAATGTGGCTCATTATAGCTTCACCATTAAACCATGTCTAAGCCGTAACAGAAGTACAAAGGTGTCAGATGTGGGGCTCTTGCTCAGAAGCATCATAGGGAGTTTTCAGGGCTCTTCTAACCGAACCTTATTACTGAAAAGATGCTCTAAAAGTCATCATTCGAGTGTGGCAGTGTGCCTCTCCCTCAGGGACAAGGGAGCAAAGACTAAGGGAAATAATTGGAGAAATTAAAAATCCTCAGAAAGCGGGAGAGATGAAGATGCAGAAAAGTGACAAGCAGTTATAGCATGGCCAGACATCTGTATGTTGCTGATAAACAAAATCTGTCTTGCTTGGCTCACCCAGACTAGAAAATGCAGTCTAGGTAACTACTAGCAGCCAAAACAATGCCCATTGTGCCTCTCTCAATGTTTTCTTTATAATGCTTATAGACTGGGAACCCAATAAATTTGAACCTGCTAGCCACAACCTCCATAAGTGTATCTCAAATTGCTTACCAGTTTTTGCAGCTGAGGAGATTTAATTGTAACCTCTCCTTGAGATGGGATGTCTTACTTTTCTTGCAGAGACTCAAACCCATGTTAAGCAGAAGACTATTTCATTTCTTTCTGGTAAGGCTGATTTTCTGCTGCTTTAACTCCTTGAACTATCTTCCCAAGGGCCAGACCACCATTAGTGCCAGCACAAGGGAAGAAAGGGGAGCGTCTGGTGGAGGTGAGAATGAGTTTGTTTCTTCAGAAGAGCCCCTTGAGCTCAGTGGCACTGTGCAAGGGCACCAGCAGGTTCCTCTTGGGCTCGCTGGAGCCATTATGGATGCATTCAGCCATCCGCCCAAGAGCAACAGCTCTGTGTCCAGGGTAGCAGTTTTCCTCTTCAAGGTGGCAATGCTGTACTGCGGGGCCAAACCTCTGCTGTCTCTTTCAGAAAAGGAACTGCATCGTTGTGCCTCACAGGAAGGGACTGCTCCTCCTGCCCACACACACACGTATGTACGTACGTGCTGGAGAAAGGCTCGGCCCCAGGTTCCACAATTCATCAGGAAAAATGAAATTGAAATGCACAGAGCTGAGGGAATAGAAACTTCAAGGTTTCATCTTGTAACGAACTGCCACGCTGCACATATTGGTAATGTAGGTCAATATGTCTTTTTTTTTTTTTTTTTTTTTTTTTAAACTGGCTAATGGGAACTGCTTATGACTTGAAGGCCAGTGCCTTGCTGTTCTGGTTTCGCAGCTAGGCACCTAAATAAGAAGTGACCTTAGAAATACAGCTTTGGCAAGGATGAGCACATGATTTCAGATTGCTCCCTGCTACCCAAAGGTACACTTGACTCACATTTGCAATGAAAGAGTTAATATAATTGTAGGGCCCTGATCTAGTCTGAGGCTTTGTTTTACAGGGCTTATCTGAGCTACATCATTTTCTCATTTCTACTAGAACCCCACAAATGTGTTTCCTGTTGCAGACTGTAACATCACTCTGGCAAGTTATTAATAAAGGTGTTCAGTGTTTTAACCCTGAGTGACCAAAATCCAATTTTATGCCCTGTACAGAATGTTCCTCTGAAACGATTCAAGGAAAATTAATGTTATTTAGCCTGAGGCTGAGAAGCAACAAGAGAATTAGCATGCATGTCACTGTGTTCAAATCCCTACAAAAGTTGACAATTCTATTTGCAAGTATAATTCCAGACTGTCCAGGGAGATGACAGACAGGCAGGTGCAGGCTAGCCTGAGAGAGAAGCTAGTCTGAGGCAGCACATGTACCATGAACAGAATGAATCCCCTTCTTCCTTGGAAAGATTTTAAGGACATACTTTAACGGATTGTTTGACATGAACCTGAGCATATTAAAGAAGAGAGGCAACAGAAGGCAAGCAAAGCATTAACCTGTGCATCTTCTCCAAGTCTTCTGTTTGCCAAGGCAGCAATATCCTCGTTGTCCCCTCTGGAAAACTGGGGAACTGAACATTCACATTACAAAGCAATGAAAGAAGTGCTCCTACTATAATAATTCAGGGAAAACACTGATGGTACTGGAATTCACTAGCAAGGAACAGCTTTTGTAGCTGGCTAAATGCAGGAGGGAGGCTTGACAGAGGCCATTTTGGCAGAAAAACTAGATGTTATGTTCAGTGTATTCTGAACAAGTACTTGGCACATGAAATGAACTCAGTTGAATGCATTCAAGAAGCAACAAGCTGTGAAATGTGTATTTAGCATAGTAGATTGGCAATAGTAGCTTCAGTCAAAGAAAAGACCACCTAGTTTCTCCAGGGTGTTCCTCCTGTTTGGAGATCTTGCCTACTGTAGTTTGTCACAGACAGTTTATATACATTTCATATAGTTTATTTTTCTGTAATTTGCCCATTAATAAAGGCAGGGCTGGTTTTCCAGTGAAACATTTATATTACTCAGAAATTAACTAACTTGGTAAACCTCATTAAAAATTGTCACTGCAGAACATGGTACTGCTTAGTCATCTATCTAGCATTGGTTTTTACCCCTGAGAGCGTCAAAGCTATGGCTACGGTGGTTAAAAGGTGTCTCTTCTGTCCTTAGTGCACAATCTCTGAAGGTCTGGGAGCCAAGTATAAAGAACGCTTTACACACTGACTGCTTGCAGTGAAACATGCCTCTAAGGAAGAGACAATTACAGATCCCGTTGCGTTTCTCCAGCAATCGGATTTGTTTGGCTAACAGTAGCTAATGGAACAAATTGTACATGAGAGCAAATATTAGCTCCAGGCTATGGCTTACAAGAAAGCTGAATATAGCCATATACTGGTATGAGACTCTAGGAGCTCACGCCCATACAATATACAGCTTGTCCAATGAATAACACTGGGGGTTTCCACATGAACCTTTTGTTAGCATGGAAGTATACAGTGCAAAGGCAACTTAATTCATGGAAATGGACAGATACAGGGGTGCATTTTCCCCAGGACTAATCCTTAATGCTTTTCTTATCCATGTGGTTAGAATAGCAGATTTATTTCATAATTTTTTTTACTCCTCTTTACATAAAAGAGATGCAGGTTTTAGGTTTGGATATTTTTTTTCCAAAATCTCTATCCAACATATTCATAGCATGAGTTTGAGACAATTATACTACTAAAACAAAAAAATAAATCAAGATTTTCCTATTTAAGGGTATCCTTTTTTAAAAATGTAGTTCTGGAAATTTTTGTTGTTGTTTATGTGACAGAGGTAAATCTTCTTCTTCAAACTTTTCTCTTAAATTCTCCAATGCTATCATTAGATGCATTTCTTCCAGAGCTATCTATTGAACCCAAATAATTAGCTAGACTACAAGAACTAGCTACATCTCCACTTTAGGGATAGATATTCTTCTTCAGGATAATAGATAACTCTTGCCTACTGATAAGCAAGAATGTTGTATTTAAAATTTACAGTCATTGAAATACAAATTTTGGATGTACCTTAACAAAATTGTAAACAGATTTATTGTTTTAAACGACACCTTATTTCCAAGAGGTTTGGTTTTTTTCCCCACCAATTGAGAAGGCAAAGTTATTTTAAGAAATGTAAAATACCACACAAAGTTGCACAAGCTTGAACTGTGCATTGGATTGCTTTCTAATTGTCTCTTCACATAGTGCTTTCTACAATTTGTTTTTACTTAACATCATAATTGAGTTCAGTCTCCTCCACTTCCCCAACAAAGCTTGGAAATAGTAGCATAAAATCTGATATTTAAAAAAAAAACCAACCAAAAAAACCAAAACATCATTGAGATCCTTCACATTTGCTCACTAGCTTTTTGGTTTTTTTTCATGGGCACTAAACTTCAAGTATCTGTGTAGCCACTTGCTTTAAACATATGCCATAACTTCCCACTTCACTATGTGACCCTGACACCTGACTTTTAGAAGAATACCTACTATTGAAAAATATCTGATACAATCATGGCCTAGCAATGATTGATTAAACACAGGCCTGACTTCTAATGAATTTCGAGCGACAGGCACCTATATTTAATGCTGAGACACTTACTTAGCAGTATTTAGCAATATGAACCCGAGGTCTGGATCAGGTTGCCATTCTGTCAAACCCCCCAAATTTAACAACCAAATCTCTTTTGGCTTCCTCTGATAGACCTCTGGCTTTTCAGTATGTAAATTAGGTCTATTATAAACTTACTGACCTGCCCTACCACTAAATGTTTAGCACAGCTTTTTATTCTGTCCTTGCACAATATAAGTTGTTTACATGTTTGTTCTTTATTTAGGAGGCTGATTACTACAAGTGGATCCATATGACAGCCAGCAAGATGAACCCAAACGGGCACCATTAAAAATCAGTGCTGTCTGCAGATTTCTAATGACGGTACAAAAGAATGCTTGCATTCAGGCAACAGCCACCATCTTATCACTTAAAATGCAATATATTAAGTACAAGAGGAGAATGCAAAACTCAGAAAATATTCAGCACAGTCCTTCTTCCCAGGAATTCACTGGAGTCCAGCACTATCACCATGCCATTTCATGAAATCAAGTTATTTAGCACTCACGGCAGGATAAGCGAGAACAGAAAGTGCAAAAGGAGTCCACTAACAAAAACCCCATTCGCTCCATTGAGCAGGAGTTCAGCTCCTTTATCTGAAATAGCTCAAATACAATATTCAACCAAAAAGCAAAACCAGACTTGACTACCTTAAACAGCCGATGCATTACTGAAAATTGTCATGTTAAAGTCCTACATAACCTGAGCCAAAGGCCAAACTCACCCGTGGTGCAATTCCTTTGACTTCAATGGAGTTGTGCTGGCAACCACCTCAGCTGTACTTGGCCCTGTGCCATTATTTATGCAAGGCTGTGCTGTGTGTCTTCTCTTGATAAATGCCAGCGCTGTAGAGCTCTCAAAAATAAAGGAAAAAACATTCTTCAGTAATCACAACAAGATGAGAAACACAGACACACAAACTGCAGCACAGCAGATAAACAAGAATTTACAGCTGTGCTATATACAAGCACACTTAGCAGAAGTCTTTTCTTGTATTTTAAAGAAAAATTTAAATGTCATAAATAACATGAACTTCTTTCTGGTAAATTGACTACAATTTGAATCTTTCATCTCTGCTTTGAGTCATAATTTTTCAATTAAAAATAGAAGTGGGGGGAGACAGATACTGACTTCATATGTAGAGCCCCTGGCCCTAAGTTTAACAGACTTGCAAATATACTGTTACAGCTTTAAATTTTGAAATATTTACCCCTGCTACATTAGGTATGGAGTAAAGCAAAAGCTTCAAGTCTCAGAGAAATATGATTATCAGTTTACACTGAGGTAACATGCCCATCAGTTCCAGTTAGTAAGAGCTTTAGAAAGCCTTTAAATATAAATGTGAAGGCTCTAACCTACTATTTTACTGAACTGGAGTAAACGATCTCTGTACGCTTGTGAGGCAGTAGAAAGCACTAAACAAGCACCTACAACGCAGACTATGGCACCTCAGAAGCTGACCAACATGACAAGGACGCTGTGTCGGCATGCAGCCTGCCTGAGAAGCAGTAAATGCAAATTCCTCCAGTAGCTCTGTAAAGTCAACATTTTCCAGTTTCTAGATGATGGAGCTTTTTTTAAACAAATCATTCTGGTGTGTATATACATGCACATGTATATCTATATATGTAAGATCAGTTTACCTTTCCCCCCCATTTATTTCAGTAATCATAATTTATAAAAACTAGATGTCAGCTGGAATCAACGAATGCATACTTACATGTCATTTTTTTGTCTGCTTAGAGACAATGGTTAACCTTGTACATTTACATATGCAATGAAACTGTCATGCCTTCCTAACATGGTAACCTGCTCATTGTAATAAATGAAAATATGCAAGGGCAGGGTTTTTTTAAAATAAAATTTAAAAAAAAATGTAAAAAAAAAAAATTAAAAAAAAAAAGCCTGAAGAGCACATAAGTAGCTGTATATTCTGTATTGCTTAATACCACATCTATCAGCAGTCTGCTAAAAAAAAGTTGGTCACAGTAAGTTAGGACGAACACAGATTCTATGAGAATACATGAAGGCACATTTCAAACAAGGAACAAGAAAGGCTTAAAGCAAAAATTTACTGAAATCTGATGCCACTAAATAGCTTTATTGCCTTAGGCAGCCTATTTAACTGCTGTCTCGGCTTACCCATTTGCAGGTATGAGAAAACGTCTCCTTATCTGAATGAGCAATTTTCACCGGAAGGTAGAATAGTTTATGACGGAAGGGACCTTTGGAGGTTATCTAGCCTGCCCCCCTGCTCAGCACAGGACCTACTTTGAAGATCCCAGACCCAACTTCAGAATTAAATCGGGCTGCTCCGGGTCCTACCCAGTCAAGCTTCAAGTACCTCCAATGGTGGAGATTCCTCAGCCTCTCTGAGCAACCCGCTCCAACTCTTTATGAACACTTAGTTTCCCCAATTCCAAACGGGAATTTCCTGCATGGCAGCTTGCATCCGCTCCCTCCTCCCTTCACCGTGCCCCTCTGAAGAGAATCTGTCTCTGCCTCCCCTGCACCCTCCCAGCAGACAGCAACAAGGGCTCCCTGCCTTCGGCCTTCCCTTCTCCAGCCGGATCAAGGCCAGCTCTCGCAGCCTCTCCTCGTACACCCTGTGCTCCAGCCCTGACCAGCACGGCGGCCCACTGCTGGGATCTGGCCAGTACCTCAGCATCTCCCTTGTACTGGGGAGTCCCAAATGAGGCCCAGTGCTCCAGGTGCGGTCTCACCAGCGCCAAAGAGAGGGGAAGGATCGCTGCCCTCAGCAGTACGCCAGTAGTGACTGGCCTCCAGTGCGACTTCATGGTGCTGATTACGACCTGATGGTCCTGCCATCTTTGTCTTAACCTATCCAAGACCTAGTTTGAAGCACTCAAAGCCTCAAAACAACTGCAGAAATTGTTAAGTAGTATTTATGTAAGAAAGAATGACAACTTATGCTTTTTTATTCTGCCCGAAAGATTTACTTAGCTAAATTATCAAAATTTGAACTTTATCTGACAGAGAGTTCCTGTAGAGAGATGTCAGAGCCCTTTTAGTAAGAATATATTTATTATCACAATGTACTTACTTTGCTACCAGATGGAAGATTTAGGCAGGGAATAAAAAACTTAATTTCATCATCTGATGTGACAACTGAGTTACTTCTTCCTATTTAAAAAGAATAAATGAGAAAATGGTATATTTAGCTAAAGAACAAATCAGTATTTGTGATTTTCTTCAGTTAAAGCACAAGTCCTTTTCTCCCTTTCTTAATTTCCATATTGCTGTCCTTCACCAGATCATCCACTTAAAACATGGTTATTTATTGCTCCCTTAACACAATCATGTTATCAGCACAACATGATCACCTCACTTTTTTGATATCTTATGGAGTCCAAAAGGGGCTAGCAAATGACCCCAATGCTGCTACTGCAACGTGAGTATTTATTTCTGTTTTATGTGGTGCTTTCCTTAAAATCTCTAGGTAGCCAAGATGGTAAGTTACACATGTTGCCAGCAGAAATGTAATGTGGCCCAACAGTATTTAGGAACAGAACATCAGAAGTGGAGGACAGATCAAAAAATCCATTGTCCATCCCACAAAGCTACTGAAAGCAGCTCTTCAAAAATAAGTATCAACCTAGGAACCGGACTTTAGGCACTCAGAGCTTACAGCAGACAGGCTGAGCTAAGTAGCTTTGCTCTTTCTCACAGGATCCAGTTCTCTCATCTGGCACCGGCATAGCACCATGCTCTCTTCCACTAGATTCCTTCCAATAGCTTCAGCTCTAGCGATGTGCAGCTATTGTAAAAACAGACTTGTTTATTCTACCTCCTTTTTAATAAGCTCCTGGAGTGCTGTCTTGCTAAGAATATTTCAGACAGGTTTGCTGTTCCCATTACGTCAAATACATGCACATTATTCTTCTCTATCTTCTGCAGACAAGGACGCACATCCGCATTCCCGCAAGCTTTCTTTCCAGTGACAATCAGGGTGCTCATATCTGAGCTGTGTCAGAGGCACCACCCTAGCAAGTGAGCTGCTCTTCTGGCAGCTCAATACTATCCATCTACAGTAGCATAATACTCTGTAATTAAACAGGCTTTTCTACTATATGAATTTCCAGGCAGACTAGCAAACTAGTTTTTTATTTTCCCAGCTATTTTGACAGACGTAGGCTTTGTCCAGGCTTTGGCACATCAACTTACTGCGGGCAAGTCCAGGCTTTGTCTCAGGCTTTGTCCAAATATGGTTCTTATTTTTGACGACTGTATTAATGGTGTGTAGTTTAAAAAATTAGGACTGATATGAGACTTGCAGGTTAGTAAATCCAGTCTCCTGCTATTGTAAACAAGGATGTTATACAATCCTGCTCATAAATGTATCCAATTTCATTTTATATAGATTTTCTTTTTTTTTTTTTTAAATCCCCTATTACCACTGAAAGGCATACCTGAAGCTTACATCATCTTCTGCTCTCCAGCCCAAATGTACTCAGAGCCATTGAAAAATATGTGTTTCTTGCACGTAGTCCTTTCACTTAGCCCTCTGGTTTTATTTTTCTCACTCCTTTCCTTTCCTCCTACCTCAAGAGATATAAATAGAGGACTTTCAGCCTCCTTTCAAAGAGAGAGGCTCCTCCCAAATCATCTCTCCATCTCTTCTGTTTTACAGTCCACCTTCCATGATTGCAAAAGACCAGGACTGTATACTGTATCCCAGATGTAGTCTTCTCCGTAGCCAGGCAGAAAGGTATTCATGACTCCCTAAGTCTTTTGGAAGTATTTTGCCTGATGCACGTGGCTTTTCTATGTCCACAGCTTAACTGTAACTGTCTTCTGTGTGTGTTACAGCTACAGTCAGACTATAAAACCCAGTTCTGGTGAGACAAGGAAGTCTGTGCCCAGAAGTATCTGAAGCTGAGGTATGGTTCCAGCTAGTGGAGGCTGAGGAGATTTTGTTAGCACCTAGGTTAATACTGGTTGAGAGTAACACACTGATGTAGTAGGAGAGTCATTTGTAATACAATATGGCTTTTACATGTTAAGGTTCTTAAATTTCATAACAGTGGGTGTAGAGTTACAAAACATTAGATTATGCAGTTCAACACTGCTGCAAATTGAGAACCACCACCGAATCCTGCTACCTTCTGACAGATGCCTGTCCACTGGGCTGAGTAAGGCAACTCGGTCTCAGCCCAGTTCTCACCTGAAAAGTCATCTTCATGAAAAGCTTCGTACTATCAATTTGCACTAAGTGGTGATTGTAGAAGAGACAAAGATTGAATAGACATTTTGTGCCACGTCTTTCAGGCCTATAGGCAATCGCTCTTGGTCATGGTTGAGATATTTTGCTGAGGAGTAAAGACAGGGGTGTTTATCTTCCCTCCCTGTATTCAGCTGTCTTCTGGAGAAGAGCAAATAGAGATGAAACGCTTTCCAGACAGAAGTTAGGCAGGTGAACTCATTTCACTTCAAGTTCTTTTTATATGCTTATATCTCACACTATGTTTGCAGGGAGATATACACATTTTTCAAAATTTAAGACTGTTATTGAAGGTGTCATGCGAAAATTTTACCATTTACATGCAAGACAGCCTAACAGACAGGGGAAAGGGGGAGAGGAAGGAAGGGTTTAAGTAGATCAACACAAAATAAAATTGTAGAAATCTCATTTACCTTTCCAGAGGCTAAACCCAAAGTATTGGTTTTCCAGTCTTTTCTTTTAACACTCTTGAATTATTTTGCGCATGACATTATACTTTACTTAGATGCATACTCATTTCCAAGTCTGACACTGAGATATACACATCTTAGCCTCACAAGGTGTTTTTAAATACTGATTAAATTAATATTTCACTGTCTAAGCATTTGATTTATTTGTTTGCTCAGCATTTTATATTTTATACACACACACAATTGAAATGCATGAGAAGGGATGAAAGAAATGTAAAGGTTATTCGTTTGAGGCCCCTAAAAATATTACTCACAAGACTTCCATTTAAATTCATAAGAAAACCCTCACTTTCCAAATTTCCTGGTTTATTTTCCCAAATTATATATTTTCCTTACCCAGAAGAAAAATATAATGAAAGAGGTACAAAAATGTTTTACTGCTTAGTTTTAACCCTTTGCTGAGTCTCTTGTGTATTTTCTTTCCATTCTTTTTTTTACTGGTAACTGCCTAAACAGAAAATCCTAAAGATTGTGTAAAACTTCAACTTCATAGTAATTGATCTGAAATATTCAGGATCCTAGCATGGGCAACGAGGAGACAGCGGTTAGTTAGTGGCAGTGGTGCAAGGTTAGGATGAGAAAGCATTTGAAAAGCAAACAAGGTCCATAGAAGCATGAATGAAAGAGAAAATGCTGAAGCAGAAATATAGTCTGTGTGTTGAAATAGATGAAAAAAAGAAACAATAAATCTGTAGCATTATAAGACTGTAAAAGAAAGAAGATTAGTCTAAAACTAGGCTGAAATACAAAAAGCACAGTAAGTAGGGTGTTTAACTGGAAAAGACATGACTGCTGACAACAGTGAGACTTACAGGAGAAAGAAATAAAGTAAGATTATATCATGGTAACTGAAGTTAGGGGGGAAGAAGTGACCTAGGGACAAAAAAATTACCAACAGAAATTAATGTGTTGATAAGGGTGCTACTCAAATGTGTTTGTCTCATTCTTGGTCTGTAAAAGAATGCCAATATTAACACCAAAAGTTACATGTACAATGAATGGCAAAATTATATGCAAACTTCAAGGTGAACTTTTTTAATTACAGGGCTTGTAAGGAGCTGCAGCAAGTTGATGTGCCAAGCTTATTAGCATTCATCAATCCCTGCATGAGCAACATCCCCTTTTATACTGTGAATTCAAACTTTTACAGCTCCTGGAATGCTTTTTTTTCAGAGTGCTGGGTTGCTGGGTTTTTTTTTTTGTTTTTTTGTTTGTTTTTTCAATATTA
>JAVJGG010000031.1:11332089-11344384 GCA_035590195.1 Aviceda cuculoides
TCCAAAGCATTGGAGGTGCCCACTTTTCTAGGTACTTGCCCATACTACCCCACACACCCTGCCACTCATAATTATCCATTCTCGGGGCAGATATCTGGGTGACCTTCTTAAATAGTTGTTTAACCTTAAACCAGAGCTGACAAGAATGTGATAAAACATTGAAAAGATGAAAACCAATAATTTCAAATACTGTTGTATCACTGAATGATACAACAATTCACAAGTTATGAGATATCAAACTGGACCTACTCCTGCTCCAGCTGTATGTATCAGGGATTTTACAGAATGCAGGCTTAAACCTTACTGCATTTACTGGAAAAGAGAGGGGCAAGGGGGCAGGAAGAAGGTACACATTCCGTATACTGCAACATCCGGTTTGGTCTGAGCAATGGCCACATCCAATATCTGCCAGTTTACTAAATCCTATTTTCAATGCTCTGAGCATACTAAGTGATGCTGAGCGTTGATCTTTCGGACGTTTCTGTGTTCTGAATAGGACTTTGCCTGAGGAGTCTTTGGAGGCAGGCTATACATAAACACAGATCTGCAAAAGGCTGTTTATCAGCTCTGGGCAGGGCTGATTTTGGCTGTGGTTTGATTTTGCACTTATCCACACTGGTTATGGTCTAATACTTGTTATGAATCAAACTTGTGGGGTTAAGCCACTTGAACACTATTAGTGTAAAGAGGCATGGCATGGGCTGTGGATTCTGTATTATTTTTGTATAACTTGAGAAGATTATGGCCTGACAGAAATATCTATTTCACTACTTAGGCAGATTAAATTCAGTTTAACTGGTATACCTTTGTCTTTAATTCCTGCTGCAATTCATTACCTCCAATCACAGCATGTAATAACCTATTGTGCCAATTATACTTTCTTCATTTCTCTGCAATTCATCATTTTTATTTGATTTCAGGTATAAAATGAAAAGTACCAACCAACAAAATTACTTAGGACCATAATGACCT
The DNA here is from genome assembly GCA_035590195.1 of Aviceda cuculoides. Taxonomy (NCBI): domain Eukaryota; kingdom Metazoa; phylum Chordata; class Aves; order Accipitriformes; family Accipitridae; genus Aviceda; species Aviceda cuculoides. Next base: position 11,333,062 of record JAVJGG010000031.1, read on the forward strand.
AGTACAATGAAGCCATTCATCATCAGTACCAAGTCTTACTCTGCATAGATCCTACAAATAGTTTCAATTAATAGCTTTACACAAGTACTGCTGTAAAACATACATTAAACACTGTGCCTGATCCTGAGGGCTGCTGAGTTTCAATTAATAACAGTTGGAAGTCTTTCATGCCACTCAGTCTGGATCAGAAGTAGCACCGGTTTAGCCCAATCAGACCCATTTAGGAAAGTCTTGACTCCAGAAGTCTTTATGCATAGAAATGTCTCACACAATTTAGCAGGAATACATTGAACTGTGGCTCCCAAACTAGAAACGCCAGCTGGGGCATGCAGGGAGATGAGAAAAAACACCGAAGAAGAGGACAAAGCTGACACCAATCATTAGACACTCTTTCATGGTACTATTTCCATACATACATAACTATTTGTAATTTACATTTGTTTATATTAAGGGAAGAGACATCCATAAGCAAGAGGACAACCTTAAATACAAAATTACCTACTGGATAGCACAGAAACCCTGCCTCTAGTATTTTTATAACAGACCCATATACATGTATCTAGGCTGTTAATTTTGGCAGCAATTTGGTTTCTTAAATTACTCCTGTTACCAGATCCCTGCACGGATTGCTCATTCACAGCCCAGATAACAAAGTATTTATTATCCTCCACTGAGACGTGCATACAATAAGATACAGAAGCCCAAAAAATGAGTTATTAAAGGCAAGCCGTGACAGGCAACATTGTACATATGCATTGCATTGTCCCCATTTCCAAAGTGTGTATTAAATATTTGAACACTAACTGCTAAACGTGAGGTGTGATTCCTAGATGTGTGCCAGCTAAATTGTATTTCAGTTCACTGGCTGAAGCAACCAAATACATCTACCACACTCCACAAAGAGGTGCTACTTTATAAATAAAATCTCTTTTGCAACAGCATTCTTGTCTTGTAAGTGGTCACAGGACATTAAATCTTACAGCATTACGAAGCCCACCAACACATCAGTTGCCCAAAATATTTCTATATCAACATGTAGCAGCATGCTTTGTAACCAATGAATTAAGATTTTGCAACTTTACTTTCTAACATTTTCTACATGTACTGAAAGACACTAGACAGAACAAGGCGTATTGGACTGTCACCATTTAATATGATGGCCACAAATTTACACTGTGTTTGATTTAACATATTTTATTCTATTTTTGTGTAAGCTGTTCTGTCTCTTTTTAGTGATATAAATGAACACAATCTTAGTGCAAGCACTGAGTTGCATAAAGGTCAGGTTTCATATGCATACGTAACTGTTAAACTTGGACAGGATTTTTTCAGACAAAAAGGGGAAAAAAATAGATCTCTTCTCACAAACTTTTAGTGGTGACCTATCAGCTCTAGTTAAACTGTCATCGTGATTTCAGAGACCACAGGTAAATTCAGAGGGATGGAGAGGAGGAGAAAGAGGAGAGCAGCTCAAATGAACAGCCAATAGTTAGGGTAGTCCGTTGAACCAGTTTTCCCACATCCAGGTATTTCAGTAATTGAAGAGTGTGAATCTTTATCTCAATCTTTATCTCCCTCCAAGGAGGGAGTCTTAACCATGAAGCAATTCCATATTCTAGGCTCTACTCCACACTTTTTTGAAGGAAAAAAAAAAATCAAGAGTTAACTACTTTATCCCATTACAAAGGGTAGCCAGGTAGTGAAATCTCAACATGTATAAATATAATTCTCATCTTCTGATGAGTCCAAGTAATTCCTATTGCTATGACGAACTATTTTTAAAATAGATGTATGTACGAAAAGTAATAATGTTCTGAAGATTCTACTCTGTAGAAGGTAAACCTGTTCTATTGACATGCAGATCATGCTAGAAAGGCAGCTTGACCACATCCTTTTATTTGCAATGTGCTTATTCCCATCACTTTGATTGAAATGAGCAGTTCAGCTCTTTGTCTGCATGACCCTTAGGTCAGCATATCACAGTCTGCAAAGCACAATGCACTTGCCAGAGCTTGTAATAGCAACGTCTCGTGCATCAGCATTTCATCGCGGTCATCTCTCATCAGCATTGTTTTTTGCTCATGTGTTCCCACCCAACATTTTTTTGGCTTTATGTGTGTGCTTGCATCACAGACTCTGTCACGGAAGGTTACAGTGATACATGCTCAAAGGGAAATAAATAACCAATAGATGTAATGCAGGTTTTGTGGAATTTGATCAAACAAATGTGGAAAAAACCCCAACAGTCATCAAATTAAATAGAAGGATCAGGAAAGAAATCCACAACTTGAATATTCCATGTACTTACAGGCAAATGCAGGACAAGCATGCTGGCATGATCCTCCTTTTGCTTGGTCAAACAGCGTCATCTCTGGAGTTAACTAGCAGAAAGTTTACATTAAGACCAATTACTTCAAGTAACTTGCATATGCTGTAAAAGTCCATGTGATAGTTGTAGATGCAGTCTGTATGTTGGGATACACTCTATGCCTTTCTGAAATCTCTGCAACTATGTCTAGGCTGAGTAGATGATGTAGAAGAGTTAGGCACCAGGACGGCAGCACAGGTTTGTTGGCTGACCGAGGCTAACCAGCTGGAAACACAGGAAAGCAGAACTCACTTTCAATCTTGCCACTCTCAGATAAGACAGGTTTAAGCTCTGGGTCTGAATTTGAAGGGGCAAAAAGGCAATTGCATTTACAGAATGAAAGGTTTTCCTCAGTATAGATCCGATCATGAGGCAGAAAATATATAAGGAATACTTCGTTTGAACATGACAGCACACATGCAACAGTTTTGCTGTAGTTGTAAAAGACAGTCTGTGTCAATAACTAGAAAAAGCCTTGTATCAAGCAGCTCTGATTTTCTGATCCTTGTTTTCCTATAAGAGTCTTAAGAAACAATATATCTGCTTGACACAAAGAAACCATTATAAATGCATAGAGGAAGGGGACATGAGATCTACTGAATGGCCTGAGCCTCACCATCCTGGTTTATGGATCAGCTCTGTCTTTAACTAGAGCTCCTCACTATTGCTTATGTATAATAACAAGCAGACAAGCTCACCTGCTATACTGATAACCTCAGAGGCAGGCTAGCATGACTACATGAATCCATTTTAAAATCCGTTTAACTCTGGTGCTAGCTATAAATACACACCGTAAAGTCTTACCTGAGGTCAAATATCTCTGGGAGTTTGTGTAGCTGTTAATATGGTTATAGCATTAGAAATCTCTCCAAAACCATATTGCTAACCCACCACCCAGCTACACATTCAATGAAAATCAATACTAAAAGCAGGTGTTAGTTTTCAGTGCAGACTATTAGCATTATCACTGACCTATCATTGATCTGAAGTAAAAGTGTCATATTGAAACAGCATTCATCTAAAATAAAGAAATTCATATAACTTTCATTTTCTTTGTAAAGCATACTGGGTAATTAGCCCTGGAGTATTTATTGAGCAGGCACAAAAAAAGATACTGGTAGTATTTCTGCTCTACTAGGGTACCCTAACCTAAAAGCCACTAGATGAAGCTTTTAGCAAATTTATTTAGCCATTTATGTATGAAAAAGTTCACTGGGCAACAAGACCTAACAAAAGCAATTTTTTCTATTAACCATGGATTTTATTGCAGCAATGCTGCCCTTTACCAGATCATTTCAGAATGAAAGTTTTTTATATTATTTTACTATTTAAAAAAAAATAAATCCAAGTAATGATGGCATGTCTGTGAACACCATCCTACATCAAATTCTGAGATTCAAATACCCCTAAAACTCTATGTATGCATGAAACCATTTATGAATCTGAGAGTTAGTACTTTCCAAAAGAGATAATAAACACTCTTAACAGTCCTCAATCTGTAACACCTTTATCTGTGGTGAATTCTTGAATACAGTACAGGTAAAACTTAGTTATTAGCAAACCTTTCACAAAACAAGGTATGTGTATCCAGTTCTTTGTGAACTAAGGAAGACATATTACAGATTTGCAGCATAAGAGCACTTACAAATAATACAAAGTACAAAAATCAACTATAAGTTTGTAAACTCCCCAAACCCCAGCTTCTATTCAATGAGGATTTGAAACAAAGGAATTTTATTCCTTCATGCCCTAAAGGTCAGTTTGCATTTTGTCTCTTTTATCCAACTTGTTCTGGATTTCCAAGGTGCCTGACCGCCCTCACCACCTTTAAGTCATATTAGTTTTACTAAGGCACGAGCAATCACGGTTGATGTTTCAGGAAGCTGGCTGAGGACTGTAGACAACAGGAGCCAAATACCTGTTCCCTCAGAGTGTATCTCAGCCTCTCAAAGGCACCATAGACTTTTCACTTTTCTCCAAAGCATTAGGCACAGATTAATGTGAGAGACAGGATATTAGGGCTGATGGACTATTAGTGCTATCTAGTATGTAAAATCATAATTAAGAAAGAAAAACTCATTCAAGGCAAATGGAAGTGGTAAAAAAGAGAAGGCTTAAGACCTTCAGACATTTTAATAGGTGCACATTAAATAATTATACAAACTTTTCAATGTGTTTCGCAACATGAAATTTAAGATATCTGGACAGAGTTAAGAGGAACAATTAATCACCTTTTTTTACCCCTAAAAAGTACTTATGCTGTTTCCAATAACTGACTTTCCCTTTTGGCAAGAAGGCTTCCAATGAAAAGAACAGGCTTTTGTGGGTTTTCTTTGAGGGAGAAAGAGAAGGGAGAGGATTTGAATAGAAGATGATGATTGTGTTTTGAAGTGATAGAGGTAGAAAGCTGTATTTGAGGAATTCAAAGGAGGAAAGAAAATTTGGTGAAAGGCTGATGTGCTTGTATAACTAGAAGCATGATATACAGAAGCTGCATTGCTCTCCAAGTTATTAGCACTATTCAATGGCATGGCAATTGTGATGTAAAGAGTCAGCTGTTTGAGGCACTTGACCTTATCCTTTATGAGTCTGTGGGTTTTTGTTTGCTTGTTTGTTTTTTTCTTGTTGGGTTTTTTTTTGGTTTTTTTAATAGCAGGCAGGAAGTACTTCTTTAATTATTTACACACCTTAGTAATATGAAGACAGATGCACAGTATATTTTAAGAAACCAATTATTCCATTTTTAAAAGGGTTTTCATCCTTTTGTCAAACTCACAGTGGTTAGCATGGTCTCCCCTATCCCCACCCTGAATGCTCTCCTAGTTCATCAAACCTGATTGTAAATATGACAGAGAAAAGATTGCTATCTGCTGTTATCTACCTGCTCTGATCCAGTATCATTTCTTTAAAGATGGAAAGGATGAAAAAAATGGTCATATAACCTGACCTGAGAGCACACAACTTGTGATAAACAGCAAATAGCCACAGAGACACATATAATTCACTTGAAGGTGGTCAAAAGCTGTGCTTAATGAAGAGCTGCCTTAAAGTTTAATAAAATGTTTGGGGAGCTTATAGTTACAAATTACAGAATACCCAGCTAACGTTTGTGCTGTGACCTGGTTATGGGCTCCAGGGAGCCTTCCTATGTTACTGAGGCTGTTCACTTCTTTATTTCAGATGACTGAAATAGATCTGAAAACTAGTTTCTAACTTCTCCATAGGATTATTTTCTTTCCTATATTCACATGGACTATACTATCTGACAAGAGTAGTATTGTGATGTCTAAGGAAATATATGGTGCCAGCCTAATGATCAGGGCTAGTCAGGAATATTCTGCTCAATTATGCTGTTTGCTGTCCCATATTCTGAGAGACAAATGTCTCACTCCAGGCTTGTGTCTCAAATGAGAACCGTTCCTTAGTTTCATCGCTTCTTTACCATATTCACTGAACACTGTCTAGCAATTTCAAAGCACTTTTACCAGAGTACTCATGGCTCGGGACAAATATAAAATCCTACAACAACCCCAGTAACATTTGTATTTAAACAATACTTTTTTATAAAAATGAACAAATTCCCAGATATCAAGTGACATATGAAGACAGTCAAGCAGAAGTAACTGGCAGAAAAAGAAACAGCATCTAGCCCATCTTGGTGCCTTATCCCTACTTTCTCCTGGCAGATTAGGCAGGATCTGTTACTATAGTAAAACTACCACCAACCTGCTTCCTCAGGAATTCATCTCCTTGAACATGTTCACAGCCAGGCCAATGTATTTGAGCAGCTTTGTTGAGTTACTACTTTTCAGACTTCTTAGTCCTGCATAAGAAACTAGATGAGAGAACAAGCTAGATCCCATTCCTTCTTGGACGCTCAAACACCCAAATAATAGGAAGGTGCTCATGGACTTGCAATGCTTTTGACTGCAGCAGAATCAGGTGCCAAGAAATATGTTAACCAAAAGTTCCAGATACTGGGCAACGCTCTGCAGAAAGGTACCCCAAAGTTCAGATTAGACATCACCACAGATTATGATTAATTTGATGTTGTTATTACCCTGGACAAGCAAACCATTACTGAAGTTCAACCCCACTCAATTAATTCCCCAGCCAGGATTTGAAAGAGCAGCAGTGACTAGCAGAAGGTGCCATCCCTTGGCATGGAAGTACTGAAAAAGATTCACTCCCTGAGATTTTTCCAGGTGAGCTCTTCACACTTTAACACACAAACCTAGAAAGGTGACCTGAAGGAATTATCCTTTGGTTCCTTAACATTATTCTTGTTTTCTCAGCCAGGCATTTGCAGGACATAACAGTAGTCAGCATGAAATGCTGTTTCAGCTAGTCCTCAAAAAACATTTCAAGCTCCTTCGGTTTGTTGCTTGTTAGCCGTTTTAATGCAAAGGAGGATAAACAATACTGTGAATGGCCATAAAGAGACACTCCTATAGGTGCTACACCAAAATTAACATAATTAATTAGTTAGGCAGTAATTTGCATCTTACAGGACAAAAGAGAAAACAAAGTATCCAGAGACTTTATAGTGTCATCAAGATATAACATAAAAACTTGGATATTATACACCTCAAGCTTGTATTAAACAAGAAATTCTGTTTCTGAAGAAACTAGGAAACATTTTTAAATATAAAAAGTTTGCTTTAAAAGCATTTGATGGTAGGCTGAGAGTAATGGAAACCCTTCTGATAGAAATCAGTAACTAGTAGACGCGCAAGATACAGTAGACAAATATTAACACCGTTTATAATCTATACGTCATTAAAACAAGAAATATATTAAATAATTTGAAAAAATGGGGGAAGAGAAGAGCTTTAATTAGCTGAATGCAGATACAAGATTTTTGCTCTTCTTCTTCTGATTTAGGCTTACCATTACTGATTTGAGGGATGCTAATGGTATAAAGGAAGCTTGTGGAGAACTGCTTTTATTAGGAATCTAAATTTCCTAGATTTACACACTGGAAGATAATCAAGATCCCATTCTATAGATGTAACACAGAATCTTTTACACTCTTCAAGTATGCAGTCCAACCATATTTTGTGCATTGGCATTTCTGGCTACGTGACTATTTTTAGAAAACTGGTTCTTCACTGTTACTGACTCGAGCTATGTGCAATAACCTAAGGACAGGCTGGAACCAAGAATCAATGATATTCTATTCATTGAGCCTGTGGTAGCACACTTTTTCCCTGCTGTCTGCATTTTCCCACCTTAAATGCAGCCACTGCTGACAGCTGAAAGGATTTGTGTTTTTCTAGTGTCTTGAGGACAATATACAAGTGCTATGTGATTATTAATAAAATGTCAGAGAAAACATCTTTGCCCTTTATATATTTATAGCTAGGGAGACAGACTTGGTGAGGCAGAGACTGTGTGCATTGACGGAACCAGCTGGAAGAAACAGGCATGCTTTTGGGCTCCAGCAGATCTACTCTCCAGGAGAGCTGATAAGCAAACGTTTCCGGCAAAACACAGGTTAAGCACAGGCGCTCCTTACCTGGTTTGGGGTTTAGTTATACTGCTTTTCCCCTGATCCGATGAGACCAAAAGACTGGTGTGGGTTTTTTCCTCGAAGTAATCTAATAAGAGATATTAACTGTTCCTGTGTAGTGGATGCTGTTACATCTTCAGGCCATTTTCACAGCTACAAGACAACTGACTTTTACATATTCATCATCTACGTGAGTCTGATTAGAATTCAGATGGAGATGTCTAGAAATCAACAAAGGATAAACGAAAAGATAGATGAGACTGTGTGTAGTTTAATTTCAAAACAGATGTGCCAACTTAATGTCCTACGCCTAAGTTTTGATTAAACACTGAGTACCTGATGTTTTCCTCAGCCTATCCTCTAGAAAATAGCAGATAATGTCCTCAAATTAACTCTGCACTTTATAAGAGCTTTGGGGTTTTTGTGTGTGTTTTGTTTTAAGGGTAAACTCCAGTCCTCCCTTGATAAGCCGATATAGCTTCTTTACATCAGATTTAAAAAACCAAACAAAATCACATGATTCATAAAAATCCCTCTCAGGTATACATCTGGTGAGAGCAAACAGTCCATCTTAAGTGTTCCTTCCAGCATTGTTATCCCAAACCACAGACTTTTCTGTGATTGCTTTAGGATTGTTTATAAGAAACATTTAAGGCATTTGTTCAGCAGTAGGATCTTCCACTTACTTCTCCTACCCTAACCACTTCTTATTTTATGAAAAGGATGAGCTTGCATCACAGAAGAAAATGTGCCTGTCTGTGATTTTTCATGCCACACTATTTATTCTCTCATTGATTTATTCTACTGGAGGGCAAACATATTGTGCACAGCTACTTGTGATGCTGTGCCACTGAGATATCTGCTTCTGAGCATGTTATAAAATTGTTGATGGTGCCCTAAAGGTCAATTCTTGCCCTCCAAAGAGAAAGTAGGTTTTTTTAATTTCAGGGCAGTTATGTCTGATTTCCTTACATTTTCTGCACTCTTGCTCCTAATTTACTAAGGTGTTGGACTACTTCAGATGCCATCTATAAGGTCAAGTTGATTTATATGTAGAGCCTTATTCTACTTTGTAAAGAGAATTCCAGTGTCTGTTTTTGCTTTTAGACTATTTTTATGCGTACATATATATGTATGTACAAAAAAATATATACATATACGTGTGTGTGTGTGTATAATTTTATTTTAAACTGTAAGAACAACCCGTCTTCAGCAAAGAGCCTGTGTATTGCCATGCTTGAACTGCAACAGTCTAGCTAGTATGTTGTTAACTTTCTGCATGCATTTTGCTGCAGACAACTGTACAGCAGCTGCTACATCGATAATGTTTCTAGTCAAGGGAAAGAAAAGGAATCCAGTCTACGTCATCTAAAAAAGCACATTCCGTCAGCATTAAGATTAATTAGTAAAAATTACATCAGAAGTCTTGTGGGATAAAAAATTCCCATACATACTTCCAATGGCTAACATTCATACCCCCTTTAATACACATCTGGAAAAGCAAAATGGTAACAAGTATAAAGCTTTCAGAGTTCCACTGTGCCTGTGTTTATTTCCTCAGAGGGGTACCTTTTTGTTCCCAGTACATATAACTAAAGGATCCTGACCCATTGCTGGGGCTTCTGGATGCTAATGAAATACAAACAACTACGGAAGCAGCAAGGGAAGAGATCTGCATCTGTAAGCACAGAGGCACATAGTGCTCAAGCTTTTACAATGCTTGCCATAAATAAATATTTGAAAAACACAATAATTGCTCTATACTATCAATATATTTCCTTCTTAGAACTGAACATTTCTGAATCATGAAGGCTAGTGCTACTGAAGACATAACCTGATAAATCAGCGGAGACAATTTAGACTTTTAAAAGAAAAAGCTCTCAGAAAAACTACTGATTTGCATGCTGAGTGCAGTACCCTAGTAGAAATGAGAGGCGTAAGAAAGGAAGCATGACACGGCTAGGGAAAAGGTGTTATAATTTTAGGGCTTAACTGTATGCCAAGCTTTAGAAAAGGAGCTGGGAGGTAGCAGGAGGGGGAAGTGGAAAGAAAGAAGAGTTTTAATAACTTTTGCTTTATATTCATACAACAAAGCTCTTCTGAAATGACTAGCCAGTTGGATAAAGTAACCATCTGCCCTGAAAGTGGGTTATGGTAATTTCAGCATGGGCGGATGAGGAAAGAGAGGGCAGGGGACAGAAGTAGGGAAGGCATGTACAAACATATCTGTATTCTGCTTTCAAGTCTGCTGCTGACAGTTCTCCTGCTGCTTCTCACTCTGCGCTGCCTCTCTCTGGGACCGAGCTGCCTGCTTGCCCGTGTCCTCTGCTGCTCCCGTGCCAGTGCATGGTCTGGAATACTTCGTCTGCTCTTACCGTGCTCTTGGAGTCATAAGTCCTCCTCAAGTGATAGGTTGGGCTAGGGTTTGCAGCAGGATGTCAATTTGAGGTAGTAGTCTGACATTTGCGGGTAGGTATGCTTTAAACAGCAACTGGTAGCATGCATAGGTCCAAGCATTTATGAACATAGAGCAAATACGGAGATGATTTTCCTGTGCTACAAATAAAGGAAGAAAACTCAGATAGAGAAGAATTTTTAAAAGCATGGATAAAAAGGGGACTTCTGTCAATTCTAAAGAACCTTCTTTGAAAAAGTAAATTTCTACCTTGCATCTTGCTCCTTAGAAGCTTGAATCAAACACAAATAAACTACTGGCACTACCAATAACACTAACCAAGCTACGATTCAAGTGAGAAGGAGATTATTAATTGGTTTTAGATTCTGACATCAGTATTTGATTTTGTCGTGTCAGGCAGTATCTTTACAAAACATCTATTAGCACATTCACCCTGGTTTAAGTGAAGTTATACCCTGCCCAGTTGAGCTGGGGATCTGACCTGAAAGAGAGGTAAGACAATCAAGAGGAATACATTAAAAGAAGAGAGAGAACTAGCAAGACTGTAAGCATAAGGAAACATGCTATTCAGAAGTGCAGTCCCTGTTTCAGCATAGTACTGTCAGGAGAAGGCCCTAGCGCATCCAGGAGTCATGAAGCTTGTTGCTCTGCCGTGGGACACCCAAGGATCAGCACAGAGAACAGACTTTGGTCTCTGATCAGATTAGGCCTCACACTCATCAGAAGCATCTCTTACTTAATAGAGTTTGTCTGTAACACAGCCTAAGAGGACTATTATTAAAAGATTAGGTTGCCTCCATCCTCTTTCTTAATTAATTTTTCAGTGTAGAAGGGAAACTCTGTGGTCCCCAGTCTATCGCTGTTGTAACATATCACAGTATCTGATCGCAGTCAGACTAGTCAGCCTCCATGGACATCTGTGTATGAGCAAACCAGTCTGTAGCCAGGTCAAGATCATAGAATCATAGAATCATTTAGGTTGGAAAGGACCTACAAGATCATCGAGTCCAACCATCATCCCTGCCCA
>JAVJGG010000031.1:11344484-11412842 GCA_035590195.1 Aviceda cuculoides
GGGCAGCCTATTCCAATGTCTTACAACCCTCTCAGTAAAGAAATTGTTCCTAATATCTAACCTAAATCTCCCTTGCCTCAACTCGAGGCCATTTCCTCTCATCCTATCTCCAGTCTAATAATGGACACATTAAAAACTGTGCATCAAGCTAACCAGGGAAAAGAAAAAGCCCCACACTGGATTCTAGTCCTTCAAGATAAAACCAGCTTGCCTGGGAGAAAGGTCTTGTACTAGAGCATTCCTTTTACAGAAAGGGAACAAGAATTGAAATGAACTTTTCACCAGAATCTTTTAAAGGAAACTTTAGTCTAAAAAAAGTTTTATGATGTTTCTGGATAGATTTTTGCATTGAAACAAAGCAAGAGTGCAGGTAGGAATGAATGAGGCACAGCATGCCATCCTCAGATAGCCAATGGCCCTGTAGTAAGGGCATTTATTTATGAATCGTGTGACACCATGCAAGTCCTGACTCTAAGCAGTGCAGAGCTAGGATTTAACTCTTCTTCATCTTCCCAGGTAATGCTTTTTCCACTAGACTTTTGCCTCTGATTTCTCACAACAAACTAAAAGGTCTTGACTTCCTCTTGATTTGGCATGAGGACATTTTTGAAAGTTCAAATCTTTTCATCACATTGGCAGCCCTTTCACTGTGGCTTCCTAGCCAACACATTTCCTTTTGAAACAGGAGGGAAGGAGAAAATAAGGATCTCTAACTGCTCAGTGTCAACCCAGAGTGAACACAAAGCTAGACGCTGTGTCAAACAGAGGAAAAAGACAGTCCTGTCCCTGCGAGTGCTGGCCTCATTTTTTTTATTCTAATTACTCAAGTAGGTTTGCTGGGGTACTTGCAGATGAAACATGGGATCTGAATTTTGACAGCTAACCAGATAGACATTCTAGGCCACATACATATAACTCAAAGATGAAAATGCTTTTAATACTGTGCAGGGAAAAAAGGGAGCTTGAACTTTAAAAGAAGATGCTTTCAGGGGTGGGTTGAGGGGCAAAGGAAAGGATTAAACAGCACTTTATCATCGAGGCTAACAGAATGGTGCCAGTTAGGGGAATCTTTGGGAAAAAAATCCTATTCTTTATGAGACTTTATTACCCACCAGCAACCCACCAGAAGAACACCTATCCTATGTACTTTGTCTCTTTTTAGCTCTCTTCCCAGAAGAACAACTGTAAGGATTTGTTAAAAAAAGGTCCTTGCTGCTGCATTTTTATGAGAAAAGGAGTTGCTGAAGGAAAGCCACTAAATCAGAAGAAGTGAAGGTTTAAGATGAGCTTAGTCCTAAGGGAGTTCATGCCACAGACCAGATTTCGTCTCTGAGAATACTCATTGCCTACCATCTCTATATGGATATTACTTTGAAAATTTCAGGTGAGGGGTATCACATTTTCCTGATACGTGACTTGCTCATAGCCACCAAGCAAGTCAGTAAGGAAGCTGCTAGACGAAACCATTAACTTAGTCTATATACCAACATGGAGATAATTGCATTTTTGCCATTGATGTGACACCAAGTCCCAGGTCACAAACTACTTTGATGCATCAACACATTGCTATACAACACCAATAAGTCAAAATGTATAAAACAGTTAATAAGGCTGAATTATTTCCCAGTGACAGCTATCTCACCCGAACCTGTACATAACTAATGCATGGCTGTCCAACCTGACCACAGTGTGAAAAGGTTCATCCAAGGAGGTCTGTCAAGCACACTGTTTTACTCAATCTAATAAATATTTGTATATGGACCAGCAATCCCTCATAGGTAAGAGCAGCATAATCTTGATGAGGCCCTTAAATCAAGCACTTAAATCTTTCCATTTACCAGTTGCCTTTCTTCAGTCAAAATGATACTATTTTCCTACCTCAGAAGGCTATTATGAAGACATATACATTAATGTCTAAATATTCTCAGATAATAGACCAAGGGACGAACATGGAAATGTCTACAGAAATGTAAATCTAACATAAAAGCCTTTCTAGATTCAAGTCAAACATCACTGACAAGTCTTGTGCTCACAGTTGTGCTCCTCTCTGCAAAGGTAACTAAATTCATCTCAGAACATGCACATAAAAATATGATCACAAAACAAATGTTACTAGAGTACTAAAATTTTAGTTTTCTACCATGAAAAACCTTAGCACTATTTTTATTATTTTTGTCCTACCATGTGTTTGTCATTTGTGCCAGCTTTACTTTTTTAAATTTGAAAATATGAAAAAGTCAGACTCCTCTGAAAAGCCACTGTTGCATGTGTAGAAAAAGACAAAGCCCACACACATTTAAAATTTTGACAGCTTTAGTACAACATAGTGGGCTATAAGCTGAAAAGTTTTTAAAGAAGTTAACCTCCTTTCCCATAAACCCCTCAAAATTATTCATGCACCATTTAAATTTCAAGAATACAGGGAGAATCCCTTCTGATAATAACCACAGATCCCTCTAGATGAGAGCGTTTTTCTACTGGAATGCCAAGACACCAGGACCGTCAAGAATTGTGTCTTTCTGATATTGAAAATTTATTCTGTATCCATTATTTTCATGGGTGGGAAAAAAACAACCCCCCAACAAAAAACTCCAGCAGCAGAATGAGCACGCTTGCACCAAGTTCTAGCAAGTAAGTCTTACCAGCATTTTTGTTTTGTTTTGTTTCTTGATAAGTTTGACTTGACAAAAGACACTTTAACAATGCAGAATTTCAAAATGCATGCTTCAAAATCTCCAAATTACAAAACTGCCTTAAATTAGATTTTACCTTGTTCTGACTTTTAACTATAATGGTATTCTTCAGCCATATTTTGAAGTTTCTCTTTGCAAATCTGATGACTAGAATTTTTTTTTCCCATTACCAGTCTTATAAAATGTTAATAAAGCTCATTTCTGAAAAGGGTAAATTTAAAAAGAGAACTTGATGGGATACTTGTAGTAAACCTTCAGAATTACACACTTCCTCCAATCTTCCTTTTGAGCACTGAAACTTCTTGGACCTTTGACCAAAAAAACCAGCTTAGGGAGAGAATGTAAACAAGCAAGGAAGGGCAAACAAATATTCACGTCAAACACTTCCTAGTTCCAGGGATGACTAACTCATCTCTGGATCCATAGACCTAGTTATAGTCTTCTATTAAAGTGCTTTCTGACAAAGCCTTTCCATAAGCTACCCATTTACATAAGCCATACTCTTTCTGGAATGAAAACATCCTTTTTGCAAGTTAAACAGTTGTGCAAGTTAGGTTCAAGCTAAATGGGAAAATCAGACCTAAATTTTCTGTGTGCAGCCAAACTGGACAGTCATATATCAAAAGTGTTAGCATTTTCCAACCCTTCTAGCTAATGACAGACAATATGATGAGAATATAGCCTATCTACAGGAAGCGACTCATCAGAACATCGACATATGCACACTTTATCCCTCCAGAAGGGGTCAAAGAAATTACAGCACAACATCACAGAGTATACTGTGGTTTTTCCTTTTTTTTTTTTTTTTTTAATTAAGTTTAGTGTATGAAGTCATGATAGATATTTCCCTCCTTTTATCTTCCTTGGGGAAAAAGACAGCTTTTAACTGTTTGGGTCTCTAAATTGGCAGGATTACTTAGAACTTTTAAAAGGCATTATAGGCAAGTGTTTTCGAGGCAATGTGTTTGCTTAGTGTCCCAGATGAACATGGTACACAATTAATCATTTTGTCAATGAATCTTAATTTTAGCAGTGACAAGCTGATAAAAAAATCCCCCAATTTTTTTATGAAGTGCTTCCTTTAGAGACATGTTTAAGACAAAAGAAATAACCATTAATGCCTCTCTAGCCATGTTATCAGTTTTTGCTTGAATAGTTGTGCTTATTTGTAATTCTGACTTGTTCACATGCTCCCACTATGGTCAATCATTTTAAACACAACAAGTTTCAAGGGATCATTTTTATTGTTAACAGAAAAAGGTCTCATTAGAAGATTTTACTGTGCTTATTCAATGCCACTTCCCAATGAAAAGCAGGTGTACTATACCTACATTCTGCATAGAGTAGCTAAAATAATTTACCACTGTAGATGATTATTTAATTACCCCAAGTTTAAAATTACTTTTGTTTCCCAAAGTAATTAACTTAACCATCTTGAGGGGTATATAACTATATCAGAGAGAGAGTTTTATCTCACTACATAAAGTATCAAATCTAAGCATTATTATGTGTCAAGTGATCAGTTAAGGCATTTATAAATGGATAACTATCATCATTACTCTACATGTGCAATTAGGGCTCGGCAAAATTCTAACTTCCCATCCTGCAGAATAATCTGAAGCTAAGCTAATCCTAAAACTAGATGCCAAAGTAACAAATTCACAAATATATGTGTCCTGAAAAAAAACATTTGTTTTCAAACCTACTGTTTTATCAAGTCTTGCTACAGTAAGTTAGTGGCACATAATTTTTGAAACAAGTGAAAGACTACCCAAAAATGTTGATAGAATGATGCCTCTTCTCAGCACAGCAGGATTAATTAGACACACTCCTGGTGATAGGCTGCTCTATCGAGCAGATGTTTGACCCCCTACTGAACCCTTCTACTGGAAGCATAGTGTTAGTTACTCACTAGGAGGAAAAGTAACGTTTCTCAGCACAGCTCAGAAGATACTTCTAGCTTCCGCAGACTTACAAAGAGCCCCTAACTCCCACTGATTTCAAGCCTGTCTTCTGTTAACGTCAGCTCAACCCAAACCAGTGCCTTGTGTCAGGAGGTACCTGTAAGCTAAATGAAAGCTCTTGTCTCTCAAGCAGCGGAAAGAGCCTGAGAGACCCTTTAAAAAACAAGTAGTGCTGCGAGGTGGCATTACCCCTTTTTATTCCTCCAATGCAGCTTTAGGAATAGCAACCCAATCTCAGAGAGCAAGGCGTTTAGCAGAACTAGCCCCTGCCCGAGGCAGAGTCCATGCTGGGGGGCTTTTCCATGCATCACCCCCTGGTGCTATCTACCCACTCCAGTCCCAGCTGCCTTTCCCCAACTGGCCAGCTGCCAGCCAGGATGCCCATCTCGGCTCACTCAAGTGCAGGGTAGCCCTATACGTCTTCGAAACCCAGATAGGTTTCACAGCCTGGAACTCATGCTTTTAATCCTGTATTTATTAATTTCCTAAATTTCAGATCCAAGCCATTTTCATCTTTTGTCTCTTTCCTGTGAGTTCAGATGTATAGTTTAGAAACGAGGTACAGTCCTTTGGAAAGATAGCTTTGCAATTAACCATTTGAGTGCATGAAGAATTCTCTCATAGGATCACATTTGCTTGAAAAGAACACAGCCTTCAATAGATAGCTCATTAAAACAACAAGATTAGTCTTTTTTTGTTAGATAAAAGGATACTTTCATGTTGGTCAGGAACACCTCTGTGTTTGTACTGATACAGATCTCTTTTTTCCCCTTCTGACTTTAATGAAAGGA
Organism: Aviceda cuculoides; assembly: GCA_035590195.1. Lineage (NCBI taxonomy): Eukaryota > Metazoa > Chordata > Aves > Accipitriformes > Accipitridae > Aviceda > Aviceda cuculoides. The sequence continues at coordinate 11,349,933 of JAVJGG010000031.1, forward strand.
GAATGAGGCATTTCAGATTTTATTACCACGGTCACTGCTGAAATGTGTATTAAATTAGAGATGTGCCAGTACTGGGAGTTTAACAATAATTCAGACAGCTATGGAACCACTACAGACATGTCAGTCTCCTCTCCGCTTAACATCTGCTTCAATAAATCCAAATCGGATGCTGTCTCGCCGAGTCCACAGTAAAGCCTATGAACTTAAAACAAATAACTTTCTAAACCATCTTTTATTAAGGACAGGCATATATAAATGCGGATATATTCATAAGAAGCTAAGCTTCCCAGACCAAGCAGTGCTCGCCATTACATAATTGTCATCTACAATAGTCGAGTGCATCGATTTCTGAATCATTCATTTTTTTTACCTTACAGAAGAGGATGATGATGAAACATAGACAAGAGAGTTGTATTTTCCTGTTAAGGTAGTGGCAGAGTTGGAATGTCTTTAGGTGTATATGCACGCGTATGCACACACCCCCCCCCCTTTCCTAGTTTTGTTTTTTGCGAGTAGGACATCACACATAACCCCTCCTCGCCAAAAGTAGGATAAACCAAAATTTCAAATGTCAACTCGCAATACATCACTGGTAAGAAAACTTTGGAAAGAAGGGAGGAAAACATTCAATTCGCAGAAGCAGGGAGATGGTATTTAAGTTCATTTGATTTGCTGCCATTAGCTATATATTTTAACTACACTCCTTGCCTAATCTTTATGATGTATTTTGTACACGACATTTTCTTTGATTCCTTTTCATGAGAATTAAACCCCTGTGAGAAGTGCGAATAACCAAGGCATCATGCACCAGAAATTCACCTGCAACTATTCAAAGACGTACATGCTGAAGTGCTCTACAGACCACCACCAACTATTCAAAGGTACAACACCAAAACATCCTTGTGACCTACAGTAAAGGAAAAAAAAAGTCAGAGTGCTGTTGACAGGCACAGGCAAGCAGAAGAGGCCACAGAGATTGATGATACCATAGTGATTCCTCCAAGCCACTGGGCAAATAGTCACAGCCACAATAAGTGACACATGAGAGCAAATCTGTTTGCAGCGGCAGCTCAGACTGTCCCCAAAAGGCCAGCCACTGGTTCAGAGGCAGCAAATCCACATTCAGAGCAGCACTGAGCTACACACACACATCCATGCATGAACAAGTTGGCATAGTTCTCCCCTGTTAGCTACTGGGGGAAAGAGAGAGAGAGACTGGGCTAAGTTTGGGAAGGTAGCACGGGCAACCGTCAGAAATGACCCCGCTGTAGCTCCACAAGGGAAAATGCAAAGCACTGCTTTGCCCCAACAGACTGGGTAAGAGTTGGCCTTAGCATTTCTTTCCTGGCAAACACTGGAATTAATTAGGGTTACCATGTGCTAGTAAATAGTAACTACCCTCAGAAATACTTAGTCTAAAAAAAGGCTTTGTATCTGATGGGAGGGGAGCTCCCCTGATCTGCACTGCCATCTGATTTCAGACATTTCTTCTCCCTGCATAATTTGCCACACATTTCTAATTTGCCTCACATATGGATGCACACTTTTATACAGTGATCTTAATACTTCGTAATCATCAGAGACTGATTTATTCCCCCCCCCCCTTTTTAATATATGCTTTATACTCGACATCCATGTAAAGGTTGGTGGCAAATTGCTGCACTTAGAAAAATATGTTACCATAAATTTTGAGACAGGGCAAAGAAGTGTTAGCAGCAGTTCTATGGTGCTATAAATACTTGCTTTACCTGCTTTGAATATAACAAAAGAGTGGAACAAGTGATTTAGATCCAGGGAAAGATTGATGACACCTGGGTGGTCTGTAGAGCACTTCAGCACGTTTTTCTCAATTCTGCCCTAATACCCGAACAATGTCCAGGCTCATGTGTTTTCACGAACATAAATAACAGTTACAGGCCTCTCCCTAATGAGCAACACAGCAAGATGTCATAGGTACCCCATAAGGCAGCAGATAGCGCAGGAGCCCCCAGCGCAGTGCCGTTACCCCGGTGGGTACTGAGCCGCACCAAAGAGCCGAAGTCTGGCAACATGGTGAACTGGCTACGTTGCTTCTCCTTCCTGCCCTGTGCGGGGCAAAGATGCATCCAGTGCTACCCACTGGCCTAAGCAACCCCAATGATTTCATTTTAGTTCTCTTGAGGGTTGACTTCAGCCTCCTCCAAACTGTGTGAATTTGAAGCATTTGGTATGCTGAGATGGGTGGAAATACTCAACCCTTCTTTTCTTTAAGTGAAAAATGGGAGGAGAAAAAGATTTTATTTTTAATAACATTCTGTCAAACCTAAATGCATATGGAAACACAACAGCTTTCCAGAAGAAAGTTTTCTTGAGAAAATTGCTCAGATCTGGAAGGCCTGGGCATGGGGAGGAAGACCCTCATGACTCAGCATCGGGGTACTCGCCTGGAATGAGGTAAACCCCAGTGCCTAACCGCAATCTACTCCCCACATCCTAGGGGAGTAACCCGGCCACCAAACTGTTAAGCCTTCTGGTATAGCTTCCATCTCCCAGTAGAAACCTTTTAAATACCCTAGTCTCCTTCTGCTTTGGGTAGGGAAGCTTTCTGACACCATCAGTGTTCCCACTCACCTCTGTTGATGAGATGCCCAGTGATCGTTAAGAAGTCATGTGACTGAACTGGCCATTAAGTTACATATTTTTTAAATAACCTTACAGGACTATATTGAAAGAACATTACTGCCTTTTACCATCTAGAGGCATTTAAGGGATTGAGGGAGGGCAGGAGAAGACAGAGTAAGACATCAAGGAGAAAAAAAACTCCTCTCTCCCCTGCTAAAAATCCTGTATTTAAATGAAGCAGGAAAAATGTAGGAATAGCTTGGTGGGAAAAACTGCCAAGGCAGTTCAAACATTTTGCACATTCTCAGATCGGTTAGCCCTACTTGGCTAACACTTTCGCAAGGTGTTAACCAGTTACAAGGATAAGAATTCTTACCCTCCAAAATGAGAAATATTCCAGAAAAAATTTCTTTCACCTTTTTCCATATGGCTCCATAGCTTGCTAATCAGACCTTACACAACCTTGCAAGGGTGGAAGCAATGCATATAGCCCATTACTGGCTCTCTCTTGGGCCATAGACTGATCGATATTAGGAGATAATAAGGGCAGACTTTCCAACTCTGTCTTTTGAGAAATACCTGCTAAAGGAACTATTGAAGTCTGGATGCTAAAAATCATACAAGGCAGCTTTTCAACAATAATTAGAATCACGAGAAAGAGGTAAAGTACAATGTTAGTGCTATAAACACACAGCCAGAGTGACCCCTCTCATTTTTTCAAGCCCTTATCTCCTCAGATAGGGACCCCTGAAAAGTCACGAAAGACAGAAGGCAAGTGTAACTAAAAACATGGCAGAGCAATGGGATGCTTGAAAAAATATTGCAATGGGGAAATAACAGTTTATGGGAGTATTCAAACATTCTCATTTTTCTGCTGCTGTTGCTTCTGAAATCCTCCTCTGGAAAAGCAGGAGCTCCCCCAAAACGTAAAAAATCAAAAAACTTTTTCTGGAGTGCAACTGTGGAGGTAAGCAATGCTTATACATTTGAGCTAATAGAATATGCTTTAATTATCCAATCTCTCCCACAAACTAAATGCTCAAAATTTTAGACAGATTAGCGAACTAGCAAGAAGCCAGCCAGCTGAATTTCAGGTTTTTTTTCTTTCTGTAGGATAGGATGGAATATGGTAGAACCATCTGTAAACGTAATGAGGTTTCAGTACAGAAAGAATCAGAATTCATTAGAGGATATTTTAAACACACTAATGTCATCTTGCAATATTCTACAAAAAGACATTTTACAGAGGTTCTTAGACTACCACTATGATGCAGCAAACTGCCATTATATCCAGATCCTTCATTTGAACAGGGACTCTTCACCTGTTTCTGAGTTTAATTCTATTTCTTTCCTCAATAAAAGCATGGATGAAAACTTGAATTAGTCTATTCTGATCACAATACAAGATGCCCATACATTCTAGTGATGCATAAATACAGGTGTGTGCATGTGTTTGTACATATATATAAATGAACCATAAATATGTATATACGTACAAACAAATGCACAATCGCATCTGTGTGTACACACATATTTGCGCTTTTGTCTGATATTCAGGTGGAGTGCAAACCGAAGAAGTTGATAAGTCAAGGCGTTGCACAATTGCATACATTTTCCTTTCTGTTGCTAGGACACCACAGCCCTGGCTGGAACCTGTTCCCATTTACGCTAATGGACCCGCCACTTCCAGGTCTGCGCGGTGCACGGCCAAACCCCGAGAGCTCACCTTCACGCCGTCAGCCCGGGCTCCCGACCCGGCCACTCGACCCCTACATAACCGGCCTGCTGGACTGCGGCGGATGTTATGCAATGGCTGTTGCTTTGCTTGTCTCTGAGAGAAACGTCAGAAAAAATCATGCTAAAAGGAAGCTTTTTATGGGTCTGGATGCTTTGGTGACCACAATGCTTTTTTTTATACCCTGAAAACATAGTAATTGCTCTCTCCATGTAGTATACAGCTAGTAACATAGTAATCATTCAGGAAGGTATTAGGTATTTCTAAAGTTTTTGGACACTATAAAAAAAAAACAAAACCAGAAATCTGTCAGTGAAAGATAACTTTCTACTTGAGCTCAATTCAGCCAGTTTCTGTAACAGCTCATGACCAATACAAAACCCACCAATAACACAACATTTTCACAGTGAGCATCAGAGTTCAGTGAATATAATGCAGTATAACTTGGGTGGGTTGTGGCCTAATTCAGTTTACCCCTTGACCTAATCCATGAAGTACATGATACATGGCAATTGTCAAATTTTACAGTACTAAGCTCACAGTAAAATGAGTTGCGTACTAGCACTGTACAGTGCTGGTGCTTCTTACTGGGAGCAAGGCCAGACTTTTTGGCCTTAATTGAAACTGTAGTGTCCATTCAGACCCTCTGTGTCAACACTAAACTATTTTGAGCAATATGACTAGTTGGCTGAGACTTCCTTTTATTGCCTGGACAGCATCTGGATCTGTGAAGCTGTGCTTTACATTATGAGGTAGAGGTTTAGGGTATAAAGTCAGGCCTTAGTCAGATACAGCTGCCATGAAACTGTTATGTCTGGACATTTTTTTAAAATTTTATTCTTTTTTTTTTTGGACTCCTCAGAACTTCACACTTACTGACAAAAGGGTTTAGGAAAACCATGGCTGCCAGACTGAACTATTTGTTATTGTGCCATGACGATAAGCACTGCACTCAGTCATTTCACCACCACCACAGTCAGCCCTAGGGACTGCATTTGTCAAGATCCAAAAATGAACACCTTAAGACAGAGTAGTTACAAGATTAATTTTTATAAATGCTTATATAAATTACTTCCTTCAGTCTGCAAAGATGAGCCACTCATTTCAACAACCAGCAGCTGAGACAATACAGCACATACTTTATTTCATGTATTTGTTTCTTGTCTCAGTGTGGCTGGTCCCCTTGCACCAATACTCACAGTGCCTAAAGAGACATGATCACTATTCTACAGGAACTGTCTATAAACTCTATACCTTGTACCTGTGTTTAAAGAAGAGTTGCTGAGGCTCAGAACAAAGCACCAGTTGTGATTTTTTGTTTACGTAACTGCGAAGATCCTAATTTCCAGAGTTTTCTGCCTCAGTAACTGTTCCTGCTCCAAATGAAAGACTGACATCAACTATCCAAACGTCCATCCTGCTTCCACTCAACAAAATCTTATGCTGCAGATGGTGCAAACGGCCTGACATATGTAAAATCCAGTATATTTGTCTCTGAAAGACTGCCAAAGGCAGCAGAGAGTTCATGCATATGGTAGACTGGCAGAGGTCTTTGGAAGAGTTTGCCCATTTCTAGTATGTCTGACCTGAGACTGGGCTATCGGCTCCCCACTTCCTGCGGAGCTGTGAGTCGGAGTCTTTGGACCTCGTTGCCTGAACAACTTTGAGAGTCAAGGCCAGGAAGACTGCCTGAAAATAAGTTTCCAGATGGAGATTCAGGAACACAGCCTGATACAAGTGTTAGCCTGATGCAGCCTTCATTTTCTCAAAGTGCTTTGTACAATTTTCCTGAACAAAAAAATGTTCAGAAATTGCTATCACGTTAACATCACACTTAGCATTTCATTTTAATTTGTCAGTAACTTACTCCTTCAAACGTTTAGATCTTTCGAGTACAAGTAACTAACAATTTTCTGTGAGGCAGCGTGGTTACAAATCACACTGCTTGGGCACACTGAAGCATGATGGAAGTTCCCTACTGCTGGTCACCTTTAGGAATACATAGGAGTTAAATTAAAAGGGTGAGATATGCCTGAGAACCTCCACCTTACCCATATCTCTTTGCAAGGCTCAGTACAGCCAATTCTACTTTTCTTTAGGTAGTCACATATTTTCCTGAATGCATACAGAGCTAACACATGCCACACAGCTTGTAAGACCTGTTAAAAACCAGGATCTTTCAAGAAGAAGGGAGGATTCATATAATTGTGCTCTTCTCCCTTTTGATATATCTTCCACAGCACCAACTTCATAGACAGAAACTGGGAGACCAGTACTGTGGGCAAGAATTTAGTTTTTGGCTTCAGCGGCCAAGTCTCAGGCACTCTTGGCTGAGTATCTCATGATATTTAGGAATAGTCAGTACGGAGCATGTGCTGATACCACAATAGAAAGGGAAAAAATATAGCAAACACTTAACAGTAATTTTCTTCCTTTTCACATACACATGTCCCTAGACCTCATGTTTATTTCTCAGCAATGTGAAAAAGCAACTTAAAATAAAATTTTGCAATGGGTACAGCCATGCAATTCAGCCATGTGTGTAAAAGACCTGAAGAGAAAAAAAACAAAACAAAACAAAACATGGGGACAAAACTTAAGTTTTTAGAGGGATGAGATAAAAAAACAATCTGAAAGTGAACAGAATGGTAAGTATGCACTTGGGAAAAATGATACAGAGGAAGCAAATGGATGCAAAGAAGAAACTAGACATAGTGAGACTATGGTCTGCAACTTCCTTCTCCATTGTGGTTTTGTAGAGAGAACCCCATGCTCTGAACTAAGAATCCTTTCAAGTAAAACAGGCATTTAAGACATATGTTGATTACAAAATTTGTATTTTGGCTCACCTGCGGAGTCTTCATAGCTGCTGTCATCTATAGTCATTGTTAAGGCTCAGGAAAAAATCAGAAGAATGAGAAAAAGGATGTGTTACTCTTCCCGACACTACTTTTTCACTAATTTTGTAACACTGGGAAGCTCAGTTCAAGTCCATACTTCAGCATTTCTGTAGGACTGACACCAGAATAAACCTTCACAATACGTTTGTGGAAAGCTTCCAACTACCGAAATGTAAATATACCTTTAAAACAATATTCCCCCTACCACAAAAGAGGCTAAAGAGTAGCCCACAGAAATCTCTTGCAAATTATTATTTTGAGGAGCGTAGCAACACAAAGCAGGTGTTTGCTCTCTGGAAAGCAGTGGGTTTGCCATGGTAAGTGAACATATACTAGGCACAATGTTTTCATTATTTTAGAATGGCAGGAACAACTCCTCCTTTTTACTCAAATTGAAAAAGAAAATTTTTTTAGCAATTCTGGAAGGATAGCACCATCCCCATTTTGTTTTCTGTTCTGCTAAATTAAACCTCCACATTCATCAGAGTTCTGTGGGCTGAATTCCTGGTTATATTTCAGAGTTATATTCCTTATTAGCATGTTCTGAGCAGAAGCAATAGGTTCTCCAATTAAAAAAAGGTATATTTGAAGAGAGAGACAATGACAGAACGGCCACCGTATGGGCAACATAATGCATTTAACAGTTATAGTACTTAACATAAACAATATTGTTGACTGATAACAAATAGACTCTGCTTTAATTGATACAACAAATAAAACCACTCTTCTGTCAAATTAAACTTTGGAAAATGAGTCCATCAGCCCTTTTAAAATACAGCCTGTGAAGATTAAAGTTCATGTTCCAGATGGCCCAAAAATAACCACTAAAAGCTTCCAGCTATGCTTGAATTAACAAGCCACTATATATGATCCACAAATTTGACATATTACAAATTAAGCATACAATGATGGGGAAGGGGAAAGAGGAAGAAATGAAGACAAAATGGTGAAAATTCTCTTAGCTTAAGATATCTAGTTTAGGCATTCAAAATGCAAGGTTAATTCCCCTGAGCTGCTTTTATTATCAGTAAAACAGGCATCAGTCCTACCACTCTCTGGCAGAACTGGTTTCTGGAGGAATCCATACTGTGCTCTCTCCAGAATCCCACCCTGTCTGGCAGCTCATCCTAACACCTTCAAGCTAAACAGCACAAATAATCCCCTAAGACTTACAAGGACCATCACTAACAAAGATCATTTCAGATCATTAAATAAGATACTGGTGGGTATTAAGGGCATTTAGGCAAACAGGTTGGTTACAGCATCCCATTATTATGCTTTGCATTACTTCAGAAGGGGACACTGAATCCCTAACAAAAAATAATTTTTTTTCTTTTCCCCCAAGTAACTGAAAACATCAGATGAAGGTATCATTATTACTACACGAGTTTTTAGAGATCTGGCTAGGGGAAGGAGACTGGAAGAGTTTATTGCAAGCTGTTTGCACAAGTTTTCTATTCCAATTAACGCACCAAAGCTGTTAATTTTTGCCGTGGTTAGCTCAGTTGCCACAGAACTATCACCCAGATTTAAAAGGAGAGAGAGAGAAGTCAGGTGTTTGTATTTTATAAGACTACAAGGAAAGAAAGGACAAGCATAATAGATTTAACAATTTAGTACACCCTACTGTTTAGACTATGAAATACACCCAACAGAATGGAAAGATAAGTACACAGATGAAATAGGACATGTGGGGTTTCTACAATTGTGGTATGAAGTGATCACCAGTGATAAAGAATCACTGATGATTAACGCTTAGATACCAAATACAAACTTTATCCCAAGCTACATCCCTGATAGTAGCCAACATGTAATGGTTCAAAAGCCAGATCTCGGAGATCTGACTTTGACTGGACCAAGGTTTCTTTATTTGCACAGATAGCAACTGAGTCTTCCCAAAGTCTAAGAACAAAAATAGCAGCAGGTCAGGAAAACGCTCTTTTTCAAACTTAAACAATGAGCACAACTTCTCCCTAGAAGAGAATAAAATTAGAAAAAACAATCAGAAAATTATCAAAAGGGAGACATACTACATTTTTTCAGGTTTTAAATGGCAATTTGGAGAGTATTTAAAAGTAATGTTCTTATATTTTGAGAAAAGCTTGGGTAAAGAACTGTCATGAAAGAAATATTTAAAACAGCCATGTTGAGGACAGGGTGAAAAAGAAAGAGAAATAATCCCCTGAGAAACTGTGGAGGAAAGGAAAGTGGTCTTAAAAATAAAAAGAGTCCCCTCTTCCAATACACATCAAAAGGAAAAGACGACTAGGGAAGACATTAGTTGTAAACAACTCCTAGCAGGGAGCCAGGGGTTCACAAAGATTCAACTTTCTACAGGCAGAAGATAAGAAACAAGCTGAGAAACTCGAGCATAGTAAACTGCTAGATTAGAAAAGTATTTATTCATGTGTCTGCTCTGAAGGAAAAAAGAGATGAAATAGCAAATGAAGACAAAGCACCAAACCACAGATATTTCTGAATATATAAAGCCTGCAACATAACATCCATTTCTCATCATGAAGTCCAGATTAATTTAGTAAGAATACAAAAGCTTTACCGCAGAAACTAATAGACATTTTATAGTACAGCACAAAGAGAAACAGAATTTTATCTGGTCACATTGTCATGTTTTTTGTTCAGAGTTGCTGGGGAGTCAAACCATCATCTTTTAACAACTTTGGATACTTAAACGCTTCCATTGTGGGAGATCATAGTGTAGGCTAAGATAACACAAACATTAGAGTGGACTGGGGGGCAAAGTTAAGTGAATAGAGAACTCAGAGCTGACATAGGTGAATAACAGTGTGCCTGTAGGATTAGCTGTTCATAACAACTATTTTGTATATGGATGACCAGGAAAGGAAAGAACAATTTGGGAATATTTTCTGATAAATCATAATTTTTTTTGTTTGTTTAATGACAAAGAACCTCTGCCTGTTCACGAACACCCTGCAAAACACCACCATGCTACCAAGCTCCTTGCCTTAGCACTAAGATTTATGAGACTTTCAGACTGAGAAAGAATATGAGCATAAAGGACAAAGTTAAAAATTTCCCTTTTTAAGGTAAGATATTTTTTGTGGATGCTCTTAAATGGTACTCAGGAGAAGGTGGAGACAGAAGAGCAAAATGGTTCAAAAAATTTGCTGGGATTAACACAGAAATTTTCCTGTTTCCTTGTGCACAGCATTCAGGGAAAATAAACTCCCTCCTACCACACCACTAAGCAAGGTGGTACATACCAGGGTCCTATTTCTCATGCTGTGAACATTAAATTAGACAGCAAACAACCAGTAGTCAAATGGATTCTGCTGCGTTTTGAAAAGCTTTTATGCTGTCGTCAGAAAAATCACATTTTAAGGAAGAAAGCCACAAAGGTACTCATAAAAGTGTAAACAGAAGAGAACAGCATGCCAGAAATGGGCTTAAAGCCACCAAATTATTTATCCTAAGAACAAGACAAGTAGGTAGGTTTCTTTTGTGAGGGATTAGAGAGCTTCCCTGTGACAGCCGGTTTTCCATTTTTACTTTCAGAGACACAAGAATGACACTGGGAAAAGAACAGCAGTGGAATTTAAAACCAAGAAAAGAGAATGTTACTTCCAGCTATTCACACTCATAATCTGTGAAATTTATGGCCTGAGAAGACATCATTGAAATTAGGCATCCCTTCTCTAAACTGAGCTCAGAGTTCTAGGATCCAGGTAACAACTTTTTGTAGTTTTGTAACAAATTTTCGTAGCAAAATTTGTAACAAATTTTAATATTAAAATACAGGCAATAAAAAATCACACATGAAGATGTCACATTAGCAAAAATTTTGGGATTTTTTTTCTTTGAGTTATAAGGACTAGTCTTTGGCAAAACCAACACTAATCATGAAGGGAAGTTTTTTCCTGGCAAACCTCAATTTTTTTCTTTTGACCCTGGTATCATATTCCCATACTTTACAATAAAAAAAAAAAAAACAAGAGAGAGAAAATTTAAAGGCATTGAACCAATGCATTTTACAACTGAAAACTACCATGCACATGCCTCCATAACCTATCAACACCATATCTGGAGAGTAGAATGACCAATTTTACATAGGCAAAATGCTGACAAACTGCATTTGCTAAATCAGCCAAGGCAGTTGAATCCAGATAGCTTTGAAATAAGAAATTAATTCAGTCTGTTGACAACAAGATGAACTAATCTATTAACTCTACACAGCCTATTAGTGCTAAATTCTAACTGAATTTTCAGTGGCAATGTAAAAATTATAACCAAAAGCCCATTGACATCACAGCTGCCAAACATAATTTAGGAAATCAGAATTTTTTGTTTAGTTTCAAGCACTGTTTTTATATCCATAATGAGTATAAGTAGTACTTCTGATGCCTTATTTCTTAAATATGCAATGGAAGGCAGGGGAAATATGTGACTGGGGCCAGTTTTAATGAAACAGCTTAATGATGAAACCATAGCTACACTCTCACCTTAGTCTGAAGGCAAGAAAAAACATAGGTTACCAAGGCACAGAAGAAAGTATAAGCAAAGAAAGAACACAGAAATAAAACAGACAAGCTGAAACTTTAGTAACAGTTTTCAGGCAAGAAGCAAGATCAAAGATTATGAAAAAGGCAGCAGCGTGACAAAATAAAACACCTGAGAGAAAAAAAAACAGAGAGAAGCAAATAGCAGCTCAGCAAAACTGTGGATCGTTCCATCCCACGATGACGTGGAATTTTACTCTTCCATGTCTGACTGGAAGCTGTTTGCCAAGCACAGACTCATTGGGGGGAAACACCAGAGACAGTGAACATAAAATCTACACCCAACAGTTTGTTAGTCCCAGCCCATTACTGTCTGTATTAATAACAGATAATTGTGGTATACTTTACATGGCATATGTGTGATTTTGTCTTGGCACAATAGAAGATGCCTTCATAGGAGTGACCCAAGGAGCTGAGTGCTACAGCAAATGGAGCAGGAAGCAATGATTTTAATTAAGAAATTGCATTTCTTATTATCTTCAACAGCTGTCTTAGAAGTCTCTTCTGTATTCTACTCTTGACTTTAAGTGCTTTGTATGAACAGAACCATGGTGGTACAAGATTGTGAAAGACAATGTTGAGCCTGGTGTTAAGGATACTTGCATACCAGGGGAAACATTTAGCTACTAGTTTTACTCCAGCTAATGCTTACACAACAGAACTAGGTTTATTATTATAAAAAAATTGTACTGAGCCTCCTTCTTATACCTTCCTCCCCAAAAAAGTTAGCTGGTAATTAGGAAAAAAAAAAAAAAAAAAAAAGAATTATCAAATTATCACTGAGAAAACTATGTACCTTAGTGAGTCATATAGTTCCTAGAATCAAGAAAGCATCATCGATAGCTCAAACTTTTCTATCTTTCCTCATGGATGAATATTGAATGACTTCAAGCTGAGGGAGAAAAGCTAGCAATTATCAACCCTTAGACCACTTCTACAGAAATCTTCCCCATCAACATAGTATGGGGAGTACCTTGTCACCTCTTAAGACCATGCTGACTTGGTCCTTAGTTGGCTTCTGCATCCAAAGTTGCTTTTTCTAGGAATACAAAGGTAATGCCCAGAGATGTCAACATATATGGTTTGCAAAATGCTATCCATTTACAAAGCTGTCAGTTGCAGCAGGGTATTTTCTAACTCACCTGTACCAGTAACAGTGGAATTCAACTATGAGCTAACAAACCTCTGCAGATCTGGACACCTTCAAAGGAATAAGGCAGAAAAACCAAAATTCACAAGCTCTAATAATTCAAGGTTTGGGAACAGTTGTACCTTTCTCCCCTTCTGGATCAACACCTGAAGCAAGACTGACATGTGCCTTCTATACAGGGCTCACTATCTCAGGAAGACGGTCGTGATCTCAAAGCCACTTCAGCCTTTGACTGACCTTCTTGAATGCATAGTGGCACCTATAGAATATCCTTGTGAAGCCTTTCACTGCCATACACATGTCTACAAGTATTCAAGAAAAAGTATAAGTGTAGTTTGACAACTCATTACAAGCAAATTGTCCACTTTTTTGTCTAATGCTTCTTTAATCTGAAGGTGATCAGACCTTCTAAGATTTTGGGCTTGGGGGTGGGTTGTTTTTGTTTTGGTCAGGAACAGGAGTAAGAAAGTTTCATTTTTTCCCTGTTTTCTGGGTCAGGGAAACAAATACTGCAATTGCTGTAGTTAACCGCTGTCTCAAGCTGGCTTATTTTAGGTGTGCTAAAAGAACAGGGGCAGTTCCACATCATTAAGCAAAGAAACTGGGAGCCCTTTCTTTGGAACAAACTTTTTGCTTCTTCAGGTCTGCTGGCTGGTTAAAGAAAGCCTTTAGGATTTTCATGTCTTCTGGTAGCCTCTCTACCACCAGCATTCTGCTATCCCTAGCATGCTTTTCTCAGCTGGACCTCTCTGCTTGTCCTTTAGTGAGAAGGCAGCACTATTGTATTTTTTTTCCAACAGACCAGACCCAGCTGCTCTCCTGGGTCATTAAGGAGCCCCTTTGCTTTTCTGTAGTATTCAAGCGTACCAATTCATAAGGCAAAAGTAGAAGAAAGGTTTCTAGTTTGAAAGCCATAACTGTTGTCATAGCACTTCTCATTAAAACAACCTTTGTGCATAGAAATCCTGAAAAATCTGAACCTTCTTAGGTTCCTGCTCATCAGGAGCACTCCGTGAATTCTGTATTATAACAGGATTCTTGTGGGCTGGAAAACAGCACCTCATGAGAGCTAGAAGAGACAAGATTTACAGTTGGCTCTAAGGTTATAATCTAGTTTTTAGTACTAAAATATTAATTAACTCTAGCTGGGGTTTTTAGTCCCACCTGCAGAATGTTTCAAAGTGGATGGTACCTTGCTAGTTTCTCTCTAAATGTGCGAGCATTACAGAATTACATCATTCAAACCGAGATTAAGACCAAGTTGTTTTAAATGCAGTGCTCATTTCAGTGAGGTACTAACAGGTAACAAAAATACCTATCGCAGTAGTAGCTTTTTTTCTTTTTGTTAAGTATTTTATTTAGAATTATACAAATAAAATACCAAGACACACTTCGTTCAGTGAAGAGTTTAAATTCTCAATCTGAGAGCACAGTACTCGGACAACTGAGAAACTCTGACTAGCTCTTCCCAGAACTGTTTTTCACAATTAAAAAAAAAACCAACAAAAAACAAACAAACAAATGAAAACCAAAAAAAAACACCGCAAAAAAATCTGAGAGGAACATAACATACAACTAGTGAATTTTGACCCTTTGTCTGGCATATTACATTGTCTGAAACAAGGTCAAACTATGGATACATTTGACTTAATCTCCTTGAGTGATGGCTTATCAAGAAGGAAAAAAGGACAATATTTAGTGAACAATATTATTCAAGCCTTCATAAATTTGATTGCACTCACAGTTTGTTTTGAGATAACAGGTAGTAAAAAAAACCCAAACCAACCATATTTTTTTTCCTTCATTCATGCAGCTTCTTACTTTACAAACTAATGGTTTTAAACTTTTATACATTTATTTTAACTCTACAGCAACATCAACAGTTATGTTTTAATTTGGCAGATAAAGCCTTTCTTAGGAAACTTTTTTTACTTTCCCTGTTATTTATTAGAAGTGTGCTTCTCACAAATTTCCAGCATTATCACTGATACAGTAACTACTAACAGATAGCATCAGCCACTGAAACAGAAACATCTTGTTGTTTCATTCCTTTCACATGCATTCAGTTTTCATACAAAGAACTTGGGGTACCAAAATGAGAAATACTGAAAAAGTAGCAATTATTAAAAGAACGAAGACCTCTATTTCTTCCTCTTAAAATAACAGATGATATGGATAATGTAGATCCTCATCCAGTAATAAATTAGAAACTATTATTACTGGTAGTAATCTTACGAAGCTGTACTGAAGTGACACTTATAACCTTTGAATAATTTCAGGCTTTCATAAACATTGCTATCTTGTAAAAAAAAAAAAAAAACGTTTAAAAAATTATTACAACAGATTTGATCTTTGGCCTTTCATCTTCAATTCTGCAACAAAAATGGTCTACTTAACTAAAGAAAATGTATCATTAGACAACATGAAATACATGGAAAAGAAGTTTGAAACTATATTTTTAATTTTTCTTTCTTTCCTGTTTGTGCAAAGTGTTCTTGTCTTTGTTTTCTTTAATAGGGGATGTTACTTGCCAAATTATTTTACCTAATTTCTTAGTCTTGTGTGATATAAACCACACAATTAAATCATTTTGACATTCATTTGTGTCCAGTCTCTTCATGCAGAGACTTGGTTGCATTGCTCTGCTGTTTCGGTAGGCCAGGTAACAGTGCAGTTCTTAAGATGGTCAAGTGCACCACGCTTATCTTTCAAAAAGACTTGATCCTGGTAGTACTGTGAACTGAACAACCAGGCTGACCTCAGATCAGTCCTGTTTCTTATCCTTTTCTAAGGCATCTGAGAGAGGGAGCCTCTGGAAGTTTAAGAAAAGGTCTAAGCAACTCTCTGTTGTCAACTTCACAGAGCCAAAAGAGCTATTAACTACGTCTGCATTTCCAAATACCCGACTAGCGCATCTCCAACTGTTTCCTAGTGTTTTCTAACAGTAGCCTTCATATGTTCACGTACCCATACCACTATCTTCCAACAAAGACTCACGCACTCACATCTTGCACACTGAGAAAAAATTTGCCACTCATGAGAAATCTGCAGCTTTAGTGAGACAGCTAGCAGGTATGATCTGCCCATACTACGCTTTGTACTCCTTGCTTTGACAGCTTCCTAGGAAACCTCTAACTGGCTTGCTAGGCTTCTTTGCTGACCTCTGTTTTATGAAGTTTTCACTGTACATTTTGTTCCATGTCACGAAGAGTGAATAGTAAGAAAGCAGAAGCATTATAGCTCGCTGCATTTTTTTATTTGCGAAGCTGAAGAACATTTCTACAGAACAGACTTGAGACCTGATTTACCTTTCAGATGTGAATTTCATCTAAGAAATAGATTCCCATCATCACCCATTACACAGAAGAAAAAAAAAAAAACAAACCCAAACTTAATCTGTCTGTATATTTATACAAGAAAATAAAAAGACTTCCAGAAATTAGGTTAATAGCAAAATATAGTGCATTGTGAACAGTTTTCCAGAGGAAAAGAGAGAAATACATCAAAAATATACCACATGAATGAAAAAAGGGACAATAGAACTAGAGAGATTTATTGCAGTCTGAATACTGAGTAGTATACATGACCCAAATAGGAGCTTTCCGTTACCAATTCCCATGATTCAAGTGTTTCAAACTTCTTCACGATAGAATTGTTCAAGACGTACAGCTGATGTGACAAGGAGCTTTGCAGGTGTTGACATACCAAGTGGTATATTCTACAACATTTTTATTTCTCCTTTAAACACATACTTTTAAGTATGTGCTGCCTTCAGAAAAGGAACAAAGCAATGGTCCTTTCAGACAAAGAGGAATCAGCTACCCTCAATATACTCCTTAAATATAACTGGGGTCCTTGGAGTCCACAGGGGCACTCTTAGGCCAGTGGGTTCTACTGGGAAATATGGTCATTTTTAATGGCCCCAGAAATGATTTGCAAGCTCCTCCTGGCTTTTATGCAGGCAGATTATATGTTTTTAATTTATAGTGGTGTACTGCCACACCGTGCATCCATAAACAAGTGGTTTTACTGTGGTTCTTCAACAGAGAACACCCTTCCCCACCATTCAGCACGTCTGTGTATCCATGCTTAAACTACTTCATTTCCAAATTCCTGTAACAACAAATAGGAATTGCTGTTTGTTCTTATAGGAATGCTGAACTGATGGCACAAGAAATTAAGTGACTAGAAAACTAAATGACCTGTTCACTAGTCTTTATTTTTGAACTGCTTCATATATCAAGAAATCATATAGTTTCACACCAGAGAATACAAAGCATTCCAAATACCAAAGAATTTAGGATTAAAAGGAGAAAAAGGAGTTTCAGGATCATCAGCTATGCGTAAGGTTTCCAGTCACTAGCCCTTAAATTTTAAGACTCTACAACTGAATGCATGCACCTCAAATATCGGTGATTATCAGAATTTACAAGCTTGCACCTTTATTGTGTTCTTTGCAGACACCTTGAATTTGATTGACTTAACTGTGCAGACCTCCCAGCTGTGACAACTGCCTGTTCCACTGTCACCTATCTAATAACAGTCGTATATTTAGCTGCATCCCCTAACTGCCAAATTGTGGTAGTTTTCTAATAAGTGATTTAGCCTGGATTTAGGCAAGACATCAGACATCAGAGATTCTGTGTCCTAATAACATTCCCTTAAGCCATCCACCTCCTTTGCCTTTTAAGTTGTTTACTAACCAAGATAAATTAGCTTGCCCAGACAGGACAATGACAATAGTTGGCAGATACATTGCTCACATAGCTGACCCTACTCGATTTTAAAACAAAATAAATCTATGTTGTTTTGTTTTATGTATGACTTATTAAATTACTGATGTGTAGCTTGTCTGCCCCATATTGCAGGGCACTGCTAATGCACTGAGCTGCAGACACTACGCAACCTTAAAAAAAAGCAAAAAAGGTTTACATTAAAATTAACATGAAAAAGAGACAGGTTCAGATGGAATGAAAGATGAGGGGAAAGAAAAAAAAAAAAAAAAGGCTTGTCTAATTGTTTTCCTGGAACCCAAGAGGCTATCAACTGCCATGATTTACAAAGCAACTGATGACTGGAAAAGACAGGTATGACACAATAAAGCTATTCATTCAGAAGGTGGAGTCACAATGCTTCAGAAGTTGCTGTATCCAAGGAGTCTCTGTTGAACCTCTGTAACTAGAAGCACTCAGAAACATCCTGCAAAAGCATTATAGTTATTGCTGATGTGAGAAAGACCCATAAGAACTATTAGTTTGAGGCAAAACATTTTCAGTTAGAACTAGGAATTTAGGAAGTACTAGGTCTTGAGTTCTCTTTGCTGCTTCTTAAAAAACATGTAGCATGCTGGTATTAGGGTCAACAAAACAGGACCTTGCTTAATTATATACAAACATTATTCTAATCCAATTCATGGGGAGCTCGCAAAAGAAAAACATATTACGAGCTCACAAAACAACCCTAAAACTATCTAGCAGGTCAGTTCCAGGTGGGGTAGACATTTGGTTCATCCCTTATCACCATACACTTTCTGCCTTTCTTTAAAGGAGCGCTAAATAGAAAAGGTCAGAATGGGCCCAATCAGGACAGCTCTATATGACACAGAGATTTATTCGGGAAAACTGTGCAAACTAAGAAACTGAAAAGAAGCCTCCCCCCAGAAAGCTTCCAGGACACCCAAAGGCAAAAAATCGGGGCTTTGCTACATTCTTCAGGCTTTTTTCCTACATCTGTAATAGAAATCAATGAATGCTATTGTTCATTGCGTTATAACAGAATGTTGTGTAATAAATAAAATTAGAGAGACTAAGAAATGAAACACCTATTGCTCAATCTGTCAAGTAATTATCATACACTCCCTTTTACGCCAGTTAAGAAACATCACCCATGCCATTTGCATGGCTGCAATAACTCAGTTTTTGCCTAGTATCTCCTTAACAAGAGACAAAATGGCATCCAGGCAAAAAAAGAATACGTGAAAAAATAAAACACATTACTTGCAATAATTTTAAAAATCATGTTCTACATATATTAGGCCAGGTCAGCAAGCAGCCAGGCTCAGTGAAAAGGAAGAACATAATTCCCTCTCTTCATATAGCCAAAGGGATATTTCACTCTTTAGTCTTCAGATATTTATTGGTTGGGTGGGTTTGTTTTTTTTTTTTTCATAAAGTAACCTAGTTACACACCAGAGTCTGCTCCAGACTTCCCATACTCCTCAACTTTGTTCCCTCTCCTGGGACTTTATTGTGTGCATGGATACTCTGATGCATGAAATCATCTCCATTGTTCTTCATGTTCTGTTAGCAAGAATACAGATCATTTATAAATAACTAACATATTGGATGGATAAAATGTAAATCACCATACTAGTCAGAAAATACTTTAACATGGCCTGCAGTGCTAATCCTACCCCGACCCTGCTCCCTACCGGTTTGAGGGTAGCTTCTTAAATCAGCACTTGAAGAACAATGTAGGTATAACATAGCAACAGAATTTTAAGTGTTGGATGAGGCTGGATGGGGTTGGGAAAGTGCCAAGCCACTCTGCAAAAACCTGAGTAATTCCCTTAATTCCAGTTTTCCCTCATCTGTTTTTGCAATGACCTCACAAATACATTGCAAAAACTATGTAGAGAGGTCTCAGGCACTTGTGCTAAAGGCAACTATAAAAGTTCAAGTTCTCAGTGTTTATAGGACAAGAGGAGACGGTTGGATAACTTCACATTGGAGAAAGACAATGAGTTCTGCTGCATGAGTGATCAGAAAGTTGGGGCTCAAGCATGCCCTGGAGCTCTAAGCTAAAATCACAGTTTAAATCAGCCTCATGACCTCAATCACAGAGTCACACAAAACACAAAAGTCAAAAAGGCGCCTAACTTGCAACCAGAACCACACTAAAATCACAGGGACAGGCGTTCAGACTGAACACAAGGATCAAGATCCAAAATACAATGGCAAGGTGTTTTTTCCAACCACTTCCACCTGTAATGGTCAGATATATCAAGTGATACATGATCTAGCTAAATCGTTTTGTGCTAGATCAGTCAAAATAAGGTAAAAATAATTTTTTCAAAACTATGGGTTATTTTTAAATGCAGTTGCATGTTTTTAAGCAACAATTAGAATGATTCCCAGACTCTTTGTTTTGCTCACCTTGTATTTCCATTGTTTTAGGAGATGATTGCTAGCAAGAAGTCACTTCCTTTACTTCCCTTCTGAGGCAACAGTTAATTCCAAGAGACACTATAGTAAATTTAATTAAATATAAGTCCAAGAAATATTCCAAGTGCATCTTCTTGCCTTGCAAGATCCTTTCTTCTCTCTGCATTTTCAGAGTTAGAAGCTTTCTAATTCTTTTCTCTGATATCCTGACACAAGACCTAATCAAGCAGAAGATAAAATGTATAAAACCACAGAAACATATATAGAAAGGAAACACTTTTGATTCAGCTTTTTATGTTAACACCAGGCACCTTACTATTTCTCTAAGATCGCACTAACCTATATCCTAACAAAGGAAATGCCACCTGATATAACATTTGATTACAAAACACACTGCTAATTACAAAAGGGGGATAGACCCATGAGCAGCTCTAGTATTCTATTGTCATATTTGACAAGTTTCTTTACACACTCTCATTATTTCTGAGATAAGGCTAATTATCATCTCATCCACCTACCTAGTGGCCAGTGAGATTCAGTAACGTTACTTCAAGCATTGCTGTCACAGCAACAAGAAGTAACACACGCAGCTTCATTTCAGGTAGTACGGAGGACGGCCTGAGCAGAAACAACTAGCATATGCCATCCGTTTGGGTACGGCGACCTGCCCTTGACTTATTTGGTATACCTGCAGATAAAGGTGTCAGGCAGGGTTTTAAAAAACAAATGAAGAAAATTCTAACGTGATGCTACCAGGATTTCCAGAAAGCTCCAGTTCCGCCCCCCACCTTTCTTTCTTTTTCCTATTTTCACCCTCCCTGTGTTTATTGTTCTGTCAATAGTACCAACCTCAGAAGCTGCCCTGCCTATCAAGAAAAATATTGAGATAGACATGGCAGTATGAACACACACTGAATCATGAGCCCTTACTCCCCGAGTGGTCCAACTGGCTTAGCAGGAGTAGGAGACAACTCTGTGGAATACAGAGAAGACAGACTATGACTGGAGAGCGAGAAAGAGAAATCAAGCCTCCAGCTCAAGAGCTGCTCGATAACAACTCACTTTTTAATTAATTAGTAACTTCCTTTCTGTGGCTAATATAAAGTTTAGATCAACTTCAGACAAAGCTAACTATATTTTCTTAATTGGCATCTAAATTATGCTCTCTGGCTTCTGCATTCTTATTTAAGCTAAAAACTCTGTGTTGCTCTATGGCAGATTTATTGGGAATTTCAATGTTCTGTTTTTCCAGTCCCAAAGGAACCCTGCATTGCTCCATGAATGCAAACTAGTACACTTCTGAGACCCACTTAATACTTTACAGTTTCAGTCCATTCCCCCATAACTTAGCCCCAAATCCTAAAGCAAGTAATCTTCACTTGTGAAAGTTCTTCTGCCTTAAAGAAAATGGTTATAAAAGTTACCCTGATGAGTTGAGTTTTGTGGAAAAATGAAATAGGATAAAGACTGGCCTACTAAAAAGGAGCAATGTAAGAGAAGAAAAAGGAAATAGTTTCTGACATGACCAAACTGCATTTTATCTTTCTGAAAGGCACAGCCTAATAGAATAGCTTGCTTTATTTATAGGATACGTTTGGCATATTCATTTCTTACATATATTATACCAGTGGTGTCTTCTGCACATTATACAATTCCACAGGAAGTAAGACTCTGCATTTGCCAGGTGTAGCACAAACAGTATCAACGATACCATACGTATTCATTGCATTTATTTCCAAGCAAGTGAGACTATTAGTTCAAATGCACTTTTTTAAACTTAAGTTAATTTTTAAATGAATACAAAAGGTATGGTAGGCAGTATCCAAAATGACGACTGTTTGTCAAAATAGAGCTTAAGGAGTGACAGAGTTATCTACATGATTTCCATTTAGTCTGAAAGTCCCTTCAGGTTGGAAATAAGGCATTGGCAAAATTCAGGGTCAGTGCTCAGAACAGGATCTCTCCATTCAGCTCTGAGAGTATATTAAAAAGCAGACAACTCCTGATCAACAGTTTTACATTTTTAAATACTATCCACTCCTGTCTATCTTTCCACCTTTTTTCTCAATAACAAATGCAAAAAAAATTAGTTTTTGAAAGATTCTGACATCATATTCAGCGGGTAAGACAATTCATGATCTTACAACTCCTTTCCCTTCACTCTCTATTCTCTGAACAGGCCAATATCTCTTGCCTGGGAAGACCATCCATTATCATGGTGACAGTTATTGATTTTAATTAAAGTAGCTGAAAGAAGCTGAAAATATTAAGCCCTATTCTTCCATGTTCCAGGTATCAAAAAAAATGCTATTGAGAATTTACACTGACACAATCACATATTTACGCCTATGTCCAAAGCTACAGCCAATCTGCACAGGAGATGCCAACACAGCACTCCAACAGCTTTAATTAGTATAGAAAGCTGATTTGATGGTAGGGACAACATGTAATAGTCTTGGCACCAGCAACTCACCAAGAGAATGGAGTCCCTATTGCAGTGAAAAACTTGATGGGCAGCAGTAGTCACTTAATTTGTTTGTATAACCAAGCAAGCTGGGTTTGCCCTTTTGTTTTTCCCCCTCTATTGCTTATTTCATGCGTGCAGAGAGCAAGTGTTTGGGTCAGCATCCAGCTACTCACAATTACAACTTGAAATGCCTGCCAACTGCATAAATGTCACTAGCCATGAAAAGGAAAAAGGCTTTTTCCTAGAATAAGAGACCTACACACACACAGAAAACAGGAGTACAGTCTGCTCCCAAGCTATGCATTCTGTCAAAGACTCCCAATATCTTTCACAAGCAATAGCTAAATCTTGACATCCCCAAGTTGCAGGAAAGCATCTCAGTCACAGACTTCAGAGAAGTAAACTGATTCAGAAAGGTTGTGTTTCATCTAAACTCGCACAACATGCTTTTGTTGAGGGTTTGGTTTTTCCCTTTCCTGTTAGAAACAGCTCCTTGTAGTACAGCTTTGCTGCCCTGTGAGAACAGATGAAACGATGTTCACAAGGCACAGGGCACACAATTTGGTAAGTGTCAGATACAAAGGACTGCTACTCTAATGATTAAAAAAAAAAAAAAATCCATTGATTTCTCAGCCTCCATCGGATCAATGGGATCAAATTGGTTTAAAATGTGATCCCACTATATTTTAGAATAAGCTGACTAATGGACAGACTTATGTAGTCTATTTTCCTTCTTTTGGAGATTTCAGGTTTCCTCTGCTATGTGGATGGATTAGCAGAAATTTTTCTGTGTATTACATTTTCTCAGTGGAATCCCTGTGGAAAAATAAAGTGGTTGCCTTTTCCCAATGATTGCCATGTGTAAGTGCTTAGATATTAAATGGCAATTTTACTTATCAGGACAATTTTTCCTACTTTCTCTCAAACAACAAAACCATGATATAAAATCCATAACGGCCTTGTTCCATCTGTAAATCCATCTGGTTTTTAGTACATACCCTTGAAGTACTGATGCATTTGGGGAAAAACACATTGCAAATAAACAAGCTTAATATACAGCTTTACAGTTTTGGAATGCTAAAATTCATCATGCTTTGCAAGGTGAAATTCCACTGCATTCATGTAACAGATATCCCTGTCTTGCAGGTTGTAATACATTGTTATCATCTGAATGTTTATTCCTTTTTCTACAATAACATTTGAACAGGCACCTCATTTCAATAAATGAAAGATAATAGAAGAACCGTTTGGAAACCTGACATTTATCCATCTCTTTTCCCAAGCATCTGTGGATTTGGCCATTTCCTTGATAGTTCCTCCTCTGTCTGATTATCTGCCTGTATCTTACGGGCACAGGGATTTCAGGGGACCTGATGTGACTGCAGCTTCTTTTGGAACAAAAGGCTCAACAACATTTACTGTCCCCGCTGGCTGAGTGACAGGTATTGAGCACAGGTTTGTCTCTGTGATCAGGGTCATAGAGGAGAAGCAGCTGCTTCTGATGCAGTTCTGAAGTAAAAAAAAAAAGCAACTCCGTGCTAGTCAGGAGCATCATCTGAACTAGTGACTTTTGTCCCTAGTCAACAGTGTTAAGTAAGAGATTCACCACATGCAACAATTTTCTGTGCCACCTAGAGAGAGACTTGGCAGAAAAGTGGTGTGAAATTAACAACTGTCACTTACTTACTCAATTTGCACAGAGAAAAATTAAATTGTTTCCACTCATTTTGAGCTTTGACAAGGGAAACAGGATGCTAATGTTTCCAGCATGCACTATCTGGCGCAGACTGCAGCAGAAACATCCATCAATCCTGAAACCAATTACTGTTCTTCTAGTGTCCATCAAAGCAGACACCATTTTCTATGTATGAATATTCACTAAACAGACCACTACGCATTGCAGATAAGATCAACGAGGCTTTGCTTTTCATGAAATGCAGGCTAAAACTCACTACAGCATAAATACATTGTAATGTACATGGTTGAATTTTGCCATTCACAGTGCTGCTGGAAATTCTCTGGACATGTCACTGCTTAGCTTGGTCTGAGTTAATGACTGAAATGGCACACACAAAGGATTTTGGGAGGGTGTGCAAGCATTTACCCACCAGCAGATGTCCTGTCCCTTGTCTTCTTTCAGGAAATGACTATTGAATCATGGCATGAACAGGAGAAAAAGAGTATTTCAGAAACCTTGTGCAGCTAAGAGATGAGTATACCAAAAAGTGGAGAGAATGAAGAATGCTGAATTCCACGCTACTCTAGGGTGTAATGAAAAAATCAAATTTTTTCCCGAAGACATGAATCTTTCCAAGTTTTCAATAGCTCCGTGTCTCACTCTCAGCTGACAGAATAGAGTCACCTTGGGGTTATATTGAATAGAAGTAGCTATCGATTAGAAAAGCGTTTGCAGATTAGGAGCCTTGCAAAAGAGTTACTCAGCAATCTCTCTTAATTGGATATGTTCAGCACTTGAAACTTAATTTCTATCTCCATTTAAGTGAGTCAATATTGTGGAAGGAGCTAGAAAACAGGTCTGGCACAAGAAAACTGCAGTTCTGTTCCTATTTGCTTAGATCAGTCTAGTCAAAAGCAGAATATGTCTGTCTTTATTTCAGGTCAAATAACCACTGGTCTCATGCTCTATAAAAAGGCTGTAATGGTTTCCATTTACCACTGTCCCAGGGAGTCATGGACTGTACCAAGTTTACAGAATCACAGCTTATCTAGGAAGGGATCTCTGGTGATTGCCTAGATCAAACCCTTCAGCTCAAGCAGGGTCAACTACAGCAAGTTGTGCAGAATCATGTTCAGTTGGCTTTTGAATATTTCAAAGATGGAGACTCCACAACCCCTCCAGGCAGTGTGTTCCAGTGTTTTGACTCTCCCTGTAGCAAAATTTTTTTCTTATGCTGAGCCTTCTCTTCAAGGCTGAAAAATCCCGGTGCTCTCAGCCTCTCCCTATGTGTCCCCGTATGTACTCCCTTAATCATCTTTGTAACCTTTGCTCCAGTATGTCCATGTCTCCTCTCATACTGGAGAGACCAGATCTGGACACAGCACTCTAGATGTGGTCTCACCAGGAATGAGTAGAGCGCAAGGATCACCTCCCTCAACCTGCTGGCAATGTTCTTCCTAATACAGCCTTCTTTGCCACAAGGGTGCATTACTGGCTCACGTTAATTTTTTTTTGGTCCACCAGGACCCCTAAGGCCTTTTCTGCTAAGCTGCTTTTCCACAAAGCTGCTTCTCAGTCAGCCCACAGCCTGTACTCATGCATGGGGTTATTCTTCACCAGGTGCAGGACTTTGCACATGCCTTTGTTGAGCTTCATGAGATTCTTGTTGGCCTGTTTCTCCAGCCTGTCAAGGTCCCTTTGAATAGCAGCATAGCCATCTGGTGTATCAACCACTCCTCCCAGTTTTGCGTTTGATGAAAACTTGCTGAGGGTGCGGTCTGCCCTGTCGTCCAGGTCAAGAACAACAGTATTGGCCCCATTATTGACCCTGGGGTATATCAGTAGTAACTGGCCTGCAGCTAGACTTCATGCTGCTGTCACCACCTTCTAAGCCCAGCAGTTCAGCTAGCTACTTTTCAGTCCATCTTGCTGTCCACTTCTCTAATGTATACTTCATCAGTTTGTCTACTATTGTCAGCTTTTGGAGATCACAAACTCCAGAAAAATCAGGTTCTATTAAATTCTGTTTCTAGTATTATCAAGCTACTAATGCTTACAGCCTGTTACAATGAAGAGTTAGGCATTGGCTGTGCCTAAACAAGATGAGTGGTTATAGTAATCTTGGAAATCTGTTCCTTAGTTCCATAGGAGATGACATAACATACTGAAAAAGGATCAAGAGCCATTACACAATTGAAGGAAGCTCACTGTGTTTCTCCCCTCAAAGGCTAATATGCTAATGTGACTAAAGGAAAAATACTGAGCACGTTTTATGAAAAACATGACCTTTAACAGGAAAAGAAAAAAGTCTCCTTTGTAAAATTTTACAGTACTAGTAAACATAGGATAAAAACACTGAACTCAAATGTATGTCTCAGTTTGGGTTCATCCACTTACTCATTTTCAAGGTTTGCAAACTTTTTTAATTTTTAGTAACACAGCACCTATTTAATGCTTAGAAAGACCTGAACAACTCATGACAGTTCTACTAAGAAAAAACAATTTTAGCTCTCCTGCACCTACTTAAGAGCTTGAATAACAGATTTCCTGTAAGCAAAATATGTGAACACAACCTCCCAGAATTCAGGTCCTTCTGACTATTGAGCTTACAGAGAGAGAGGTACCCCTTCACATGTTTGAAAGCACCCACTATTCATACATGTTGCGGCATATCGTTCTGCAGGAACACAGAAATTAGGTGACTCTGTTCTCTTTCACTTTGTGTAACTGCAGTTAATTTCAGTGCTCTGCTCATCCAAGTCCCATCGCACAGCTGAAGTTAGCAAAAGTATCAGTACCAAACAAAGATAAAGCCCTCCTAAAACTCATTTATGATGGGTTCATGTGTCCTCTCTTTCTCTTGACACATGATCGTTTCATCCATACCCCCATCTGCAGTGAGAAAGCCAAACTTTGGGAATGCATCTCCCCTAACTTTCTAAATCCTTGTCTCCCTGAACAAAGACTTGGTCATGCTATTTCTACTGGGGTGATATGATGTGTGTTAATAATTTTCTGATTTGGTGTCACTAGTATCTCAGAAATTGTTTTTTCATCATGGAGTTATCTATTAAAGATTATTAGTCACTACTAAGAGTGACCTGTTAGCTTTATTGTTAATGGTTAATAAACCATTTCTCTTTACTTAATTTATACCAAAACCTGAACTCTAAAGGTTATGCTAGATGTTTCTGATCCTAAAGTCCAAGTCTAAAGATGCAAGTATTAAAAAGGTGAGAAGCATGAAAGCAGCACAGCTATTCTTGGGCAAGCATTAATAATTAGTTATTACTTTGGAGAAAAAGCAATGTTTCATCTGAAGATGAAGTATTATCTTCGATATCTTTTTGTGCAATTGGTGGAACATTCCCACTGACTCTGCTTCTAATCTCAAAATAAGTTGACAGGTTTGCCCTTTTCTAGCTGAAGTGTAGTTTCTTCTGGGAAACCTTTACCAAAGCATCCTGAGAATTGTTATGTCCTATTAAAGGTGGTTCACTGATATTTGTAGTATCTTAAATACACACTGCATTATTATAGATGAATTCTACATTTGCTTAGAGTAAAGATTACACTGAAAATAAAAGCCAAACAGATATCCACAGGGCTACCTTGTTTAAGAAGCAGCCTCATTACTGTGCTAGACTATTGCTGTGTACTATGGAGTTGATTCAGGAACAGCAAAGTCAGCTGGGGATGAAAAACAGACAGTTGTCGGAGCTCAGGAGAAATGTGGTCATTTATGATCTCCTACTTTCTGAGAACAAGAGGGTTCCACAGACATTTTAGGCAGAAGACACAAAAAGCCCAGGATGACTGACAACTACACCAGAGTGATAGTAAAAATTACTCTCAAAGATTATTTTGTCTTTTCCCCAGATGGCAGTAGGAAATTCCTCCTCATGTGGCTTGTTTGTTTGTTTGTTTGGGCTTTCTCAGTTGTTTTGTTGGGGTTTTTTGTTGGTTGGTTGGTTGGTTTGGTCTTTTTACAAGAGTTGATCACATGAGAAAATATTTCATTGCTTTCATGAAGAAGCAAAATGCATGTTAGCCTCATTTAACGGATGGTAAAATTTATCTTAGCTTCGATCAAGTAATTAAAAAAAAAAAAAAATCTGCTTGCTTGCAGTAATGAAGAAACTATACCAGAAACTAATGCATTCATTAAATTATCCCTTTAGGGCTGGCAAAACAGTCTACACTCCATTTTAGTCAGAAATCTACTCTGGAACATCTGATGTCAAGACAATTTAGCTTTTATGTTTGTAACATTTTTAAGGTAACCATTTGTGATTACCACAGTAGCAACGGACTGCAATAGTTAGTTAAAAAAAAAAAAGAAAAGAAAAGCAGCAGCTTCAAATCCTTTTTAGAACCAGAAGTTAGAGTTCAGTAAAATAATTCCACTAAGTGAATCATTGCAGATAGTGTTACAATATTGGTTAACAGACAACATACTGATAACATCCAACTGTTACAATTCAGAAAAAAAGCTATAAAATAAACTAACACAAAGGCCTGTTATGATACTACCTATTCTCCTTCCCAAAATAGATATCATATTTTCTTGTGCTTCTTCTAAACCTGTGCACAGGTATGAGGAAGGCAATGATATGATTTTTTCGAATTATTAAAAAATTCCATAAAAGCAACTCTGCTGACATCTGTCATGCATTCCTGGGCTAAAAGGCAAGTATCACTGGAAGATAATTGCATATAAAGTGCTGTAGCATGTAAGTATTTAATCTCTGTTATGTTAATGGCCACATTTAATCAGTAAGGTTGGTCAAAATGGTTTTATCAAACATGTTTTGGCTAACTGGAATCTCAATAGACATATTCTGAAGACAATGTTTGCATGAAAGGAAAAAAAAAGTCGTTTGACCTTGAATGCTATTGCATATATGGATTTGGAAACAGCACCCACCTGTCTCAAGTCAGTCATACTCAGAATGCCTCATCCTATCTGTTTCTCACTGTGAGCCAGCGCGTCCTGCTGAAGTGTGTACCTGTGCTCCTGCAGCTCTCCAGCAGCAAAATCCATGTGCTCAGGAATCCAGTAAGCAAAGCAGAACAGTGGGTCATTTTCAGTTTTTGATAGTCTTAAAGCAAGTGCTATGCACTCACCTGGAAAATATAAAATCCATTTAGCTTACCTGTTTTGTGAAAAAAAAAAAAAAAAAAAAAAATTGACACAATAAGTTTATCTTGTTTGCAAGTTTCTATTAGCTTGCCCATCACAAAAAAAATATTTTCCAATATTTATTGCAAAAGACACAGCCTTTATTACTATTAGTGATCTAGATATAACCTATGAAAAGCAACGAAAATCTTTATTCCTAAGACTTCCAAATTAAACACATGCATAGAATAAAGCCAGATTTCAAACAAGGATTAGAATTTGTGACCTTCAAGTATAAACTTATAATAGGAACATTTGTAAGTGAATCTTTAAGGTTTAATGACATGAGGTTGAGCACACTGTTAACCTCAGCTGAACAAGTTTTCTCTTTGTATGCTGCAAGTTCTTATTTAACCTCCCCATTTCTTTGTATGCCCATTGCATTGGAAATCTGTACATACTAAATAAACAATGAGAGGCAGAAAAAGTAATCACAGATATATATATTAATAAGTGGTTTATCTTCACGTGACACTTCAAGGTCATATGTTTTACTGGGTAGGATGTGAGTCTGTATGTCCTGAGTATTCCCTCAACAACAAAGACATGTAAGAAGTCATTTGTTTCATGCCTCTGAGAATACAAAACACAGTTTTACATCCAAAACATATTCTGCTGAACAAATTAAAGTAGACGCTCCCTACTTTATGAAGTAAATTGAACCAAACACATCTACATGAATTAATTCTAGCTGTTTGACTATTTTACAAAATAAAAATAGCTTGATTTTAAAGGGGATAGTTTTCTGACAAAATGAAGGAGAAATCTTCAGCCTTTGATTTCCTTTCATTTTGATTACTGGAGGGGAAAAAAAATAGTTGGGGAAGAAAGTATGAATAACAAGATAAATTCACATTTGTTTTTCTTACAAAAAACAAGAAAAATAAGTTTCAGAACTTAAAAAAACCACAAAACTTTCAAAAAGTAGATCTGTAATTTTGTGTATGTCAGACAGCTGAAAATGATGAAAAAAATTGAGTGATACTACTTAAAGCCAAAAATCCCATGCACAGTCCACATGGAGCTTTAGTTCACAGAAATAAAAAGGAAAAAAGAGTGTTCCAGGATGGTAATTACAGAACAAAGTATAGGCATTTATATTCTAAAATGTGAGTCAGTCTACAATCCACTTAAATGTTTCTCACTTTACCAAAATACATTTTGCAATAACAATATGTACATGGTAATTGAGCCTATGCGAGATAGACCTACAGAGCAAGTATAATTATGCATCTCTAAAAGCGTATGAACTGAAAAGATATTCTAAAGGATTTTCTAGGCAGCTGTAACTCGGGAATCTGGTTTTGACAGTGTAATAGGGAAACAGAGAGAAAGAGAACTTGCTCACAAGGCAGCATACGAGAGGGTATGAGAAAGAGTGAGGGTGAGTGAGAAAGCACGAGAGGGAGAGAGCAGTAAGAAGGAGCAAGCAAGAGCAAGTGAGAAAGAGCACGAGCAAGCGCAAGAGCACGCCGGAGTGAGTGCAAGAGCAATAGGAAGAACAACAGTGAGGGCAAGCGTGAGCAAGAAAGCAAGCATGTGAGAGCATGTGGGAGAAGGAGAGATTGTCTAAAATATTCAGTAATGTCAGCTATTAATAACAGATATAGGAAACAGTGAACTGTGTTTTGCCCCACTTATTACAGAAGTCAAACACAAGCTAAAGAAGTCAGGCTGGGAGCACTGAAGTTCAGCTACTGACACCATATTTAAAAGCTGTATCAATTAGATGAGAAAGCAATTTAAAAAAAAAAAAAGGATCTGCAGAACGCAGGACAGGCAAGGAGGGAAAGTCCTATAACTGTTTCAGTTGCTGGTGATACACAGTTGCACAGTTTGTATTGTTTCTCTGCCTCCTTCACAAAGCAAAGCGTGCAAGCACGTGTTGATTGAATGACACCATGGATTTATATAGAGACTAAAACTGTTGCTGTGAGGCATTCCTGCTAATCATTCATTCTGCATTTGAGGCCAAACCCATGCTAGGCTCTATAAAAGAGGAGAAACACCTATGAGAGCTCTGCCCCACCAACATGGATCAACTAATGCGAAAGGGTGGGGTGTCCTCATCTGTCTCCCACTGCCACCTCACAGCCTCGGGTAGAAACGGAGTTCTGGGACTGCTTCTGACAGCAAACAAGTAGCTTAGATCAGTGGTTCCTACACGGGAAGGAAAGCACCCATATTACATCCAAAGTGAAAGCAAAAATAAGGTGGGAAAGGAGTAGGAGTGGCTCCAGAAACACAGCTGAAGATAATCTGAAACTAGCTCCAGTCCTTGCAAGAAGCAGTTCGGGTTTTGGCTTCACTGTGGCTGAGTTTCTATATCCTGTTACATACTTCTCTGTCTATGACTTGCAGGTTTGCAAGTTTGATGCCCTCTGAAACATATCCGTGATTTACAAGTACACCCTTCTGCTATCTATCCCATATGATACCAGGAGTCCCACTATTCATTTGCAGAAGTTTGGACTGCTAAACAGATGTATCTGCCATTTCGCATCGGGCAAGCTAAGATGAGTTCAGGTCATGCTGCCCCTGCATTTGAGTGATCGGATAGGAAAAAGCTGGACTTCCTCAAGGATTTACTTTCCAGGATCACACTTGAAGGTTGGGAACTACTACTGTGTACCACCCCTTTGTTTTTAATTTTAATTGAAAATCATTTTAGCTTCCTTTCTAAAACTAAGAACTGAAAAGACATGTAACTACTCACCTAAATCACTGACCAAAGATAATATTTCCTCACTTGTAGCTGGGTTGCATAGTATAACATTAAAAAACCCAATCCACACTGAACAGGAGTCTGCTTACCAAACATCCTTCAGCCTTCTGGAAGCAGTAAAATGCTTCTGCTGAAGGCATGAAATAATTTTAAGACAACTAAAAAAGGCTTTTCATAGCTATGGGATTAATGAGATAGGTAGCTTGTCACTACTTGCTCATTATAAAACAAGCTCAGATCAGTAGTGACTAAAAGTCATTAACTTCTGACAGCAGCTCAGTGACATATGGGAAGAACTGGTGGCCTCATCTCACTTCTTAGAGCATCTAACATTTCTCAGTTGTCAGTCCCAGCAGAAAGACTACAGTTTGAATGCAGGCTGGAGAACTGCTTTCTTCACCCCAACTATTACAGATCATGAAATTTCAAAAATAAGAGATGAACTACACCTGCAGCTGCTGGAGCTTTCTTCCCTGAGAAACACACATTGGTTTCAAATTAAGTAATTTGGCATCTGCTGTGGATACTGACTTCAAGGCAAAGGGATTTAAAAAAAAACCACCCCCAAACCACTATAGCCCTTTAACAGCCACAGGAACATATTCAATGCACTTACTGCTGAGTCACTCTGTTTCCCTTAAATCATGGCTCTTCAGTTTATTTTTCTCTCTCTTCTATTCTGAAGAGCTGCATAAAATGTTGCAGCATTTTCTTTTAATCATAGCTGTACCTAACAAGAAAGTTAGAATTTACAGCACTTGGGATTTACCAAATAGTACTAACACACAACTCCCTTGAAAAACTTTTACTAAAACATGTAGGCTTCTAGGTAAGTTTATACTGTTTTGGGTTTTTTTTTTGGTGTGGGTTTTTTTTTTTTAGTCATAGGAAATACCCTTTAAAAAATACAGTAGTTTGAACAAAAAACTTGTTGTTTAGTCAATGACTTGATCCACCCACCCAGTGGTGAAGTACAATTCTCTCTTCAGAGTAGAGCAGTAACTTTGCCAGACATATGAGTTGAAAGAGGAAAAATATATGGAGACAGACAATGTCTTTTGTTAAACTAAGCCAATACACTGAGAGAGGAAAAGTCACGCCAGAAATGCTGACAAGCTTTTAAGCATGTAAACTCTTCTTCCAGTAAACACTGAGACGAGTAAGCTCTTGAGGATCTTCTTCACACAAAAGCCACTACCATGTTTTATGTTACTTAAGTAGCAGAGGTTGAATCCAGATGCAAATTGTAAAGTAGTCCCTGTGAAATTCCCATTTACACAAAAAACCGCTACGTGTCATCTTTCTCATTGGAACAGACAAATCAAAAGCTTTACAGTGACATATTGTTGTAAGAAACTATTTTGGCAGCCAGCTTCAACCAGTTTTGCACTGCATTGGAACCCAGTATCAAGTTGTCCTGCCCTACACTATACCCTGATGCCATTTACATGTCTGTATTTATCCCAAGTAGAAATAAACACTAAAACCAAACAACTCAGCCCCTTTGCCTTAGGGTGTGCACTGCTTTTTCTTAACATTTCTTCTCTAAATAGCTATGCCACTTTGAGAATTAAAACAGCCAGTGACAGAGAAGTTGCCACAACACTTTGCTCACGTTGTTTCTCTTGAACTCAAGTCAAGACACTTATGAACAAAAATACATGGTTTCTTTGCTTTTTTTTTGCTATGAAATACTTATTATGAAAATGTTTCACTTCCATTACTGCTCCTTACCACCAATCTTTTAACCACCGAGTAATTTGCTGCTGCCTACACTATGACAGCTAGGAAGCCTGACATGCACAGCTTTGTGTCTGTGTGTTGTAACGCACCGCAACCGAAGAACCTGTACTCAGTCCAAGTAGTACAGCGTGAAATCAGGACAACTATTTTTCTATAAATTCAGGACTCATTGCTGGCAGTTCAGGACCATACTAATGTTCAGGTATCAGAGAAGATGTTTAGGTATAATGCACTTCTACCAGTGAAAACATGTTCCTATAACTTAATGTTATAAGAAAAGGTTAGCTGTATTTCAAATAGAATTAGGTAGAGGTGCAAGAAAACTAGAAGAAAAATAGTGGACAAGCTTTCGCCAAGGGCTTTCAGCTTCTATTTCATTCTGTTAACTGTAATAAATATTGAGCAAAGGAAGTCAGTGGATCCAGAACATCTAGACAGGGTAAAGTGGTAGCTTAATGGCACGCTGAAAACATTGGCTGCCAGGGAAGAGTCCGAGATAGAATGAGCAGTCTCAAAGGACAGCAGGCGGGTTTTCAAGAACAGAAACAGACCTCAGTGCTGCCTCAGACACTGGAAAGTGAAGAGCAATGCCTTGTTTAATTCAAAGCTAATTGGAAAATCATGCTGATAACCATAAATATTTTACTGATTTGATAGAACAGAAGGTCATAGACCTTTCAGTCTAAGTCTGTGACATTAGTTGCAACTGTTCACAGGCACAAACAATTACAGAAATAGAAGTCTGCTGTTAAAAAACAAACAAACAAACACACACTTAAAGATATACTATAAAGTAACTACTCTTAAAAGGGGCAAGCATAGCAGCTCACTTAAACCACAAAGTATTCATAAATGCCTCCCTTGTACAATCATGGGAATATAATTATACCCTTTGCTATGCTTTTTAGAGAGCTTATTGTCTTTTAATTTATGACAAAGGTCTTCTCAGTTCCAGATAAATTATAAGGCCACAAAATAAAAATCTAAAACTGTCTTGTAACTCTAAGACCTCACCTCTGGAAGGAAATTAAGAAGAATTTCTGGCTAGCGAAGATCATGCTTGATGTCTTGCTAGACTCCTGGGGAAATATTTTCAAATACAGATCTCACAAAACATTATCAAACTGCAGGAAGATGGTAGTTCTCCAGAAAGGTCTTAATTATGCAAGAGCTTTGAAACCCAAGAGCACCTTTCTGCAATTCTCTCTTCCTCACTTTAAATCTTTTAATAGACAGGTCTCCATCACTTCTTTGTTCCTTGGTTGCCCTGCAACGGTACCTCCTTTTTATCTCCCTTTCCTACATCTTTATTCTTCATTTGAAATCAGCTGGGGTGTGCCTGCCTGCTCCATTATATTGGGTATTAAATTTAAAGTGGCTTTTTCTAGGTGCACATCTGAAAGAATGCGCATAGTTCCACCTCCAAGGGCACCCAAAGCCATTGTGCCAGTTAAGCAGAGAAAATGCAAGTTCACATAGAAAGAGAAAGCAAGCAGCTGTGAAGAACAAACTCTTAGTTATATCAATGAGCTTTGCATTTCTTTTGCACAAGCAATGCAAAAACTTGGGGAAGTTACTAAAAATTACAGGGAAGGACACATGTACCACACTTTAGGTTTGAGGGTAAAGAGGTGCAGTTCAACCTCCAGGAGCAGCAGTAAATAAACAAAAATCCTGGTATTCTAGAACAATGCCTCTCATCCCTTCCTCAAAACCCAAATCACCATGTCATTATGGACAGTTGGGTAAGGACAGTGACCTTCAGAAGAATAACAATGTCAAGAAATTCCACTGAGTTTTGAAATGCCATGGACAAGCAC
This sequence comes from Aviceda cuculoides, assembly GCA_035590195.1. Classification (NCBI taxonomy): domain Eukaryota; kingdom Metazoa; phylum Chordata; class Aves; order Accipitriformes; family Accipitridae; genus Aviceda; species Aviceda cuculoides. The sequence goes on from JAVJGG010000031.1 coordinate 11,385,632, forward strand.
ACACTTTAAAGCTACAGTTATCATTGGTGAGATCTCTCTCCAGGGGAGAAAGTCCAAAATATCTGCAAGACCTGTTAGAGTATCACACGCCAGGACTCACACTGCCCTTACCAACTCCTATGGCAGATAACTAAATGGGGCAGAGGAGGGGCTGCTTCTTCTGAGGGCAGGAGAGTAATGAAAAAGTTAATTCCTACATTGGCAAAATGCAATAGAAGACAACCATTCTGCCAAATTATTTGGAATTGTAGAAGTACAATTGTTTCAGCAACTGTGTCATTTAATCCCACACAGCTCCATCTGACACTTTATTCTAACATTTATTGAAGAGGATTGCCAACAGTGATTGATCCAAGATGTTAAAGCACTCCAATTTTATGTGATTGTGATCTGTAATCAGAAAGAAATGAGCAGTTAAAACTGAGAATTACTTTGGAGTTACTAAAAACCTTCATAATAGCAGCAAGTGGTCTCCAAAAATTGCCCTCAAGGAAAATAAAAAAAGAAAAAGAAATTATTAATTTCCTGTGTAGCTGCTTGCTTTCTTTTACTCATAGCTTCAGGTTTGGTGTCTCTGAACTGTGTTTGCGCCCATTAGATCATGAACTTTTTTTTTAAATGAGACCTGAGACCCTGATGCACTTAGTTGAGACTAAGTGCAGATATACCCAATACCCAGATTCGGGATAAAAACTGGCAGTGAGTCACTGGCAGTGCTTATGTTAAAAGTCAACTCGGGCGACTGTTGAAACCCAACAGGATTTCATAAAATCCAATAGGATCCAGAGTCCTTTGAATCACAGTTACTGATTTAATCTGAGGCCTGATTATAGCGTTGTCCTGTGCTTCACATCTATTGCTTCAAAAAATAGTAAATCTTATCCTTCTCCTCAATCTATTGCTGCATGCAAGTACTGAAACTGTTTCCTTTATAGTACAAAGCCAAGATACATTATAATACCTTTGGGGCATAAATCTCTAAAGGAGAAACCCATTAAGATTAAACAAAAGCCTGGAAGGGCAGCACGAAGTAGACTTTATTACATTTTTAGACAGAAAGGAAGGAGTAGTGTTAAGACAGCAGGGCTGTTCTTCCCAATTTAATGAGAAGAACGTTATTAGCTCATACGAACTCAATTCTAAAGTATCCTATGAGACATTCTACCTCTACACTTGAACAATTATCAAAAAGGATTCATTTGCAACTCAAAAATGGTCTAATTTTCTCTGCATTGTTCAGAATGCTTTATAGAACACTATTAAAAGAAATAAGAGCATTTTAGTGCTTAATATTAGTAACCTTTATTAAAATAATCTACCTTTTGTTATGAAAAAAGAAACCCTAGAACAATAAAAACTGTTTGAATTCCTTGGGAAATACTCCCTTTCTATAATGAGCCTTAAATAAATTAAACTAATTTTACTATGCTATCTTTCTGTAGATATTAATTTTTATCCATGAGCCGATGGGTTACTAGTTTTAATTGTGATCCCTCTATTAAAGCAAGTGGTAGCATTGATTTACAGAGTATCAAGGGACAACATCTTTTCCTCCAACCTGCCCTCAGATTTTCTACCAATGAAGTCCTGGTTATGACCATATAGGAGAATGTGATATGCAGCCAAATTACATTCCAGTCAATACACATCTGTAAGCTTCCAATAGCACCACACATAGGACAGGGCAACATTTGTTACTTAGTAATTTAGCTGAAACACGTAGTTTCAGTCAGCACACATTTATTCACAAGACCAGGAAATATTTTTCATTCAATTAAAAAAAAAAAAAAGCTCAGGACTCAAAATGAAATTCATGAAACACGGATGCTGTTCATCATCATGTTCTCTACAGTCCAGATTTAATTTCTAACAGAAGATCTGTCAGCCAAAGATTCCCATTTGCTCAAGCTACTGGTAATGCATTCTAAAAAAATGCAAACAGTAAGTCCCCTCATCCTGGGAGCAGCCAGCTACTTTTTCCTGCAGTGTGCCATCCACTTCTGAACCAATTAAGTTTCAAGAGATATTCACCACCCATATTTACAAAGGGAAGGAATATGAAGAAAAAATAAATCAGCCAACCTCTCTAATTCTCCTTCTCTGGGGCCGCCTTTTACCCTAGACAATGACACCTGCTCACCGGCACAGAACTAGAGCCCGTACTCAAGCACCCTGGATTTTCTCCCGATAGCTGCAGAGGAAAGTCCACAGTGACAGCTTCAGTTCAAAGGCCCTGTCCTCTTGTCAACAGACTTGAAAAAGTTGGCTGAACAGGTATAGGATGCCACTGATAAAAACGTGATGATCCTACAGAAATCTGAAAGGGTTGCGAATGCCTTGATGCAGGCACTTGATATTTTGTGAGAGTATGTTCTATCATTCAAGATAGAGATAAGCACTCAGGAAATGACAGGAATCAATCAAAGCCAATATAATTTTATTTTCCTCCTGATTTTGATTTGAAACCCTGCATAAAAAATGTAACATAAAGATGAAAACTAAATCAATGCTCCCTGGCAAACACGCACACACAAAATCTCACTGCCAAGTATTTCCAGCTGTATAATAGTTTTGCCAGAATATATCCATTCTGAGAGCTTGCCACACCACAAACAGCTTTAATCAGAGCACTTAATCCACAGAAAGTCTCTAAAACAAGTCGCCTTGATACTTTTTTGTTGCCTCTTTCCTTCCACCATTTCTCCTGTTCTTACCGAATCCCAGAGCCACTGCTGCCTTTGTGGTGTATCAGAGATTTGGTACTAAGCTGCTGTTGTCACATTACTACCTTGGTTTTCAGCCACAGTAAATATACAAGTGGCAGCGCATTAAAACTAAAAATTTATAGCTCTAAGAAATTATAGTTTAAGTTGCTATTCATCAACATAATTGGATGTTAATAATAGGGTGTACAGTGCTGGCATTCATATCAGGTACACATGCTATACATTTATTAAGTATAATTCATTCTCCTGAAGTTCTAATGAGGGCTGCTTAATTCCAGCTTTAATCAAATGTCAGAGGAACCAGAAACCCAAGCAGAGACTGTTTTTCACAGGTGGCATTTTGTGAATAAGTCAAACAGAGCTTTTTTAGCGTTAAGTGTGATTACACTTGGCTTTATCTCTGCCTACATACATCCTCTTCCCTATTTGCATTTATTTCTCTTGCAGCTTGCAACTGAAGATGAATGGAACTAAATGTTGTGTTCTGATTGTCTGCTTGTTCCAGTAACTATTCTTCATTGTATGACTACCTTTAATGGATATATAAAATATATTTTAGGACAGGTGGGGAAAAAGAAATAATTTGGAGATTTTCAAACATGGTTTTGAGATGGTTTTGAGCTATGCACTATGTGAGCTTTTTCAGCTGCACACGAACAAGATGATACACGCTTTTGAGCTATTATGCTAAGAGCTATGATCATGTTAAGTACTCACTCTTTTGTCAGAAAGTTCTGCCACTGGCACAAAGATTAACAAACTAAGAGAAACTAATAACAGCTCATAATATTTGCTAATCTCTAACCATCATCCACCATTACTGCCACTCACAATCTGAATGCGAACTGGTACATAGACATGTTCTTAAAAAGAAAGTAAATTAATTGGTCACAGAATTACTGCATCCTATCCCCTAGAGAGGACCGTTCTAAACCCTCTTTACTCTGGTACATGCTAAGAAGAAAATGGAACTGGATATGGCAAGACACAGAAATGAGCACCAAAACAGTCCCAAAATATAGCAACCTTTTCATTGCCTGCTTTGGAGAACAAGTTTTGCACCTTTATGGTAGTCAACCTAAGGCACTCAGACGACATTCTGATTACCTTCACAAGAAACCTGGATTCTAACACTGATTCCTCCCACAAATTTGGAAAATCATCTTCTGATTGAACAAATTTAGAATACTCCCTTATCATCATCAATTTCTCATGTAGCATGATCAGCCAACAAAATGGTTGCTTAGAAGCAACAATATACACTAAAATAATAAACCCCTGCAATGGTAAGCATATCTACTCCTGTAAAAAACAGTAACCATCTGAAATATTCCCCCAAAAGCTCTTTTACATAACTAAGCCCTCGGACTTCATTTTTTCTCTGAGAAGAATATACTGTCTCTGCAAACAAGAGGATGTTTACACCTCAGGGCACTCATTTAAGGAATTAAGACAGATTTTGAAAGAAGCACCCAAACATAGTGTGAGAACTTCAGTAAAAGCCTCTGGTTCTACCTTGGTATTTGCTCCATGTCGTTCAGAGCTAGTGTCTATACAGAAAAAAATCACCAGCTAATTGCAACATAAGCTTTCTTGAAATAAGTACTTCAAGAACGAACCATTCTAGTCTTCATATGCCTCCCTATCCCTACTACATAAGGAGATGGAGTCTACCCTGAAAGAACTCCAGATACATTAAATGAATCTAGAGCAAGCCTGAGCAGGTGTAAAACTTGTCATATCTCCTCTACTGACACAGTAAAATCTCCCTACAACAGAAACATCAACATCTTACCTCTGCATTTCTGGGAACATAACATTCTATCCACTGTCCCAGGTGGCCTTCCAATATCTACACAGATTAATCTGAACAACCATTTCAAACCAAAATAAAGTCATACAGAGAAAAATGTCCACTTGCCAGTGAGGGAATGCAAAACAATCACTCCATTTTTCTGATCTTTCATTCCTGAGTGATAAATCATAACTCTACTGGGCATTTAAACTCATAGCTCTGTCCTTCCCATATAGATAACCACTTTCTCTCCATTCCCAACAACTTTGTACTCTATGGCTATAAGATACTACTCTCTTTCAATCAATCTCACACCTGCCTAGTTGAAGTCATAAAGATTGTTCCCAACATGTATTTAGTTTTGAAGTTTGCTACTACCTTTTCTGATTTGACAAGTGGCTTATACACCTGATAGCTTGTACGTTGTTTCCAAAATAGTTCAGGCTTGTCATATATTTAAAAGAGATCAGCTGTATCTTCACAGCTCACCTATGCCATTGTCCTTAGATCATCGTGAGTACAACAGATCTTCCACTGGAAAATAGACACAGCATGTCCAACATGGAAGATCACCTCTTCACTGTGGTAATAAACATGTAGATAGAAGGAACACTCTTATGTATCAGTTGCAGAAAATACTGAAATTTACTATCAAGATTTTTGAAATAAGCACAAGGATTTATCAAAGATGTAGTACCTCAATATGCAAGTATTACTCACATCAAGTATCCTTGATATTTTTGGTCTCTGTTACTCATTTATTTTTAAAATGTTAGAATTCTATCCTATTTTATTAAAATTAGGGCATTACATAAATACTTACTATTGCATAAATAATTTCTGCATGTTAGCGTTTGTAAGTCATGTCATTATGTTCACAGGGATGCAGGACTACAAGATCTGCATTTCAGCACATAATTTGACTTGGGAAGAACTGATACAAAAGCTGATAAAAAATTATGCCCCTTTTGCAATAGTATTAGTTGCATATATACACTGTAATCCTAGCATGAGTTTAACAGAGCTGAGGAGCAAGTATGAGAAGTGGCATCTTGGTAACTATATGTGGCATCTTTATAACTGCCACAGTTAGTGAAAGCCTAAACCATCACTTAAAAATTAATGCATTTCCTGCACAAAAAGCAAGAGGGGATCTGGTGATCTTGGAGAACGTGTGCTTTTTCACCAAGATGTATTTGACAGCTGTTGCACAGTAGTTAACCATCAAAATATTCAAGGAGTGAAGTGATTCTTCAAATGGCACTGGAACAACTAATAGCAATGCAGCACCAATCACCTGGGGCATATCTTTTCCTTTAAAATCTACCCATTTTATGTACTCCTGATTCCTTTAAAGTAACTCTGAAAACTGTACAGTCTGCAATGTCTCTGCAATTGCTTTCATACAGACATGAGATTCTTTCCTCCCCCCGCTTCTGGTAATCCTATAGTTTGCAAATCTGGGAAATCCTGCTGACTGTCAGCATTCCATGTGAGGTTTTAGATTTGGTTCCAAAACCAGCACTTAAACTTTTCCAGCTATTTCTGTGTGTCACGGTCTCCTGTAATAAATCTTATGTTTTATGAGGCAGAGAAAAAAAAAATCAGAAAGTCAATCAGAAAGCCACCAATCAACATGGGAGTTAGGTTCCAGGACCTGAGGCTGACAGAGAAACAAAGATTCAGTGTAGCAGGTGCTAGGGAAAATTCTTTTTTTATAGTAAAAAACCCCAAATAATTAAAGTTATTAAAGGACTTGAAACAAACAAACAAAAATACACATAATGCATAAGACAACTTACAAGTAGCAGTCAGAAGCAGGCTGTACGACAGGCAGTCTGATGGCACAGCGGCACTGCGGCTTAGGTAGAAGAGAATTTAACGTTGAGAACACACCAGGAAACTAGCCATATACTTTACAAAGTGGGAAAAGATATGCTGGACTGCAGACATCCCAGGCCTGTCATCCCATGATTATTCTTCCCCCACCCAGGAAACAAACCGCCCCCCCCGAACAAACTTAGGCAGATGTGACAAGTTGTTTCAGAGTCTCTTGTTTATAAAAAGTTCAGATAATGACATGTAGATACTCCTTGAGAGGAAAGCCCAGGCTTGGTAGGCCTGCGGGATGCTCCTGGGCTCTTAGTACATGCAGCATGACAGCAGGGTCAGAATGACACAGCCCTCCCAAAGAGCTCGGCTGTACATGCCCACCCGTCACACAGCCTGGGGAGGGTGAACCCGCAGCAGCTGCAAAGCCATAAAAAGAAGTCAAGTGAATCGCCTGCCCATTTAAGTCAATGGTACCTACCCAAATTCAGCCTCCTGGCTCTCAAGCAGTGATGTACCTCTAAGCAAAAATCCCAAAGGCTGGAAAATCAGCTACTACAAGTGTCAGGGAAGAGGTTGTTGACAGCCAAGGAGAGATGCAAAACTAGGTAAACACAGACATGATGTCTCCTGTTCCCTAAGTCCAGATGAAAAGAACATCTTAAGGGCTATGGTTGCTTCCAGTAGTATTTTGTCTAGCTGTGCTTAGCAAATCAACTGGTAAGTACCGCTACCACTTAAATATCTTATTGCCTGAAGAGAATTAACTGTTGAAGCACATAGCACTGTAGTTTTGATAAACACCTGACAGAAAGACAGAATTAAGAAAGCCCTGTCACAGAAAACAACTTGAGCTCAATGAAACCACATTAAACTCTAAACTTAAGCAGAAAATGTAAAGTTTCAATCAGACCAGAGTTTAGCAGAACTGTGAGGAAAGGAAACACGATTCTATCACGGTAAGTGTTAGGTCAACTTAGCTATACCCACTTTATCAGCACCATTTTTGCAGAACAACCCTTTGGTCCAAAACTGAGTCATTCTGAAATTGGCTCACATGCTCCATAGAAGCCACTGAAGTCTTGGAACTATCTGCAAGTCTAAGAGCTTTGTCACATGCCTAAATATTACCCACAGTTACATATGTAAGACTTAACATACGGCCAATTTACAGCTGGAGTCCTCCTCTCTCAAATTTCCATTGCCAGCAAAAAGCTCAGGAAGATATATTCCCACACAGAACCCCCTTTTCCCAGTGTACTGGAGGCCTATCTAGCACAAAAAGTGGCCATTTCACCTCTGCTCTCTGACCTGTAAGTCAGCTGAAATGGAAACAGTGCTTATGCTCTGGGAAGCACAAACATGGTGGGGTGTAAACTTTGTCTTTCAGAGGTGCACCTGTGACTACTGTATCACAAATAATCCCGAGTTTTACATTTGGAATTGCTATCAAGAGGTAGCTTAAACTGCTATTGACATACAGTATATTTTATTTGAAGAATTTTGGGATTCAGTGTTTTAGGGAACTTATAACCCAGAGGGCCATTAGCTGCATTCAACTACAAGTGTACTAGATGCTACTAAACATCCATTCTCTACAGGCTTGTATGCAAGAATGCTATCAACCCTCTTCTGTAGGGGTTCATCTTCTATGGAGAAAATGACATTTCTATCTTGAACCCCTGTTCCACTGTAAGAGTTCTTCCCCCCGCCCTGCCACCACCTTTTTTTTTCTCCTCTTGATCCTTAGTACTTGGTTTAAGAGAAGACTAAAAATTTTGTCAGCTCATAGCACTGTCCCTGTTATAATTTTTTTAAAGGCAGGCTACTCTGGTGAAAAAAAATCATCAAATTACATCTTCATTTTACATTGCTTCCCTTAACAGTTGTCTTCTCAGAAGCAGGATCTCTGGGACACGGTAAGCCACAAGCCAGAAATCAATTAGGTTTTCTAAAGTAATCAGAAGAATGCTAATTTTATTAAATCAGTACTGTCTGAATCTCACAGCATCCAGGTTACTGATCAAGACCTTGGGTACTATCCAAACATCCCTTTTAAACCTGTGCTTTCCTGTTGGAATACTAAATCTTTAACATAGAACTAAAATGAATATTGCATATATATATATTTTAAGGAATTTTTTGAAAGAAGAGCTGAACTATACATAAAAGGGCTATTTAACAACAAATATTTCCTCCAGAAAAATAGACCTCTAGTAAAAGCTGTAATTTCAGTAGTCAGCAGACAAGTTAGCAAAACAGTGCAAGGAAAGCACTTCATAGAGTGGCTGGTCCACTTCTTCATCCCAGCGTTCAGTCCTGTTGTCATGGTTCTGGAAACATGACAGCTAAGGACATTCATATGGTGTTTTGGGTACCTTATTCCATAACTCAGGTTGGAAATCGGACACAATATACACAACTACAAAATCATTTGAGAGTTGTTAGATGACTCAAATGTACCTATGTGTCTATATGCTAGATGCTCTTTGCTCTGCAACGTCCATGAAAGAGTAATATATGCAGGCACACTGTCACACAGCTGACTTAAAATAACTGAACACAATAATTAGCTCAGTGTTAAAATAATCACAGTTCAGAAGAGTTTTGGTTCAAACAGAATTACTTGGAGTCTTCTCAGTTTACCCTGGAATTAGTCTCATTTTAAGATTACATCATCTCATCAAGACACTCATTCTCCCACCTAGTATCTCAGTATCCAACCCTGGAGATCAAGTCTGTCAATGCCCATGGTAATTCACAATAAAATACAGTGACATTTCAAAAATCTGAAACCACTATTGCATGTACACTATCTGATAAGCTGATAAAATAGAGACCTTCATTCTGAAGTACAGACATTTTGACATCTTTCAGCAGTGCTAAAGAGTGCTGCTAACAAAAATAATCTCCCTTATGATGTTGAAGGTAGGAATTTATGCTCAGCTGAAAACTTCCCTGTCAAGTTCTTAAGAGATCAGATGTTACCGACGTTCAAGGTAAAGATCCTGAATGAGAAATAAAATCAGTAAAACAACCAAGGAATTTAGGTTTTTTGTAATTAAAACACAGCCTTACTAGCATTTATAGAATTTATCCAACTACAACATGTTTACACCAGATCAAACAAAACTGTTATTAAGAGAAATCTCAAGTTATTTTATCAAAACCAAATCTAACTTCCAAACTGGAAGTCTGGAGTATGTTTAAGACAAATGCAAAAGAACTGGTTTATACCTCTTGCAGTTGGATCTTTTTAATTTAATATTTCAGTCTCATTTTAGAACACTTCAGTGGTCCATATGAAACACATGAGTAGGTGTACTCATCCTCTGTGGAACAGGAGACAGACCATCATACGCAGCATTGTTACTCTTGTGGCAAGTCTTAGCAGAAAACAGTCTGAAACCACGTCCTTATTCTCAGAAGTAGTCTCTTCAGAATAAATAAATAAAAAAAATGCAGAAGAAAAAAAATGGTAGAAGTTTAGGCTTTCTACATGCACAACAACCCTATCACACTGGAACATGTTGTTTTCTGTAGCAATTGGCAGGGACCCTTCACCATCCTTCTCCCAGAAAGACAATGACAGTGTGGAATCATCTGAGGAAAAAGCAAGCTGCACAGCAGATTTATTTTAGCCTGGTCTTTATCAGACTTAAAATATGTAAGTCTGCTCCAAAATACTACAGCTACTAGGATAAAGTCTCTGATCAACCCACATTAATGAAAAGTCAGTGACTCAGAGCTGTATAAAACACCCACTAAGAATCAGTGCCCACTGACTGCAGCAAAACCAGGATTACAAGGTACGGCAGGAATCGCTCCCACGAAAGCTGAGGGAAGAAAGGGCACAGGTCAGCTTTAAACACCTGAGGTTCTCAGATGCAGATGTTTCAGGCTTCTTATACAGCCAAGAGAGGTACTTCCAGAAAATCGTTCTAAACTTCAGAAAGGTTGACTTACCCTCTGAAGATGCCTCTTTCTCTCTCTGCATTACCAGAGGATAAAGACTAGGGAGACTATGATCCTAAAATTGCAGCAGTATGAAGTGAGGCTAGCATAATCAGGATTTAGCTAAGAACAGAGAATTTATACAGTACAGATCTGTAAGAAAATTAAATTATAGTGGCAGCCATTGAATTTATTACAACTTGAATGATTCTTGGAGTCATGTTAAAATATCGATAAGGGAAGCAATTAATGTTATCACTAACCACAGCATACAGCAATAAAGAACAATGGATGTACAATTACTAGTGATCAAAGCAGCAGAGACATAAATTTAAGAGTGAAAAACAAAAAATGCATTCTTTTTCCATCAGGGAAAGAAACATGTCCATGTTTTCCCAGTTCTCAAAGAACAATTAAATGTTTTGTAGCGTACCAAAAGTACTAGGCTATGAAGAAAATAAAGGAAAGCAGAGAAAGGATAGAATGGGTACTTTTAAGGACTGTGCTTAAACTCATTCATTTTTAATGTTAAAAGGTGTTGGTGATAGGCCTTTTCTCATATTCATCTATGAATATGAGAAACCATGTAATGGAATACTTACAAAAAAAAGTAAGGGAAGCTAAGGTGTTAGGAGAAGAAACAAGTCTTGGCTTTGCTTTAATTCATTAAAATATTATCAAGGAGTAATATTGCACCATAGCATCTGCTGATGTAATGTTGTTTAAGTGCTTTCCAGAACAAGATACTTAAAACTCCATTCATAAAAATTAAAACTACAATTTAACTAGAATTACAAATTTTATTCATGAATTGATACAACAGTAATATATATGGTATTTACATACCAATTTCAACTTTTCAACTATGGAAGGTCTGCGCAAACATTAATTGGGTAGTTCTTCATTAATGAAGTGTATTACTCTAGCATAATAGGGAAAAAAGATAAAAACAGATGGAAAAAACCCATATAATGCAGTATTTCTCACTCCTGAGCTCTCTCCAGTCTAGAACCTCATGCTGCTTCATAAAAATTTGTAATGAGATGTACTAGAAACTGAACACTTTTTGTTCTAGTCAAAGGATTCACAGATCAGAAGCACAGTGTGCTAGCTCATGATTTTTGACAGCTTGTCAGTGGTGGTACCAGAAGTCGCTGTATCCAGCTGCTTGCCCCATGCCCACCCCAACACAGAGCTACTGGCTAATGCAGCAGTACCTGCGGTGTATCCACTGCTGCGCCAACATATTTCGTAGCTGGGTGCTGTTAACTTCAAACACTATTTATTTCAATCAGGGTATGAGCTCAGCAGATGAGGGGACACTCTAATCACCTGTTCTGCTGCTAGGCAGTAACTCCACCACTGATAGGCAGATGGCAGGCACAAGAGCCTTTTAACTCCTTGTAAACACATCACAGATCAGATCCATTTTAGATCACGGTGAAATTTTGCGGACCTGAAACAAGAATGCCTTGACATCAGGCACCTGGGTTGCAGGAGGAGAAATGAAAAAAGCCAAAAGTATTGCTGTGTATATAGTCTAACTTTCTCTTATCTCGAGAACCTGAAAATACGGAGTGGTGTGAATGAGGAGGAATGACAATGAATGTGTTTGGGTCCTATAGATTCCTGGAAATATCCAGTGTTTGGTAACATCCAGCCTGTAATGTACCTGTGAAATAAACATATTTCTTCAAATATTCCAAGCATATCAGCTCAGTCCTACTATGGTTTAGCTGGAAACTCACAGCACTGCGCAACATGATGCAGAATAAGGTCACAGCAGGCACGGCTTTCAGTGTCCCTGGATGACAAGACTACTTAGCTTTTATTGATGAAGGATACATATTGGTCTATCAGAAGCAGCTTAGGTTGTATTCAGTGAGCTATATGCTTGAGGTAAACAAGAAAGCTGATTTTGAGGGGCAAGTCAGTGGTTGCAAATCCTTTTCCTACACAAAACCAAGATGATTTAATTGAACTCTGCCTGCTGCTACACTATTTCCAGACATATTGAACAGCAGTCTGGGTTTTCCAGACAATTATTTGCCCTCTGTTACATTATGTACATCTCTCTGCAATTTCTTGCAGCCATATGGGCTAGTGTAAAAATACAAAAGTCACCAGCAACAGCTTTAGTTATAAATAGCCCTAGGAGAAAGTAATCTAAGTTTTGGGATGGGAAGGTGTTAAAGTTATATGCATCTGGGAAAAAAACCAGCATTCTGTAACACTCTCTGATAAGGCTAGCATGCATATGAGCAAACACTCGCCACAACTCCTTTAGCACATTTAATTTAATTTAGCATTAACAAAATTATGGAACTCGAGGAAGACAAAGACCTCCATAAACCTATGAACAGCTTCCCCTTGCCTCTTGAGATGCAAATACTACCATTTTCCCCTAAAACTATGATATTTGATAAAACTATCCTTTTATGCTAATATAAAAAGTTATTAGTATTCAGCAGCAGAAGCTCTGGAGAGCTATTTCTAACAGTTTAAAAATAGAATTAAAAAATGTTCCTTTAAACATCACCCAGGGAAATTGCACAGTCAGGAGAGAAATTGCTTACAGTTATGCACAAACCCACGGTACTTAAGGGGAAATAAAGGCCTTCAGTCACAGAGCATGCATTTGTGTCCTTGGGAACACAAGGAAAGGGGAAAGAGAACTTGAAGCTAAGCACATGCAATGGCTTTTTGAGAGTGGGTTGAAAGGACTTTGTGCAAAACAGGTATTCAGATACAGAAAAATTGTACAGAACTGCGTGCAAGGGATGAAAAACTGACAGTCAAATGCCATCTCCTTTGGAAGCACAGGTAGGCCAAGAAATTCAACAGCTCTGGTCATTCAAAGGAGGAAATTATTTCCTAAAATCATCTTTATCTTCCAGACCATAGGAAGCTTCCAGGTAACAGAGGTGACCATAGACATCTCCTGAGTATCTTTCCCTTTTCTGGGCACTCTTCATTCACCAAGCAGCAGCGTAGCATAAAGATACAGGAACTCATGGCCCAGAATTCATGTCCAGTGATAAATGTGATCGGATAGACCACATTTCTACCATCCCACAAAGTTTTAAAAGGTTTTTAAGATCCCATGAAGGTGAGAAGTGGATGAAATATGGGTCAAATCACAATGTGGTGGGTACTGAAATATGTAGCACTCCTCCTCCTAACTCCCCATTCACAAAATCATGAGTACTTACAGACAAAAATGAGTTATGTGTAGTGGCATTTTAAGAAGGAAGAGGATATTTTTTTTATAAAATACAGTTCAAAAAATAAGATTTTCCCTGTGTTTCTTAAGGGTACAGGACAATTGACACTTTATATATCCAAAGTGAAGAGAAATGAAAAATGCTGTCACAGCTATACTCCAACAACAAGACTCAATGGAGGCAAACACTGAATCTGGTTAGTATGGTATTTCTTTCCTCCACAGCCCCCTCTTTTTATACCCTAAGGCCTTAGATCACAGTTTAATGGCATGTTACAATAATAAAAGTTTTTCACATAGCCACTTAAAAGGATTTATTGTAGTTCCACACAATACCACGTGTTTATTTCTCTTCTGAAATTATGTTTTCTCTCTGCTAAGCTGAGGGTAATAGCTGTTGAATACTGATTAGGTTTTTCCTTATTTGATTACTGTTAATTAGAGTCAAGCATGTAGCGCATCAGACAGGAGGACTGCAGATCATCGTGACACTTCAAACAGCCTGTTTAACTTCAGCAGAGCCTGTTCGAAGTTTGGGGTCGGGATAAATCTTAAGCAGAGTTGTTTACGCATAATTGTGTAACATTACACAGCATGGGGTACTGGACTGTTTGGTTAATTAGTTTAAGAGCCTGTCAGTGACAGCTCACCTCCAGGTTTGCAATTGGAAATTGCAATTAGCATGAAACAGTTTTCTTTTTTGGTCTAATTTCTCCCACACAAATTGTTCTCACAGATGTCTCGCCTAAGAAACCCAGGACCATAGCCAGTCAGCATTCACTCACTCTCTTCAACTGGTGTCTCCATGGGACGTCTAAAGTAACATCAAAGGGTTAGGCTAATCCCAACTGATCTTGGAAGAAGTCCAGGGTTTCCTGAGGCTTTAAGGCTGTGATTAAAGAATACACCTGTCTGCCCCAGTAATGAGGTCAGACTATCTTTGCCAACAACAGGCTGCTTTTTATCCTGTGTGACGCACCTCCTGGAGGAACTGTCAGGAAAAGGTGCAAATATGAAGCAGTCAAACCGCCATTCAGCATCAAGTAACAGTCTCTACAAAGCCACAAGTATTACAGAACTCCTCCCCCACCAAATCCTGAATCAACTCCTTCTTCATATGGTAAATGAACTGCAAATGACATTGCTGAATTACTTTGCACATAATGCTGGAATTTGTTCGTTTTGCCTAGGTTAGCTGAAGATAATGCAACTTCTACAGAAGGTACTTTAAAACAGGGAGAACTTAAAATTTACTTGAACTCCAAAATTACAAGTAAATACCATCTTCTCTCCCAAGTACTCAGGGATATAGACATTGAACAGTTAATCCATAACTATGCAGAAAGTCAATCAGAAAATTTGTATTTCAGTTTACAATTAAGTGACATCTTTTTCTATGTTCTCGATACTAGACAGTAATTTATCTTTGAGCCTTATTAGCTGAGCTTACCAGGTTGCAGGTGTTAAACAACTAACCCACTACCTCTTCACAGCAGCCAACCACAAGATACTAAAAGGAAGTGAAATGGGCTGGAAAGAGAAATAAGTGATTCCAATCAAAAAAAAATAGTTTCTCACACACTACATTCTACTGACTGCATTAGTGGCCTCTTCTTCTACCTCACATCAGACTCACTATCTGTTCAGGCCCATCTGCCTGTGCTAATTTCAGGGTCAAGCAATTAAGACACGAGAGTCTTCCACATATTTGAGTCACAGTTATTCAGGGGAATGACTGTTATCCGTTAGTCACATATAAAATTAACTGCATTACATGCCAGACACAGACCCATCAGATAGCACTGAAAATAAAACACTTTTTTTCCCCAAGGTATTCACCATTTATTATAAAAATCTATTTAATAAGAGATGGGATTAAAGGTAAAGACATACTCTTTGAGGAAAACAGTTTCAATTCTTTAAGCTGGTATTTCTTTTATATATATTTAAAGCAGAGTTTCAGCCATCAGGAACTGCAGGAAATTCTCTCTTCTGCTAATTTTACTGAGCTCCCAAAAGGCAACAGGGTTATACTGATGGTGCGGATTTACCTGGAACCTCTGTCTCCAGCTCCCTGTTAATGCTCTGGCACTAATGATATGTCCAGTGCCTTGGCAAAACTTGTCACTGACCCCACCCCCTCTCCCAGAATGGAGCCAAAGGACCTGTGCTGAACACCAGCACAAGAGGCTGCATTCCTTGGAACATTCAGAAGGCTGCCAATGCCCAACTGGTAGCATGTTCACAACAGGGCTTCACCTACCCTGTCCAGAAAAGATTATGGCATGCTGCTTGTCCACACAGCCAAAGGGAAGGGCTAGGAGACTTTAAATGATGAAAAAATGCTTTGCTTTTCTATAATATTTGCAGTTTGTTAGTTGTTGTATCAGTCACAATGTTTCATGTGCTGTTCTTAAACCCATGCCTGCAACATATTAGAAAGTGAGGCAATTATTCATGCATTTTTAAAGTTTCATGTTTTGCTAAGCCTTAGTATGTTATATAAAACAGCTTTCATTACTGTTTATAATAATTATAAATCTTGATCAATCCATATACTTAACTTTCTTGATAAGTAAATACATCCATGAAGCTTCTCCAAGTTTGCTTCCTTCAAGCTTTTCTTTAGACTCTTCTCAGAGCTGTCTTAAAAGCATACTAAAAAATTCTCTTATTTTGATCTTAAATGAACACAGTAATCTTAAAATCCTAAAGTAATCTACCCATTACCAAAAGAAACAAAAGAAACCCCAATGCTGCCATTCTTTTCTCCCTTTCTACAACTATTAAGACACTCTACTATGGGGATAAAGATACTCTGCTCATTATTCTCACCTTTAATGAACATCACATGATTTTGCTATACTATGCCTTCCTTTTGTCAAGTGCACTGCTTGTTTTTCTTTCTGCTTTTGGTAGTTATCACTTCATGAAAAAACCCTTGATTCTGCCATGCCTACATCCATAGGGAGTTATCTGTGTTCTGGGAGAGAGTTAAAAACCAACCCACTCCCAGCCACCAATTCAAGGGTGAACACAACCAAACCAATGTGGTGGTTCACACATAAGACTGGAACACATTCAGAGTTCAAGAAAGAAGGGGATGTTTCTTTTGTCTTATCATTTGAGGTAAAGTGGTGGGGTGCTATATTGTCTCCCACCATCACCACAACACTAGCTTACATAGCTCTACAACCAGAGGCAACTTGAAAGTAAACAGCTGAAATCAGAGAGCATAAACTTTTAGTTTTATGTGTGTGGTTTTTGCTTTTTTTTTTCCCCTTAGGATAACTGCAATTACATTTTTATAGAAAATACATGTGGTTTGCATTGTTCTAATAGTGCAATAAAAAAGTTTCTGTAAAACAGAGTGGACTTTTAATAAGCAAAGAAATCTCAAAGGTTAATATATTGGCCCTGTATATAGTTTAAATATATTAGATGTTCTAGTAATAGCAATATTTAAATTATAATTAGGGAGAGAAAATCCCTGTTCCATCAGATACCTACCTACTACAGAACTCATTCCTAATTTGTCATGACTTCACTTTTTTTAACATTTGAATCTCCAATTATGTTCTCACTGCATTAACAACAAGCATTTGAAACATTGCTGAATTCATTTTAGGGGATTTCTTCAGTCATTTTTTGTGACTGTCCTACAGTCACCATGAAATGTATGAACTGCCTGCATATGGCATTTCCTACATAGCTTTGGATGATCATTTTTACTCCAGGCTCAGGAAGCGCCATGACCAGCAGGCTGTAGTAGAACATACAGTTGGGGCAATTGTGGTGTAAGTTTCTTCCAGTTTGTGATTAATGGACTGCGTGATGAACCTTGCTCCTGATCCAGCTCATTGATTTTTGTGGGCTTTCCTTAGAGGTGCAAGAAACGGGCAGGAAAGCACAACAGAAAACAGCTTTAAGCAAGTCACTTCTGATAGGATCCTCATTAAGACCTCCAACCCTGTTGGCAGCACCACCAACACTCAGGCCCCTTCTGCTTCCTACTTACCAAACCTCTTACTGACTGCCATAACTTGTGCATGCCATCTGTTTTAGTGCACAACATCCACATGGCAAAAGTGTTTTTCCTAATGTCTAACTGAAATCTTGCTGCACTTCAGGACCTTGCGAGTGCTGAACAGAGAACATGCAGCTCTCAGTATATGCTGGTGGAGACGTCTGTCTTTTCCACATCAACATAACACTGTTCATTGCCTTTCAGCTTGTGACCCACCCCCACATCATGCTGTGCAGTTGATCATTCCTTTATCTACAAAGAAAGTCCTCCCTCTTGAATAGCATCTTATTTGTTACAGCCACCTTCTTCATTTTGTAGAGATCATTTTCAATTCCTTGCCTTCTGACATTCTTGCAGTCCATCCCAGCTTCAAATCTAATAACCATACATGCTATTCCATCATCCAGGTCATTAATAAATATGTTGAGCTGTATTAGAGCCTAGACAGGTCCCTGCAGAATCCCAGTCAGCTCTTTCTTTCATTTTGACAACTGATCACCGATAGTGCTCTAAACACAATTTTCAAAACAGCCTTGCACCCTCCTTATTAATTTCTTCCACATTATGTTTCCCGAGCCTGCTTACAAGACTGTCACAAAGGACAGTGTAAAAAGCCTTAACAAAGTCAGGGTATGTGGCACCTACCATCTCTTCTCTAACCACAGGGCCTGTTACCCTGGGGAGGATTTGAGAAGGAAATTAGATTGGTTTGACATCATTTATTCCTAACAACTCCATGCTGACTGTTAGTCATTTCCCTGTGTTCTTTTCGGGGCTGTTGACTTTGACTTTAATGCTCTTGGCAAAAGTAGCATAATATTGATAATAATAGCAGGATCCATCCTACATTTAATAACAAACTTTGTCCTAAACTTCTTTATTAAAATTTTACAGAAAGTGAGAACTGACATCTCTCAGCTATTAGAGACCATAAACACAGAAATATTCAGTTATCTGTAACTTTTAAATTAGACAAGAATGAGGGTGAACAAATAATAAATCTCCAGTGTCTTAAAAGAGAGAAAATTAAATTGGATGAATAACTTCAGTTGTCATAATTACAAAATTAGAGTATTAAAAAAACAACTTGCCAGAAACACAAAGTATTAAAGCATATTGCTAGTAGTGCTGAGCCTCTCACTGAAATATGATTGAGGAAGGCTTACTGTAAGTGGACTAAACACACTAATGTCCTAACTATCTTTACTCAGCACTCACTATTTAAACACTTATTTACTGCAGTCTGAACCCAGGTTTCAGATTATCAGCAATGCCAGCTAAAAGCGTCACTCTGTTTTGCTTTATCAGAAACACTCAATGCAATCAGTCACTACAATTTCCTACATGGCTTTTTGAAAAAGCTTCCCATTTGTTCTACAGGATGGATGCGCACGGATCCATGTTCTGGATCCAGCCTGCAAAGCAGCTCACTCAGATCACAAGTCTTTTCTGCAGTCCTTTGAACAGTAATTAGGCTGTGGCTGTATGAACAATTCTGGCAAATTGCTTCCTGCTGACCTGTTTCCCCAAGAATGCCCATCATCAGACCAAGACACAGGCATATTATCTGGTACCATAAGGATGCATCTTCATAACAGAGGAACGTATGTACATGGCAAGCGAAGTTGTAGGATTGCATAAACACTGCCAATTGATGATTTTGCTCTTCATATTCCTGATGTTTGTTTCAGTCATAGAAAAATTGCAATTTCAATAAGATAAGGAGGTTAGCACTGAAGTACTTCCAAAATATTCTATTTCATTTCTAGCATAAAAAGCTGAGTACATAAGTGATATCTGAATGTATCAGTTACAACCAAGGATGCAATCTCAATGGAACCATCGCACTACCAAGACAACTCACGTCATGTAATGAAAGACTGGTTTTAAGCCCAGCATCCAAGTCAGTCCGGGGTCCTTCACAGCTGAAGTCCTATCCACTGATATTTTTACACTTTCGCCTTCTCATCTAGAAAAATGCTGTGGCAAAGCAAACCATCTCTGTGAATACTAAGAACCACAAAGTCCTAAAATAAAAGTCCCCCACTATGTAGAGAGGTAAGCTCTACACTTGACAAGAACAGTTTTGATTGATTTGTCTATAAATAGAGACTGAGAATAGTTGAAAGATGCAATCTCAAAAAAAAACAACTTGACGTAGACATTGTAAAAGAAGGCTGCAGGGCTTTGTTTGCATTTACATTCATAGGCACTCTCATTCTACTTTTTAAGTATCTTATTGGAACAATTTGTTCCTTTACCTCTGCAGCTTCTATTGTTTCCTCCAGCTGCTATTCTAAAAAAATCTCATGTTTGAAATCTAATCAAGCCTGAAAGTACCAAGCACACAGCCTGTGCTTTTATTACTAGTTAGTCTAAAAAAAAAATCAAAGAAAAATGACTACGGTTTTCCCTTAAGACAGTTCCGATCTTGGAGAGTAATGAAGGGTGTTGTAGGAAGAAGGGGAGACATCACAGAAGGAGACAATGACAGTGAAGGAAGGTGATGTTAAGGATTAAGTTGAAGTTAAGAACTGGGCTTTGAATTGTTCTCACAGTGGAAGATTTCACTCTCAGTAAGTCTATGTCTAAGAGACATGAAATTCAGCCTGAAAACAGGTTCTCAGACAGCCTTCTTTCAAAAGGAAGGTTGTAATCAACGATGGTAGTGTGTGAGTGGGTTTGGTTCAACTGCAAGGCCAGAAAAATAACAGAAGCCACTCAAAATGCAGGGGAAGAAAACAACGGTATTCCTGGAGAATGTAGTGTGGGGAAAGTCCTTCTGTGCTAGCGGAGCTAACTGCAGTTAGGGAAGGGCAGATGGACAGAGCTGCTTACAATGACTGTCCCCTTTCCCACTTGTGACAGAGCCCAGCATGATGGATGCCCTAGGTCACCAAGGAAACACTGAATTGAGTCATCATCTACTACTGCTGGCCTGCAAGTTTGTACACCCAGCTGGGCTTTGCAGTGAATGTTTATTCCAAAACACATGATGTCTGCTAAAATTAGTTAGGAAATTATGAGTGGAAGGCAGTCTCTCACAATGACAAATGGGGGTCGCTTGTTTATAAAACACATGAACTCACATACAACTCCACAGGATCCGACAGCAGATACTATCAAAGATTTAAAAGCTCAGTCATTTCATTCAGATCCATTCTGCAAAGCAGGTCTCCTTGTTCAGTGTGTACAGCTGATGTTGATCTACATGGGCTTATGTACAACAAATAGAATATGGACATCCATGAAATGTAACAGAAATTTCATCAAAAAAGAACTTAGTTCCTGACTCCCTCCCTACACAAACAAAATGCCAGTATTTATCTGGCATATTTATCTATAATTTTCAGGGCTACATCCCTTGAAAGGGAAATCCAGTCATTGTTACTAATGCTCAACAGTCTGGAGATTGATGCCTCATTTCAGTAGCTGATTTTCATCTATGTTTACAGCACCCAAATGCTACTGAGTGTATTCTGAAGGTTTGCATTAATCTGTGGGAACTACACAGATAAGACAGTATAACGCTGAGCATCAGTTTCCAATGATCAAAGTGATTTTGTTAAATAACTCCATCATGGAAATCGGCAGAATGTCCCCCAGAGAAAAGAAGAAAGGAGAGCAGGATAGGCAGCATTCTCAGTCTGCAACGGGAGAGGCCTTTGGCTGAGTCCTATTAAGCTTCCCAGAAAACAGATTATTTCACAGCATAGACTTTTAAGCTTTTTAATTCTTTCCTTATTTTTTTTTTTTTTTTTTTTTTTAGGCTAAGGATTATTGAGCAGCTGAGGGCACAGCGTAAACTTTTGCTCCAAAAGAACGCAGCCCCTTTTAGCAGAGGTTCCCTCCAAGTTTGGTCAGCGCTGGACACTCTCCCCTGCCCCCGCCATCTCCAACACGCCCTCCCTAAGCTGTAAGCAGGCAAATGTTTTCCATACACGTTTTTGCAGCTCCTGGGCCAGGCCTTGTGACCCAGGCGGCCAGAGGGTGCTGCGAGGGTGCAGTGCAGTAGGAGCCAGACTGCCCCACCACCGGGCTTCAGCCATGCAGGGCCTCCCCCCAGTAGGCACAGGCCTCGAGGGCCCCGAGGCGATGCCCAGGGAGCCCAGACAAAGCAGCAGGGCCCAGGCCCCGGGGCTCCACTCGGGGCAGGCCTAGGGCCCTGGCTGAGGTGAATTGGCCCCCCGGGCCTCCCAGGGGAGGTTAGTCTAGGACATTAAGGCCTGTGGGTGCCTCCAGGGCCCAATGGATCCCAATAGCCAGGTTTCCAGCAACTGCACGTCTTGTCACTGTGACTAACGGGAGCCAGGGACCATTTCAGTCAGAAACTGCCAGGTCTTCAATGGCTTATTTTAACCAAAACTCTCTGTGTTCCTCTCCTTACCAAATTTACATTTGGGAAGCAGTTTAAAACTAAACAGGATTTAAATTAAAACAAAATTCAAGCTTGTACTCCTCTAAATTGAAGTGAAATTTTGACGTTGCTTGTGAGCCGAAATTCTTAATTAATTCTGTGTTTAATCGAGCAAGAACAGGATCTTTGGGCATGATGCCTCAAGTAATCCCAACAGGTGATGACACACCAGCTCCTCCTACAGTTTAGGAAACTTCCCCCTGATCAACGTAAGAAGCCTAAGGCAGAGGTCTGAGAAAAGCCCCAAGTCCCTATCTCCTTGTCACATGCTCCTTTTGGCATGTCCTGTCCTGCAAGATTTATACTGAATCCATATGTTTTCATGCCCCCAATAGCATAAGAAATCATTAAGAAACTTTACTTTCAAAAAGGCCTGAAGCCTTAACAAGGTTTCGGACCCCTTCACAAGGGAAAAAAGTGACCACAAGTCAGCAGAGGTCTGTCTTCACCGACTGCCACTCCCAGGTTTCAAAATGGGCTCTTCAACCAAAATTTTAACTGTAAAGTAGCTTTGCAAATGACAAACAAATAGTATTCACCTAGCTGCAAAATTAAACAGCTAAATGTATTTACCCTATTTTTCAAACCAACTACCCGTATCAACCTAGAAGGACAGTATATTGAACATAACTTTCAATAAAGAACAGTAAGTTAAAGATACTTCACTTGCTGGCTGAAGATAAAAAAACCACAAACAAATAAAACCATACACTTTTATCTTAAGTGCACTTCAGAATATGACTACTTTTACCATCTCATAGCAGATTTTATACAAGTTTGTTTCTAAATTGACACCTCCACACAAACATAAGCAATTACGTTGTCATTATTCTACTAGACCTTAATTAGCTGCTCACATTAGAAACACCCTGAGATTTCTCTCAGTGTAAGGGTCTGTAATTAGTGTAATTAAGATAATATTTTGTTTACATGGCTTCAATCTTTTAGGCCACATAATGGGAAACTGAGCACATTTTAAAGGGACTGTCCTTTAAAAAAACCCAAACAAAACGAACAGTATGATGGGCTTATTTGTTCTGCATCATCACACTGGCCCCTCACTCACACCACATCACCATTGTCTGCCAAGCTGCATCCAGCTGCTAAAGGAGGACGAATTTGGGCCGTGCAGAAAGACCACCTTTTGTGTGGAACAGTTGGCTTACCGCCAAGTCTATTAGATCAGAAACATGAAGGTTTATCTGATTTATAGCCTTATCCTGACAGTTAAAAGCACTTCCACCATCAGCTTGCTGAAGGTACTCTGCAGTGGGCAAAATGAGCTCCAGCTCCTCACATTTTCATTCTCAACTATGTCCTTGTTTCAAAGTTTGGTCCTTAACGTAACATACTCACCATCTCTCTTCCTCTTTTATTTTTGTCTTTATCCCCAATTTTACTAAGAAATGCAACCCACTTTACAGAAGCCAAAGGCCAGAGCAACCTCAGGGGAGAAACATAGAACAAGAAGAGAGAGACATGGCATCCTGCATTTTAATGTGTGGTTTTTGCCCTGACTTACAGCTTGAACAATGCTTGGGGGAGTCATCAAGGCAAAATTTTGTTCCTTCTTGAGTTGCAATATTTCTGTTTTAGACCACTGCCCATATCTCCAGGAGAGCTGCAGAAGTCTGAAGCATGAATTGGGGGGGACGTATACCTCTTTTCTCCTCCTAATCTGAGAGATGTTTTTCTCTCCTCCCTAGCTTCTCATTTTAAAAGTGATAATTCAGCACCGCATATGAAGACACAAGTCTTTGAATGTTTACTTAGAGGTTTAATAGCACCAATAACAAAATTTAAAAAAATAAAAATCCTTAAATCCATCAACCTTTTAAAGCTCAAATATTGCTCAGAAATGAAGAAATGCCAGTGAAGAAGAAATAGTGAGTCTCTAATTCAAATTCTTGGAGGTCTGAACTTTGGGGAATTCCAATTCTGCCTAAACTCTGTAGGACAAGCAGACAGCAGTCCCTGGTATCCTGCCTAGTTCAATCCTTAAAATCATAAAAGCACTTCTGATGACAGGTTTCAGCAATCCAGAGGATTAGCAGTGCCCTCGATGTCCTTCCACTAAATGGACTGGCTTGTGGGGTTAATCTCTCATCTTCAAGTTTAAAAGTCACCATTAAAAGCAGAACAGCCAGAAAATTAATTCCCATTGCAAAGTGTAAGACACACTCTATCTCCGTGTAGATTTCCATAACTGTGCTTTCCTCTCCAGCCCATCAAGCTGGAGAGGTGCAGACCAGAGTAGCTCTGGCTGGAAGAAAACTTTCTCTCATCTTCCCATACTAAGGTCTAGACTAACAAGCATTTCCAGGCCTGAAACCTGCCTAGGGATTTTTAACTTCAGATCTCATTCTCTTAATTTTCTCTAACCTGACTCTCAGCACCGTTCTTCCAGCTCTCATCTCCAGCTTCACAAAGCTACAGCTGCAAAATACCATTATGAGAAATGAGCATAGAACTGTCAAGCACTCTTAAAGTTATGGATATATTAAGCTATTTCTTCTTCAGAATTTATTTCTTTTAATACAGGACAATTTGAAAGAGTTTTTATAACTCTAAAGCACAGCAGCAAAAAAATGCCTCTCAAACTTCTATGCTCTAAATCACTTGCAAAAGCAATTAATCGCATCAGGCACTCCTGTACTTGCTGGTTATCCCACAATTCTTATTATATTCTTTTGTCAAATGAGCACACCTCACACCATTTTTATGCTCCTGGGGTAATTAATTAAATGCTATCACCACATACACCAAAAAACCTTAAGATTTGAATTATAATTCTGGATATCCCAATATGGGGAAAAGTGGGCAGGGAGGACGCTAGTCTGGTCCTTTGCAGATGCAAAGGTGATCTTAATACTACACTTCAACTCATCTACCATTCTAAAAAAGGGGATGATTTATATTCCATTATCTCTACACACGATTAGTACCTGAATGAATTAAAGGCTTCCCAAAAGATATTGTCTCTAAGATATCTCTCATAAGCTTAATAGTAAATGGTGGTAGAGAATTCCTGAAGGTAGAGCTGATTCCTTCCCCAGCTCCTCTAATTAAAGGCAGGCTACCTGTGGGCAATTGAGTCTGCTTCTCCCACAAGTCTGAAATTTTTCTTAGCCAGGGATAATGTGTTCACTGTAACACTGAACAGAAACAATGGCCTTTGTAGGTAGCTACCTTGAGTAATTTAGCAGTGGCAGTCTGTCAGACACCTCTGACATATCACAGACAAGTATTCAGTCCAGCTGTCCTTGTGGAAACTGGTGTAGCAATACTAAAAGGTGTCATATACTGGTGGCAGGTTCCAAGGCCTAAGCAAGTCCTTCAGAATGCATACCCACTTAGTATATAGAAACTCATCAGCATGCGTTCCCTGAATAGCCTTTAGAAGAGAAATATCTAACAAAAAAGATTCCTTCCTCATGAAGGTATAATATATACATATTATTCTGTAACTGTTTTCCCTCAAGCCTCTGAAAGCTCGAGAGGTGCGTACAAAAGCTAGAAAAGCAAACAAACACCCTGCCACAATGTCAGTGGAGGACGCTGCAATCACAAAGCAAACAAAAGAAATCCTCAGCATACCTGGATTTACCACTCAGACTATTCATCCATCTGCTACTCAGGCTCAATTCCCAGATCCCAGAACTAACCCAGTTGTTTGTACATACCAGGTGAACTGAAGTGGGCTACTATCCAGCATAGCTGCCTTTCAGGTAGGGTTTTGACTATGTGTTTTTTACTTGCAGCAAGGCTTGCCTTTCCCACAAATGAAATGCACCACATGCCTTTTTCTTCATGCATCAGACACCCATCTTTTCATGCCTGCCTGGCACATTGACTGCAGTTCATTGACCTTTTCCAGACCATGCAGTGTTGTCCACTCCCTGACAGTCTGCAAAACATTTGGCTACATGAGCAACTCATACCCACAATATTAGTAAGGATTCTCATTTACCCACCAATTATCCGTATGCATATGTCCTCATGTATCCACATAGCAAGTCGCTATGTTCAAACCACTTGCTTGTTTTCAGCCTATCCTGTTATTAGCCTTTCTCTCCAATACTGTAATCGTGGACGCTAGGAGTCAATGCTTAATACCTACTCTGAATACAAAAGCATTTCATTACTGCTTCTCTAAGAGTTCTAGTTCATACCATGCCTAAACAGGTGCTGAAGCATTCCTAAATATCTGCTAAACAGGTGAATATTTGCCAGATACATGAGAAGACCATTAAGAAAGAATCTGAGCTTGCAGGAGTGGTTGTGCCTAAAATGCACCTTTGGATAAGATGACACTATTTTAAGTACCACTTTGAAACAAAACATTATGCACAAGCAATATTACTGCTCTTCTTTTATTGCCTTCAGTGTGACAGTAAACTACAGAGAGGCAGCAAGCAGTACAAGTGCTATCTCCCCTACATATGTTAGTTTGCACAGCTTCTCTATTTTGTTATAAGTCAAAGGTAAGAACTCCAACTTGTTTGCTGCTGTTTTACTAACAGAGTGTGCTAGATGCACCCGCCCTTAAAAGGGTGCAGGTGTGCTGAGACTGCAAAGGGCACATGATGCATTTGCCCAGCAAAACTAAACCCCTCAATAAATATGGCAGTGGAAGAAAGTTGAAATTGTCCTCCATTTATAAGTGACTAATTGTATACACATAAATAGTTAAGTTGTTGTCGTCACGGTTTAACCCCAGCCAGCAACTAAGCACCACACAGCTGCTCACTCACTCCCCCACCCCCACCCCCGGTAGGATGGGGGAGAAAATCAGGAAAAGAAGTAAAACTCATAGGTTGAGATAAGAACAGCTTAATAGAACAAAAAAGAAGAAACTAATAATGATAAGGATAACACTAATAAAATGACAATAGTAGTAATAAGAGGACTGGAATGTACGAATGATGCACAGTGCAATTGCTCACCACCCACCAATCGACACCCAGTTAGTCCCTGAACGGTGATCTCCCCTGCCCCCACTCCCCCCAGTTTATATACTGGCCATGACATCACATGGTATGGAATACCCTTTTGGCCAGTTTGGGTCAGCTGCTCTGGCTGTGTCCCCTCCCAACTGCTTGTGCCCCTCCAGCTTTCCCACTGGCTGGGCATCAGAAGCTGCAAAATCCTTGACTTTAGTCTAAACACTACTTAGCAACAACTGAAAACATCAGTGTGTTATCAACATTCTTCGCATACTGAACTCAAAACACAGCAC
>JAVJGG010000031.1:11412923-11424349 GCA_035590195.1 Aviceda cuculoides
CACTAAGCAGAGGTCAAAAATGCCCCATTTTGTTCAGTTATGAATAGTGTAGATACTACACTCTGATTTATTAGCAAGATAGCTCACATGAATTGCAAAGAATATTTACATGAGGGAATTTGCTTTTTAAGATCTCTCTCAAAGCCCCATACTTCAGACAAAGCAATAACATTTTCTTATATCCATTCAGAAGTAGAGAAACAGTGCTTCCTCTTCTTTTATATCCCTTAAAACAGGAATAATGCCTTAAAAAAAGATGAAGGTTTAAAATCAAATGACACAATGATATTGTTCTCTATGTTATGACCTATATACAGTCCATATCCTAGAAGACTTAATCCTTTGGGGTTAGTGACACTTTAAAGAGCCAACTAAAATCAAATGTCTCTTCTGCTGTCATCCACAAGGTGCCAACTGCTGTAGCAAGAGTAGAAAAACGGAAGGACAAAGACTGTCCAAAATCTACACGACCTCCAAATGTCTTACATATATTTATTTTTTTTTAATTGAAAGACAAGTTGATAAAGCATTGCCTCCTCATACAGAAACCAAAAGAGCCAAGCCATTTTTTTTCCTTCTCTCAAGCGTTTTAAAATATCAAGGACAAACACTTGTTTCTGATCCGCTCCTGCCCCTATTACTCATGGCAGAAATAAAAAGAAGGGAAGATGTCAGGGCAAGTCTATTGACCCAAATAGCCAGCCAGGGATGGGGCCTTTTTATTTTGTTCCAGTAAAAAAACTCGATAGATTGATACTATGCTATAGAAGAAGACCACCTTCAATTTTACTGCATAAATCAAGACGTACACCAGAATGATTCCTATTCTTCCATTTTCCCTTGGTAAATTGCACCAGCAGAAATAACACCACCACCTAACTCAGGCATTGCAAATACACTGTGGACGGATGGACGTGAAGTCTTTCATTACTGAATTAAAGTATGGAGCTGACTAAATTGATATAAAATTACTGACTTTGTTTTACTTTCAAAACCATTTGAAAACTGAAATGAATCCTTTTCCAGTGAGCATTTATCATCCTATTATATTCACCTGGGGGATGTTAATGATTTTGGACTACTGCCACCAGACCTTACCTCACCTCCAAGTGGTATTATGTGATGGCAGTGCACATTTCATAAAGATGTATTGCTGATTATATTTCCATTAAAGAATATAGCCAAGTCTGACTTCTAATTTTCCCAGACTAATCTGCCACTAAGAGCTTTCCTGCACTGATGAGTTCATTGCAGAGAAAGGATTCCTTTCCCCTCCTCTTGCAATTTACATAAATACATGTCCAGAATGTGAGAGTAAGTTAATTAGGTTTGTCCACAATAATTAGAATACTGACACAACCTCTTTAGTTTAGCAAAGTGCTCTCCATTCAATTACTCTTTTTGCTTCCTAGAAGCTCAATCTCTCTTTTAACAAAACACCTCAAAAGAAATAAAATTTTAGACCAGAGGCTTCTTCTGTCTCCCAAAAGGCATCCAAGCATGCATTTGAAAGTACTACATAGACATTGCTGAAAAATTATAGGCTTACACCTAGTCAAAATAACAATTCTGTACTATACATAGATTCTTCTACTTTATACAAGTAGTAAATTAACATGTAGGAAATACACTAGGCAATGATACCATTTTGAAAGCATCATGCTTGTCAATCAGATATTGAATACAAGCATGCAGGCATTAGCGTTTGCACAAGGAGCCAATTTCCTTATCCAAGTGATGGTCTTGAAAGAGAGAAAGTCACTTGCCTTTCAGTTCTGCTTCTCAAATGTAATAGTACAAAACAGTAGTCTGTTGAGCATGCTACCACCTCCAGTTTGGCAGTAATGATAAGCTTGCTTGCTCTGGGCTCTGTTTATTCTCTTCCCAGATCTGGAACTGTATTATTTGATTATTGACTTTTATGAAGGGAGATTCATACTTGTGCTGTGTTTATTCCAAGAAATGAGGGGTATTTCCTATTTCTGGACTCACATAGAAGTAGCTAGGTCATACTGGGATATACAAAAGTGAGGGTATGCTTGAAACAGCAGAGAATTCTGAACAACGGTTACAGCAAACGAAATAAGAGGTGCTTATTGCATGAGTCATGCTAGCTGCATATGGTGACACCTCCTGAGTTATGTTATAGTATTTGATTTTATTTATTAATGTGTTTTGCTCTGTTGAAATTTATTTATTTATTTTCACAGTTCCATAAAGCTCATCTCGCATTAGGAGCACAGATTTCTTGTCAAGGTTGTTCTGTACTCCCTACTGTTTGGAACATTAACATTGAGGTGAAATATTTGTGTTTGATCCACTTTTATAGTTCCCTAAAAATGTAAATATGTTACTGTAATTGCCTTCACCAAGTATCATTAAGTTGAGTCATGGAAAAAACAACATTGTATATCATGAAATACAAACCCAACAAGTATACAGTCCAAGAACAGCAGCATGGGAAACATGCTAATTTCCACATGGAAAGATACATTAAACATTGCTTGGCCTTTTTTTTTTTTTTTAAATGTATGTTTTCTCTATAGAAATTTGTATGAATTCATGTTTGTCCAAAACTGGCAGAACACACCATATCAAGTCCTAAGGGGTGTTTCTTGTAAGCAAAGATGGTATGTAACATCCACATGTAAATAATACTTTAAGACACAAGCTGAATCCTAGTACAGACACATGGATAAATTAGCTAACCTGAAACGTTCTTCCTATGCAGAGTTCCCAGGCTGGTTCACTGCTGAGATCACTTGCATGGGACTCTGGAGACTTTAGTCTGCTTGTAGCTGTGTACATAGCCTGCTGAATGTTACTGGTCTCTACCATGCTGTGTGCCTCAGTTTCCTCATTTATAAGAAGCTGATACTGCTCTTCTTATGGTGCTTTGAGTGCATTCCCGGGGGGAGGGGCGGGTGGTTCATATTAGTAGGATGTGTATGAAGTTGAGAAACAGGAGAACATTTGTTTTGTGCTATAAAGCCCTGAAAAGCAGAGCAGTACCCTTTGCAAATTAGGGCTGACACTTCATGTGGAATTGTATATTCGACTGAAGCCAAAGTAAAATATGCAACAGATGTGCTCTTTATTTTCTAAGTTATGCATCATTACTAGGTGATTAAGTATGATTTTACTTTTCAATCCTGTTAGCATTGCAGAGCCATGTAAAAGAATCACAGATCTCCAATCAGTCAACAAAATTATCTATCAGAAAAAAGATAAGAAATTAGGAGGTGTAAAGTCTGAATAACCATCACATCTTCCAATAAACATC
Source organism: Aviceda cuculoides (assembly GCA_035590195.1). Lineage (NCBI taxonomy): Eukaryota > Metazoa > Chordata > Aves > Accipitriformes > Accipitridae > Aviceda > Aviceda cuculoides. The sequence goes on from JAVJGG010000031.1 coordinate 11,416,207, forward strand.
ATCAGGGTTTAAGAGCCGGAAGAAAGAGTATTAGTGCTGAACAATGTTATATCCCTATTATTTGTGGAGTTTTGAAGGGAAGAGATGGAGAAATAATCTGGAACAGAGGTACATCAGCCCCATTAAAAAACACTCAGCTTTGTAAATAATTAAAAACTATCACATTAGGGACCTGCCTTCCATTTAATTCTTCCTGGAATTGCAGCATATACAATGAAGTCCGTGGTCACACAGAGCAAAGTTCTCTGTATGGTCTTGTCTGTTTAAAAACTTTCTCTTCTAAGAGAAAATATCACATACTGCAGTGCTGAATTTAGTCTTCAAGAAGGGGATTCTTTGCCCTTTAGAGACCAAATAACTTCTCAGTTACAGGAAAGGCTAGGCAGTGCAGTGAACTGAAAACCAGCATGCACTCACAAAGCATCCAGTATAAGGGAATCAAGTTTTAAAATCACCTTTCAAGGATTCATTTTTTTACCTTCCTGACGAGGAGAGGAACATCACGTAACTGAAAACTGGACAAAAACAGTCTGCTTTTCTTCTGACACTAAGCAGTGATTGTAATCCAATATTAAAAAAAGAGAGGATTGTAAGATAGACTTTCTATAGATTGGCTAATAAACTATGAGGTTTAAGAATTGATTCTATTTTTGGCAAAATGGAAATGAAGATAATAAACTGAATGAATAATAATTTAAGGGGATGTTTTTAAGGTTTCTGCAACAAAGCAAACCATGCAGTGGGATTTATCCAAACATTTTTAAAGGAACACATTGTAATACCGCAGCTCCAGTATCTTCTAATGACTTCTCAAGTTTTTATAGGGTTCTCAAGTTCATAATGGTTTTTTGCATTAAAGTCTGGATTTGGCAAAGCACTAACATCATGCTTAACTGCATATGATCTAGATTTGCCCACATATGCAAACACTAGGCTGATAAAAAGACAACTCATCCCTTTCACTGTTTAGACTGCAAAGCTGAAAACAGTTTTCTTAAGAACAGAACAGCATCTAGCATAATTAGGTCACTCTTTACATAAGCATCTGCTTAACTTTAACATTTGTATTTCACTCATCCATCTAAATCTTGGGAGCCACTTTCACTTCAGCAGGTTAGTAGTATGGAACGATTACAGCATTTTCCTAGAACTAGAATGCCAACAAAATGTGACTTGGCTAGTTATACAGTACATTAAAAGGGTGAATCACTTTTTCCAGGCCCATTTTTTTGTGGACTGGAATACACAGTAGATCTCAGATGGACCTCTTGTATATATCATTATGAAACTCTTTTTTAAACTGATTACTTAATATGTGCCCATCCACTAGGACACAGGTGATACTTTAAAAATGTTATTCATTTACAGTTTGCAGATCCTTAAATAAGATTCCATTGAAGAGGCTCTTTAACTTAAAGAAAAAAGGAAAAACTAACAAACTATTTCAGAGCTTTTTCATAACAGCTTAATGGAGAATTAATCAATAAATGAGAAATTGTGACCATTTCACTCTCGAGGGAGAGAAGAAATGAGAAATGAAACACCGTACTGACAATTCACAGGAGCACCCTCTTTCATCTAGGGGAAAACTGGCTAGGGGAATTTCCTGGAACCGTAAAAGAAATAAGCAGTAGTTCAGGTCTCAGACAACTCTTTAAAATTCTCCTCTAATTTATTATTATCAAAAACTAATGAATCCTAACCCAAAAGCTAGCAAGGGATACTTATTAGCCAGCCTTTCCTTTTCCTACAATCATTAATGGCTACATCTCTGAAGTTAAAGAGTTTAGAGAACTAACACAAGGTCACACCACAAGCACAGAAGTCATATCTAGCTCTGCGTCCCCATCTTTTTGGCTGCCCTCAAAGATGACACCAATGAAACTAAGCTGTTATGAATTGTTCTTTCTCCAAACACAGATAATGTAATTCCTGTCCTGCATCTAGGGGAAGAATGTGCTATTCTTGATCAAATAACACTCTGCTGCTGCCTATTAAACAAGATATGCACTATATACTGGGAAAATTAGAGTCAGGAGCTTGATATCTATTTTCCAGTCCTTTTCAATCCCAGTCAGTGCTGTGAGGTTTTAGTATATGGACAAGAAGATCACTAGACTCAGACCATATGACTATTATGGGGAAGACATACCATCTCATGCACTCCAGACAGCAAAATAGTATCTGTAGAAGGTGTTTCATGTGGAACTTATGACAGGGATGCTATGGATATTCATGATAGAAAAGCACTTCATAGTGAGGCTCTGCATCACAACCTTAGCAACCTGTTGTTGCAAGCAACATTTTTCTTTACCACACCTTCACCACAGACTGCAGCCATCTCCCTGGGAAGCACTGCCGGTACAAGCAGCCTGCCTCCGAAACTGCCCAGGTACACCCTCACAGCACAGACAACTTCCATCACTGGCACCTGAGCACAGCCATAACCTATCAATCATTTCTTAATGTTTTGAGCCCTTGTTTGTAGCATTTGGAAGTATCTCTAGGGTTCCAAGTGGCCAATCAGATAAGTTACTGCCTGAGTGCAAAGATCAGACATCAGCCCTAACATTTAAAAAACAAAAACAAAACCAAGAAAAACCCCCACAAAATCCCAAACAAAACATCCAAAGAGATTTTATTTTTCCTCAATATATGGATACAGGGTTGAACTAACAGTCAAGTAACATCTCAGTTTGTGGCTGCAAAACACCTCTGTAGATTTGAGCCATGGCCTCTGATCATTTCATCTTTTCTACTCTCACAGAAAGCTGTCTTTACAAGGGTCAGGCATCACACTTTCACAGGCTCCATAGCGAGCTAGGAAAAGAAAGAGGGAGTGCAACCAGCAGGGCTGCTGGTACCCTGCAGCCCCACATGCTGGGCCTCCTGCTGCATCAAGGTCCTGGGGGCTGCCGAGAGCCTGAGATAAACCGCACAGAGCTCTTTCACCAGAGCTTCTGGTGGCTGACAGCTCCTTGTCAGTTAAAAGCAGAGGCTGGCTTTTATTTGCCTTTTTTGTAACTTCAGTAACAGTTAATTGGGGTTAAAATGTTACTGACGCTCGTTGTCTAGTGCACATCAGGGCATTTCAGAGCCTTCATATAAATCAACAAGATCAGGAGCATACCCAGCCCTCCAGCTCCTATTTTTGATTCTCGAGCAGGTGCAACTCTTCTGTTTCCCAGCTCAGGGGAATGATCCATTTGGCTAGCTGAAAACTGTATAAAAAATGCTAGTACCATAGAGAACAAGAAAATCTGCTCTGATCTACAGGAGAATTGCTTCCAAAAGTACACAGTGTTTGACAAATCAAATGTTTTGATCAATTTACACAAAATCATAGAAGCTAACAATTTTTTGCTGTGGCTAGTCTAGGAAATTCAGTATGTATTGCAGCTTAGTTTCTGTAGGAAAGTAAAGCGATACAGCTCTAGACTGTCAGAAAACTTTGCTAACTGTGTCACAGCAATATCGTTAATTAAGGAATATGGAGCTTTCCTTACTTTCTGATGACTAGATTTTTAAGTCGCTGAGTGAATAAGGTCTGTTCTGCCACAGAAAATTAGTTATAACCAGTTTTATTTGCTTCAGCCACAGACTTAATAGGTAATATAGACATAGGTTACTTTTCTTCCAGTGGGCTGTTCACAATATGAACACCTACCATCTTTTAGTCTGTATTTCATAAAATATTTAGGGAGAAAATTTGGTTCTGACAAACAAAATTTAATCTAGAAAATGCTGTGCTGACTTACAGCTTTATTAATGTAGTGAGATGAATGTGGTTTTGGTCACAAAACAGTGCTGTAATGCTTTTTTGAAATAAGTTTCCAAATCGTTTTTAGAAAGTGTCTTGTTTTCCCTAGGCAGAACTCTGATAACGAGTCAGCAGGAACAGGTCAAAGACAATGTGAACATCCTAGTGCAGATTATCATTAACACAGCAGATATCTTTCCAACTAAATGATTAAAGCCGTATCCTTTCCATGATTGGTAATAAAGCTCAAGTAAAGTCCATGCAGGTGAATTTTTTAAGTATCACAATAGAAAATACAATTTGCTTATTCATTTTAAAAAAAAGGTTTTGCCTAATGCTTTACACTAATTAAATGCTCAACAGCAAATTTTGGACATAAAGTATTAAACACTTATGATAGTAACTTTGGTGCTAACTGTGAAAGAACCACTAAGATTTAGATGGCCATTGCATGAATTCAGGCTCAGAAGTGTGAAAACCAACACAGAACACTAGAGCAACCAAAAAGGTCATACGCAGTATCTAAACACTAGACTGAAATATCAACTAAGCTATTAGCAAATGTTAATATACTAATTGTCCATGGCAAAGGGCATTGGGTTTAGAAAAGGGCATGTTTCTTTAGAAGAAAGTATGTGGCCAAACCACCAATTGCTTCAAAAGAAGCTTTTGCTGTGACCATAAACACCGCACACTTTAAGTCTAAGACTTATATTTAGTCAAACCAAATAAAGGCCAAATAATAAGGTAAACAAAAGACAAATAAGAAACATTTCTTCATTTTCCTTGGGTAATGCATTTGGCAAGCAATACTAAGATTAGTTTTCATTGGCATAAGGCAAAATATGATGAACTTTTAAAATATTATCTTTTGCCATTCATGCAAAGTACAATCCAGCTTAATATGCAAATGTCTATTTGCTTAGGATCAGTTTTTATAGACAGAATAGCTATTATCTGTATTGACAAAAGTTTTGCAATAAAGTGAGCTTTCATAGGTTTCTTTGGGCATATAGATCAGGTTAATCTTGATGCTATTTGCATAACAAAATGCCATTTTCCTCCTAAGGTAAGCTTAGATTTAGAACTTGATCATTGAATTAAATTTTGTCCATGACTTTTCGTTTATTAACAGTGCCTCAGACACCAGGTTTAGGCAGTATCTCACAAATAAGTTGCTCTTAAATCAGGGTTTCTACTCTAACTAATAAAGAAGTTGGAAACCTAACTTATTTAGCAGGCTGTGAGAATGATCCATGGCTCCAAATAACAATTTGGTTGACTTAAGGTCATGGAAGAGCGAGCCCAGGTAGTCTCTGTTGGTGTATATGCAACCAAAGACAACAAAAAACCAAAGTAAACTTCCAGACTGAAAATCGAAGGGGAGTTACAAGTTGTGCTTCCTTTGTCTAAGTTCAGCCCTTTTCCAAAGCTGCTCAATTAGGTGAGGGCAGAGATTATAACTAGGAAACTTAGAGGTGGTATGATCTCTCTACTATCATCCTCAAACACAGTAGGAACCAGAAGGAAGTTATCCCTTAGCTCCTGCAATGAATATTTGCCTCTGACAATTGTATGCCTTTCTCTGAAGAGCTAGGCAGAGCCTATCAGAAAGGCAGTTACCACATAAGACAGACCATAGAAATTATCACACAGAACCAAACCAATGTTTCTACCTTTTACGTGACAGCAAGAAGAGCTATTTCTGTGCAGTCTTCATGTATTGAGTACCATGCCAGTGTTACAGAAACACAAAACCTGCAACACAGTAATTGGCAGGGAGCATAGCACTAATCAAACCTTTCAAATAAAGAATGTAAAATACTCATTTAAACTCTTAATAGGTGGATAGGGCTTGTTTTTAATCCATATCTCTTATTCATGTATTCATTTCTTGTCTTCTCTTAACCTCCCAGACTACAAAACTAGAGCAAACAGATAGGCTAGTTATTTTATGCAAGGTCAATAGAAATGTCAAAATAACACAGAGAAGAGAAAAAGGGTATCAGAGTATGATCTCAGTCATATGATGATTATTAATATAGAATAAGAGTTAATTCTATATGAAGCTAAGGTCTCTCAAAACCCCCTCAAATTCCAGCTTTGCAAAGTAATGATGTTAATGAGATGAAAAAAGTGTGTTACACTCCCAGGCTAAAAATGTGTGGAAATGGCAGCATCTCTGATTACATATCCTCTGCTGCCAAGCTTAATACTTCTTGCTGCCATAAAGGAATTCACCTGGTATGTGTTCACAATCATGGCTGAAATGTGAGAGGCCTGAGCTCCCTTCAAACAAAACAGTAATTTCTAAGTGTAAGAAACCTTGCTTGTGTGTCACAACGCGTTAGTCACGTCAACACAAAGCAAGCTTAGCTAGTATGGTATTTTTCAAGTCAGACGTAAGAGGTTCACAGAAATAACAGAAGAGAGAAAAAACAGCTCAATCAAAACACAGTCAGTATCATACCCCTTCGAAAGAGTTCATTACAACTTGTGTTTGGTTTCCTTAGCATTTTTTAACTCTTACTAGCTTTTCCTTGTTAATAACTGAAACAATCAAGTGATACTTATGTACGACAGATAACATTAAACTAAATACCAAGTCACTTGTCATTTTGATCATTGGAAAATAAGAAAAAAACCCCAAAGGAACAACAAGAAAGACATACCTAACACCAGTGGAAAAGTGATCTCAAGCGTGACTGGCATTGTACAGCAATAAAGTGAATGGGACTTTATAACATCAGAGTCAGATGTCAAAGTTCAGAGCTTTTTATATTGTACTACACATTGCTATCTCTTTCATATGATAGCAGATCTACAGAGCTGACTCCTTTGCTGAGACATCTCTTTTTTGCTTCTGTGTGTAATGAGTCACATGAAATCAGCCATTTCATTTCAAATTACAGTCCCAAGCAATGCCTTTTGTCTGCGGAGTCTAATGGAAGACAATTAATCCCTGGCAATATAAAGCTTTAATCATATGAAAAATGTCTAATCACTGTGTTTATAATCTCTTGGAGCAGAATCTAATGCAGAAACTCAGTGCTCAAGTCCTAACCTTCCTTTTTAATGAATGTCAAACCCTGACTTCCTTTAAAGTTTAAGGCACACGTTAGTCCTACCACACACTTTTGTGAAATACCTAGTTACAACTTTCACTGAGACAAACACTGGAAAGTGAATGGGATTATTGTTTCAAGTACAGGTTGTTGGCTAGGTCAGTGAACTGCCATGCTGGGAGTCTTGCAAGAATTTCTGTTGTCCCTAATGAGAATTTCAGCATTATGAGTTCAGGGAAAGGCTCTTTTTTTTTTTTTTTTCCCCTCTATTCTGATTTATCAGCTTTTTCAGATAGCAGCAAGTTTTTTAAGAATAATAATGCTCTAAACCCCACTAGAGTTATACATACAAGAGAGAATTTACACAGTGCTTATAGTTTGAAAATTTGCTTTTGAGTTTAATCACAAATCTCTGAGAACTTCAGATAAGATATGGACTCCCATGCTCATCAGCTGAAGTTGTATTTCTTCATAGAAGCAGCTTTGCTTCTGAAGTAACAAAATAAGCTTCCCTGATACATGGCAGACAGTCCTATATTTCCTTGCTATTCTAAATAACAAGAGCAATTGTGCACAGGAGAATGTACAGCTTTGTGTACATCTATTAAGTTTTGCAGACAAAGACCTCTGAAAATCAGTGGGTTTTTGTCATATGGACTATTCATCAGTAACTGGACTGAAATAACCAGTCTTGGTCTCATGTGCTACACATTGCAAAACTGAATAGACAATGGATGAACAGTTTTCAACTCTTATTGGGGTAATCTATTTGAAACAGATGGTTCGTAGAATAAAGTCTTTCTCATTCATGTTCTTTTGGTTCTCTGTCACAAAGGAATCAGTTTCACCACTTAGCTGACAGTTGCAGCTGTTGATCATCCGTTCTGTGCAGTCATACTGCTGAAGGTAGAGTTCATTTGCACAACTGCATTCATTTTCACCAACTGTATTTGGTTTTCTTGGCAAGATTTTGGAGCAGTGGAGGCTAAAAGGGTGACTTCTGTGAGAAGATGCTAGAAGCTTTGCCTGTGTCCAAAAGAGCCAGTGCCAGCCAGCTCCAAGACAGACCTGCTGCTGGCCAAGGCTGAGCCCATCAGCAATGGTGGTAGCACTTCTGGGATAAAGTATTTAAGAAGGGGGAAAAAAACCTGCTGCACAACAGCAGCTGGGAGAGAGGAGTCAGAATATGTGAGAGAAACAGCCCTGCAGACCCCCAGGTCAGTGAAGAAAGAGGGGGAGGAGATGCTCCAGGCACTGGAGCAGAGATTCCCCTGCAGCCCGTGGTGAAGACCATGGTGAGGCAGGCTGTCCCCCTGCA
>JAVJGG010000031.1:11441574-11472228 GCA_035590195.1 Aviceda cuculoides
TTCAGGAAATATCCTATAGGGGTGCTGAGGGGGGAAAAAAAAAAAAAAAAAAAAAAAAAAGGAGTTCTTGTCATCAGGATTCCGAAGCTTGCTTTGAGAGCATTTTTTCCCACTTATGATGCTTCCATGTTATTTGCTAGATCAGTGGTACAAATTAAAATAATAATTTTCATAAGAGGATGATCTAAATGTTGCTCAAGAAGATTCCTGAAAATATTGCTTGCTTATTAACATTTAGTTTGCTGGCTTTTGTGTTTACACAATATTCCAAGAGGAAATGTGAATGCGACAAGGGTAATACTTCGTAACATAAGCATTAGTGTCATTCTTTTGGAAAATCTCACCACAATTTTGACAAAATTATTGATTTTTGTTGGCGAGGCTAATTAAAATTCCAATTTTACCCATAGCAATGGATGCTCTTTTCTCTTATAGCGACAAACAAAAGCAAATGCATAGCACTATTATTAAGCAATTTACTGAGATGAGAATCAATTTTATTTCCACCAGTACAAAACTACATTACTCATTCATAAAAGAATAGCATAAAGGAAAATAAATAAAAAAAACACTGCAGCAAAGAGTCTAATGCCTTACAAAGATGACAGATGTATCTAATCTTATTAGGCACACAGACAGTACGTTAATAATTGCATTAACACATGTACAAACACCGTTCTACTAGAACACTATTCATTTTGTCTGCTCATTGTAAACAGACTAAGTAGTTCTCTTCCTCACCTTCAAGAAGAATTTTAATTCTCTTTCTGGAAATACTAATCTCCTTAAATAAGCATCTCCTCCTTGCTACACCACTGTCTGATGAAGGCTCCAAGCCAATATCCTACTTGCGTCTCCAGAGCTTACTTCCCAAAGGCAGGTGTTCATCACATCAAACACTCTTAAGAGATATTCCAGTTCTCAAGCAACCCTGTTTCAGAAATAGGAATTCCAAAAGTACTTGCCCCAATCTGTATCAGGACGTGAAATTTCATCCAACAATCAGCATATAAAACATTATGCTTTTAATAGAATATTTAACTGTACATAAAAGAAAGCCTGCAGAAATGACATAACAGCACAAAGTATCTTTACAGATTTTCTGTTTTCAAGTATATCCAGTTTCAAAACCTGTCACGGAAACATGGACAATAAATGATTTTATTCTTCCTTATCCACACTGAATGACTCCTTTCTCATTTAAACCCAATTAAACTCAGAGTCTAATTCAACCATTCCAGAAGTATTTATTACATAATACAAATGCCAAATTGCCAAACAGATATGGGCTTTGCCTTGCCTCCCACAGAATAAAAATACCTCAGCTGATAAGCTGGCTTTTAATAACTTCAGTCCGTATATTCATTGCTCAAGGCAATCATTCAAAGAACTTTGGAGAGCAGTGAAAACATAAAAGAGTGAATTTCATTCAAAGCTAAATAAGTTTAGTTAGCTTGGCAAAAGCAATTGTACCTCTTTCCAGAAGGGTGAAAAAGTGAAGATTACTAACACAGTTTCTGAAGAACTACTGACTACCCTACAAATTAAAACTTAAATTTACTTATACTCCTGATGATCCTGTAAAAAAGACCATTACTTCGTGATACATAAATAAATACTATTAAATAACACAAAGACAAGAACTGCTTTACATTGGTCCAAGTAAACTGATATTCTTCAGGCTTCAGAAATAAAGAAATTCATCATACAGCTAGTACTAGGTTTCGCAGGGTTTAAAGTACTCACCCAATCAGTAAAAACTCATGTCTGTTGAATAAAAATAAAATAAGCTAACAGCAAACACAGTAAAGTACTTTTAACAAGTAGTAGTCCCAGAGAAAAGATGAAAAAAAAACCTTTGGTGAATAAATGGAGGGGGAGGGGAGAGGGAGAAATAAATGCCTCAAACTTTCATATGCACCTCCAGAAGAAAAGCGTAAGCCAAATACCATGAAAATCCATTAAAATTAATCCACCTGCCTCGGTTCAAAAAAATTATTATTTTTTTTTAAACATGTGAACAGCTCTTACTGGATGTTGAGCTACAGCACTTGCTGCTAAACTTCATTCAAATATTTGTACGGAGAAATCGCATCCGTTATAGCATCACTCAGCTGATGCTTAAATGTCCACTGGAGCAGAAGCAGTGAAAGCAGTTCCTAGTGGCCACGTTGCCATCAGTTCTGTCACAAAGCGACTAAACTCATCCCCACTCAGAGCACAAAAGCAAAGGTGGTAAAAAAAAGGAGAGAACAATAGTATTCCCAGTGACAGACTTGCTCTGCCTTCATCAAAAACTGGTACTAGGGTGGCCTGAGAAGAAAGCAGCACAGCCTCTCTGCCCACCAGAGCTTCTCATCCATAGTGGGAGAGACCAGGTTCCTCTTTGTCAAACAAGTCCAGTAAAATCCGACCTTATTCAGCCACAGGAATAAAGTGCAACAGCAAATGACAGAACTACACTAGTTTGCACCTCCCCTTAAAAGCATAGTTTTAAGGCACCACTTCCAGGCACCCAACTGCAAGTTAAGAGAATGCCAGCAGTTGGTACTTATCACAGGCTATATGTCAAATAGTGCTGTCTCCCTTTAGATCCACTATGTAGGGTTGGGCTGCACAATTTTTGCATCTTATTCTCAGCTTTTCCTTTTGATTTGTCAGAAGAATTCAAGACAGGCTCAAATCAATCAAAGTAAATTCAGCAAATCAGATGTAAGAGTAAGTTTCAAGCACTACGAGAGAAGTGACATATCCATTTGTACTGGTTAAATTTGAATGTTTGAAAATATGGATTTATATATCTACAGTTGCAAATTGCTCTCCTGTCCATGTACTCTTCCTGAGAGCACAAAGGATGCCTTTTTCAGTCATCTAAGCTTTACTACGTTGTTACACTATGACCAGGAAGACATGCTGGCTTTGATTAACAAGAAAACGGTATCAAAACATCAACAGTTAATAAGTTTCCAAAACTTTGGCCTTTGAGTGCTCCGGCAATTTTCTTATCCTTCTGTCAATCACATGGAATTTGACTGTTCACACTCTTGAGTACCTGACCCTATATTTTGAATTCCCTTCCCTGTAACCTTTCCTTTTCCCTAGATTTGGAGTCTTGCCTTCTCACAAAACGCAAACTAACACCTGACCTAGACAGGCTTATCTTCAATGCCAAATGGCTGTCTTTCAGATAGGTTATAAGACAGGCAGAGTTGTACCCCTGACTTAAATCAAAGATAAGGAACAAAAAGCTCTGCAGGACCAGACCTTAAATTCAAACAGACTATGGAAGATCAGGGAGCTACTGTGATGCAAGTAGGAAACAATACCACAAGGCAACATATGAAAAGAGCTAATTAGCATTTTGAAAGATACCCAAAGAACTGTCTAAAAGAATCTCCTCATCAAAATGTACAAAAAACCCCCAACCAGCCAAACAACACATTAACTTAAATCCTGCAAAAATTGGCCTAGAGAACAACAAAGGGGTTTTTTTATGCTCCAAGTGATATATAATAGCTCAAGAATGATTCAGAAACAGAGGCCAGTTAGATAAGGCTGGCATCGGTTGCATCATATTTTAAATTTAGGCAATTTGAGTCTAAATTTACAAACTCAGCGTTCTTCCTGATGTTCCAGATTTTGCAGTGCTTGTGATATGTGATGTCACAAAATGAGGGCAGCACAAAGCTCTGCTCACAGAGTCGAGATATCAATGAACTGCCTGGGAGTTAATCTTTCTCGGTAAAACTAGCCTACAGTGTGTCAGCTTCTTATAAAAGTTGAAGCATTGGATAAACTGTAAAACTGTAAACTGGCAGGAAAGTAGTACAAATAAGCATACAAACATAGAGAATAGTCATCACAGACTGGAGAAAAAAATAGAGCAGAATTTATGGCAGAATGAAACAACACTGGGAGCAGTGGATAGGAAACAAAGAGCTAGATATCCAACTATCTAGGAGAAAAAATAGGACATGAAAGAAGCCCTCAAGAAGTTAATTACTAACAAAATATATTTGTGGGGTTTCCTTCTCCACCAAGACAAACCACTTTTTTTTCACACGATACAACACATAGTTGTTTGCATGGCGGCAATATCGGCACGTCACTGCTGCTGTGCATCAGGGACATGCAAAGCTGAGTCCTAAAGCTCTTTAGCAAGTGTAAATGGGAAGAAAACAAGCTCAGATCCCTAACAGGGGAATACCTTAACTTATACAAATAAGACTAGAAGCTCTAAGGCAAGTCTAAAATATGTGATTTCTGAACAATGCAATTTCCTCTAATCCTTCTTGCAGGACTTTTGCTGGCTTAATTATTACATGTGTCACTTCTTACCCCACCAGCATAGCTTATCTTTACTTAATTCTTAACGTACCTTGAGTGTGTCAAGACCATTCATAGGTATGAACAGCCTGATTCTTCATGCTTAAATCAGATAGTTCTGCAAGTATCCAGTCCAATAAGCCATCAGATTTGCATGCACTTGACTCTGAACCAACAAATTAGTATGCAGACTGCAAAGACAATAAGCTAGGAAAAAACACTCCTGATCCATTAAACCCTGTTCCTCCTATGTGATTTATTCATGTAAATCAGGCAAAAAGGTAGGATTCAGAGAAATTTAAACAAGGCTAGTCAACAACAAAGTATGATTGACAAGAAAAAATCTGAAGTTGATATTGAATAATAAATGAGTAGGGATTAAACAAAACTACAGAAAATTCAAAACCTATATAAAAATCTAGCACACAGCCTTTATGAATACAATCTTCTGTGAGTGCAAAGTAGACAAAAGGGTACCTAAGTAAGTTTCTAAACTTAGTATTTCAAGCACATTGACATCCAGTAGTTCTGTTTGGACTCAACTCAATATGACTCCAGCAAAAAGTTGCGCCTAATGTTAACAATTAGCTATCATCAATCCTCCTACCCTCAGCCGGCTTAGAAGAAGATACACTAGGGATCAGTTTGGCCCCAGGACTTTGGTAACGAGCCCATGAAATCACTGCACAAAAGGAACAAAACAAAAGCCCTAAAAACAAGACCAAACAATGAATCATTAATGCTTTTTGAGAAATGTGTTAGGAATATCTACCATGAGAGCTTTTAGCAGACGTCACAATGACAAACAGTAAAATCACAGGATGAAACCAATCTACAAATTTCATAATTTCAAGCACTGAGTTTCAATAGGCAGCTGTTCAGGTTGTCACTTTTCTTTACCCTCTGCATAATTTCCATGGCTCAAAACCAGAAACCATATACAAATAAAAATTGCCAGTCACATTTATACTAGCTGATGTGCTACTACCATTAATTTTCCTTATCATATGTTATTTCTCAGTATACAGTGTTAGAGCTGTCAAGATATATTTCCCTGGCTCTTGTCCTGTTAACATACTAATTCAAACACATGACAGACCAGCTTTCATGGCTCTGGCAGAGAGACTGGAGCTGTATTTCTAAAAAATATATTCTGGCAAAAAAAGTGGTAGCCCTAGAAGTTGCTGGATAAAACTCACAGGAAGAAAACTATAGCTAGGAAAGAAAAATAATGGATGTGAAGAAGGAATAAAAGCCTATCATTCTCTTGCTAAGTTCTGCTACATCCTTAAAACCACAGTCAAATCCCACCTTATTTGTGGCCATATTTGAGCAAGTGCATGAAGTGATTTTTGTAGACAGTTTACACACTTGTGTTTTATCCCAGTTCTCAACCCCCCAGAGCACTACTTACAGAAAAAAGCAAGGTTTTGAAACACCAAAAAAATGGTCTTTGTGCTGTATTTCAATGACTCCGCTAAAATTCCTTCCTGTAACTTCCCAAGATAATCTCTACTCTGTGAAGAGATGCAATTGAGGCAGTGTTTGGATGCAAGATACCTCTTGCATAGATTTCTAAAATTAAGTTCTATATCAATCCCATTTACTGGTTACTGAAATGACCCTTTAGCCATTTCAGAATAGTCTACCTTTAGTGCTCTTTATTTTAGCTGAGCTCCAGGAACGCCACCAAAGCAGTCTCTTTCTAGTCATACAGTTTTGTTTCTCTTAAAACAATGTCAAGAGAAGTGGAGCCAGAACTCCTAGGAAGAGGAGGATACAGAATCCCTCAAAGAAGCCCCTCAAATTGCAAGATTCCTCCTTGCCAGCATCCACCAATGTGCATCACTAGTCAGTCCAACGTAAATCATTACATCATGCTATTCCTCTGGTTGTGTTTAAACCATCCCATCACTGTTTGTGGCAGTTCCCTCCATTGGTTTCCTTCTGCCATCTGAAAGCAAGACACCTCCATTCCCTACTTCCACTTTTTATGAGCTCCAGAGAACTGTTCGGACAGCCTAAATGAAAGATACCATATAAGTCATTACATTCAAGTGCACTTGAAGAAGAAAAACCTCCCAGAACAGTCCTTTAATAGCGTAATACCTGTCTTTTAGGACTATTTTTTGGATGACTGGTAATGGTTATATTTGTTACTGTTAGGTCAGAAATATTGCATTATCTATTAGAAAACCACTTCTGCTTATACTTAAACTATTACCAAATAAAATGCCTCTGAACAGGACTTCAAGCAGTAATCACATTTACTTTATTTGCTCCAGTCTTCTGTCTGTAATTTTATTTGCTCCAAAAGCAGCATCACAGTTATTGTTTGAAATCAGTGACTTACACAGTAACTTATTAAAAAAAAATCAAGCATGTGTAAGCTTTACCACATATCACTGATTCTCTTATTTACTTTTTCCTTCAAACAGCTTTAATGCCACCTAAAGACCTTTCCATCTGTCATTGTCAGATGTGTCTCAACCATCCCATTTTCAAATCGCTTTTATACCTCAAAACCCTTCAGAGCTACAGGCTGTCATTGCATTCTGGGACTGACAGAGAGCACTGTCATCAAACCCCAGAATTTCAGCGACCCACTGCAACTCTGTAGGGAGCCAGCAACCCCAGCGTCCCATAACTGCTTATGCTACTGCAACAATCCAATGATCTTTTTTCATTTATTTTCAGATCCTATCAGAGAAGAAACAAAGCAACCTACATAGTGGTAGCCTGTTCATTAATCACATTAATGATATCTTAGAGACAGGTTAATTTTACCAATTTATTTGCATGAATCTGCCCAAGAATTGGGCTATTACAGCTACCAGAGAAGGGAAATGCTGGAGCTCCTGCCAGGCTGGCGCTCGCAGAGCAAGGACACAAACTGCCAGTCGAAGGTTGAAACTGGCTTGACCAGTGGTTTCTGCTGGTTTCTGCCAGCTGCTGGAAAAGTCACAGTGACAACAGCCAGGTTCTTGGCTACTTGCTTGTTAGCTTTGATAAGTGAATTGGGGAATCTGGTTTCCAAGGAAGCTCTACGTACTGGGTCTCTCTAGACTGGCCAAGACTTAAAGCATTCCTAAAAGCTCACATTCTCATGAAATAAAATGACACTTCCCTGCCTGCTTGCTTGCTGACTTGGACTGATGTTAAGATTCATTGGAAAAGCATTTAAAAAGCAAAAATCACACATAAAAGTACGGTGACATTAAAAAGTGCAGTTTGATTTATTTTGCTCATTTTTATACACTCAGTCTCTGCCTAAATCATTGTACTGTGAACTAAGCTTTCTAGTGACAGAGTTTGGTTAAAAACTGGGGAGCTTTCAGACATTTCCAGAAACAGTGGAAATTGATGTTCCACTTGATTCTAGCAATAGAGAGTAGGGGTTGAAAGAAATGTGTTGTGCTTGGTCTTTATCGTTTATTAACATGGTCATTCAAAAGCCACTTTTCAAATTTCACTTAAAGCATGTTTTCCGACTTATTTGTTAAACTGTATCTAACCATGTTATTTATTTTCCTATTATTGAGTCAATATTTCTGCTTTCTTTACACAGCTTATCAGAACATCCAATGGAGAAGAGATTAAGGTAATAATATAAAAATGTGTTTTGGTGGAAACAAAGACTAGTTGAACACGTATAGGAAGCATTTTTGGAAATATGACAAAGTATACGTACTATTTATAACTGGGAAGTAACATTGTTCTCCAACTTCTGTTTACTTTTGAAGAACCCCCAATACCTGTCAGAAAGGTACTGGTACAGCATCTGCTGCCATGTTGTGGTTCACATGGACAGATAGACAGTCAGTGCCTACACCTTTTTGGACATGCCTTTACCATTTGAGCTTGAAATCTGGGATCAAAAACTATGAATTTGTGTCTATCCCAAAGGTTTGTTCCAGAAATAAGCCTGTACATATTGCAAATTCTTTTTCTAACATTAAAAATCTACTTCTTCTCTCTGTCTTCAGAGCAAACCACTGACCATTCTTCTCGACAGCCTTCTGAAAACAAGGGGTTCATACTAACTGTTTTAAAACAACAAGTCCTCTGGAAAATATTAGCGTCTGTTACACTGATGCAGAACATGAACTCAGTTTACTGTGAAATTGTGTTGTTTGTAAGCTCTTTTCACTGGCTGACTGTACCAGTCCCTGGCTAGGGGAGAGGCACCAGAGAGCTATTCAAAAGCAGTTTAGCTCCCTGCTCCTGGGAAATATGAAAGCCCCAGCTATCAGCCTAACTTACTTGAGGAGGAAACAAACAGGAGGAGATGTCCCTTCTTGGGTGGCAGCCGTGGCTGGTCTGTTTGCTTGTGTGGTGCTCTGGGGAGTGCTGGGACCCCACACTGGACATGCCCAAAGTGCTAGAGCTGGAACACTGACCTCAAGTGCTGAGACTTGACATGCAGACACCAGACAGCCTAAGGCTCTTCGAGAAGTTCAGTGCTAGAAACACTGCCAGGGGTAGGCCTATTTTCATACAAAAGCAGGCAGAAAAGACTGAATTACAGACACAAGTGCTCCTACTCATCTAGCTCACCACAATTTAAATTACTTTGGTTTGTACATGTATTTAAGGATGTTAAACAACAACAACAAATCACTATTTAAATCACTTCACAAGAGCCTGGCCTAAGTGCCCCCATTCATCAGTTTGTGTCTTCAGTTTGCTCCAAACTGCCTGTCCATTGCCAAAGTTACTGCTGTTAAGATGTGCCCATCTCCTCCTCCAAATGTCACATCCTATTGCCCAACCTCTGCACATGAAGTGCGATTTCTATGGATGACAAGGCTACATCTGCACAACATCAACATTTTATTGCAAGAACAGATGGATTTGATCTTGCTTTGTTCACTGCTTTTAAAGCAGATTTGTACAGTTAGTTCATGCTGATAGACCAAGAACTTTGCATATGCATGTGTGGACTGAAATGAACACTTTCAGGAGAAAAACTGAGGTCTCAAAGGAAACTGCATCAGCCTCACACTGCTTTTAGTATTTGTCTTCTGTGGTTTTATCTCAGGCTTTCAGTTCTTCACAGGCTAATGTAGCCTACCAATGCTGTAGTACCACAGAAGTCATTTCATTAACAGAAAAAGCACCAGCATCATACAAACGAGTAAAGATTAGTCATGTTAATAAAAGTAGCGAAAAGAGAGCATTCTACTCCTCCATTAAACTACTAATTTATTAAATTATCCTACTAACTGAATTTAATACATTTTTATAATCCTTCCTTAATTCTCGTTGCATATTCAGTTTTTTCAATACATTTGTAAGTTTCTTGGAAGAAATCCAACTGTTTCATTCAGTTCTGGCTTATTCTACTTTTGCAGCTCCATCACATGAACAACAACTTTCTTTGGGGCAAGTATTTTCAGCTATATACTAGGAACATTCTTTCTGTAAATTTGGCTTCCTGAATGAAAATGGCTCACATTTACTAAATAAATATAAAGTTATTTCAGATGTCAGTTTTATTTTTATAAGGGTACCTAAACACCAAAACTGAGATTCAACTCACTTTACATTCATATTTTTAAAGCCAGAAGCCTAAACTCTAGCACCCTATGACCAAAGGTTTAAAACCTCCAGGCCAAAGGCCTCTGCTACGTAGTTTAGAAAAAACATCATAAGGAAACTGTTCTCATTCATGTCCCACTTGTTAGCTGCCTCAGCTTAGTGGACCCTGTTAACCTTTCTGAATGCATTAAAAAAATTGTTTTCAAAATGTATGCACAAACATAAAATAATGCAAGAAACAATAAGATGACAACATAAAAGCAAAACTTCAACTTCAACCTCTGCCAGCATATGCTTTAGTTTAAATAACTAATAACACTCAACTGTAATTATATTTGTAATATTACCTGAAAAGCTTTTTTTAGTAATTCCACCAGAAGCATGTATTCATAACACTGGCTTAATGGGAACCCTTGAGCCCAATCAGATTTGTAGTAAAAAGCAAACAAACAAGCCTCATGAACCCTCCAGGGAATTTTTCAAAGTAAAATGCATTTATGGTATTGATGCAGATAAGCATCATTCCCAAAAGCCAGTTCTTTTTACAGTCAATGAGTCTCTTCTCTTCTACGTCTGAACCCAAATGTTTTATATTTTAAAGTGCAATTTTCATTCATCTGTCTGTTTTGGTAGTTTGGCATCCTACAACTATGTTTTAATTAAAAAATTGCACAAGGTAATATGCAGTACACAGAACAATAATGTATGAGTGAATTATTGCCTGACAATACCTAAAGCAACATTTTAATGGCCTGAGTGAAGGAGAAAAATCAGAAGCTAGTATCAGACACAGACTAAACAATAATCAGAAAGCCGAAAATAAAATTAGGGAAAAAAAAAAAAATAAACAAACCATGAGATTTACCGACAGTCCTATTAGTGAAATGTTGTAATATTCCTTCCAAAGGAAAATGCAGCAAAACAAGAGGTGCACAGTTGCACCCTTGCACGTTTTCCACTCCTGGTGAGTCTACTTGCTCTGTTTTGCACTTGTGTGTTCAAACTGATATGGGGGGGCCTTGACTGCAGACTAGAAAGGGGTCAAGTGTTTTTTAATTTCTTTTTACATGATGAGCTCTTCAGTGTAAAAGAAACCACCAGAAAACAAAAACAACTTCTAGCCAAAACATATCAGACATAGAAATCCTATTGTACGCACAGTCTTACATTTTGTTGTACGGAGGTGATTGTTTCCTTGTGGCACCTAAGAGTTTATCTGATATTAAATGTATATCACCAACAGAGCACTCCTATCATACCAAAAGTAAGAACATGAATAATGAAATAGAGACTAGACTTTTTTTTTTAAAACCGTTAGTACAGCTAGAAAATGCATCCACTCTGATCATTTACATTCTTAATGCTGCAGCCCTATGTCAGACTACATTTTGCCATATCCAAATATGAGAATTAGACCCTAAGATGCTTGACATTAATATATCAAACAATAATTTAGTCAACAGCATCCTAAATTAGGTGTTTGGAGACAGCCAAACAATTATGTTCTGATGATTTTACAGTCACTAACCACCAGCGTGGTCACCATGACTGCTCATACTTATACCTTCATACATAAATAATATGTACTTAATAAAATTTTTAAAATGTAGGAAAAAATAGCATAGGGGGGTTTTGTTTGATTGGGTTTTAGGGTGTGTGGGTTTTTTGCTATTAACTTTTTCACTGAGGCTGATAATGTATTTCAGTTTACAACTGTGCTGGGCTACGGGAATGCACACAGTTACTTACGGTGTCAGCTGGCAGATGGTAACTCAGGAAACCATTTAAGAGTCATGTTCTGCCACATATCTGTACAAGTGGCTGAATAATCAAAGCAAACAGTAGGGTAACCATGCTACAAATGATGACATTCAAATGTACCAACTCAAAAAAAAAAAAAAACAACCCAAAAAACATAATGAAAGAAAAATTAAAACCCTCACACATTTTACATCTTTGTAATTTATGCAAAAATCATCAGTTTCTTTACATATTATTTTGTATTTAGACATTTGCAGCTCTGTACTGAGGATAGCGCTACAAGCAGATATTTAGCCTGTGAAGTCTGAGAGTCGCCATCTATTCTGACACATTAGTTCTTCCGTTCATCGTATCTGAAAACATCTCTTTGCTCAGAGTGCTGCAAGGAAATTTCAAATCTCTCCTTTTACTGGTCAGGTAGTAGATAAAACTACAAGCATTTATTAAAATGTGGGTTACATCAAGGTACAGAAAAGCAATAGAAATACAAATTTCTCTGCCTTGCAGAACCACAGAAAGTACTGCAGAGAACTTGTTGGTCTGACATCACTCAGAACATCTGATACTTTTATAAGTTAGTTACACGATGTTTCCTGGAAACCTACCGTAATGATCCAAAGCAACACCTGGCCAGCTCTCTAGATTTCTCCAACGTCTATAAGAAATTTTCACCCTCACCTCCTCTATCTTCTTATATGCACACAGCCTAACCCCTCCATGGAGCACTGGTTTCTAGAGACTGTCTCTCCTTGGCCTCTTGGCTGTTGTCTTGCTCAAGGGCAGCAGAGTATAGCCAGCTCAGTGCTTCCAAGACCTTGCTCACCTTTTCTGTTCTCTTTGGAAGATGTGCCAAATCTTGTTGTTGTGACTAATCCATAAAGCTATCATTAGTCTTTTATTTTCCCTGTAAAACTATGGAAAGTGGCAATATTCATAAGGAAATACTTTATTGTTTTATCGCTGGTGCACCCTGAGGTATCTGAGTAGCTTTTACTTCAAAACATGAGGTGCACAGAAGTGCAGGAAATCAACTTACATGAAAAAGTAACACCCTCAGTAGAAATACCTGAGTTGGTATCTGAAAAATACCAGTTCTTAGTAAAAACAACGTTTTATAAACGTCTATGGGAGAAGAGAGCGAGTTCTAAAAGGACCTATTATTACTTTTGAAGATTTTTATGATATTTGAAGAGGCCAAGGGCAGAAGATCTACCTGCATTACTCAATGCCAAAGAATAGCATACATATCTTATGATAGCAGCAGTAATGAAACTTCAGTTAAAAATTAACCAAAATTTAAAATGAACCACCTTCAGTTGCCTCTTATCATAAACCATTTGCTCAAACTGTCAACTTAAGCCATATAGAGATAATGATACTGAGGTTTGCCCACTCCTCTGAACCATCCTAAAGGAGCTTTGCTCTACAGACAAAGAAAAATAATACCTGATATCTGCTTAACAGATCCTATCTTCTTCTCACAAGATCTCAGAGCTACTGAATGGAAATCTGTAACAGGAATGGAAGTCTTCATCCAATGCAATTAATAACTCATGCCTTGACTAAATGCATTTCCCAAGCACCAGAGAAAACTAAACAGTACAGTGATGGTTTTACTTATATAACTCTTCTCACGTAGTCCAAAACACATCTATCAGGATATCATGGTAACTCTATTAAAAATTTAGGAACTCAGTCCTCCTCCCTTCCCCTGTTTACTTATATTTTGGGATCAGTCAAGTGCCTTAAAAAAATCATGCTAGGTTTGATTTCCATCCAATTCCACGCAATTAGCATGATCTTCATTTGTCATACACAGTCAGCTTCCATTACTTAAAAGACTGAAGTTCAGGGAAAGAACAGAGACACAATAAATGAAATATTGGCCCAAACCCAGATCACTGAATCCACGGACTCCTCAGTTTTAGAGTATAATCCAGGTCCCATCTAATCATTTAGTAATACCGAAAGCCCAAATTCAAAAGTCACTGCATAGAAGCCTGGAAATATTTTTGGAGACTGGGTTAATCTTTTCAAGAACAGAAACTGTTGCATTTCAGTCCTCAGATTTATCTGTCTGCCATGTAGAATATCAATTGCCAGCATGTACTGGACGAGGGAACATAAAACTCACATGAGATTTAAGATCTTGCTGCTTTACCTTTAGGACAGTACTCTTGTCCCCAGGTTATTAAAGGGACCCTCAGGGTAATCTGCTCTCCCCCTCCGCCTTACACAGTGGATTTTGGTGGTTTCATAGGGCGTTGCACAGCATAGCTCCGAATTTAAGCTTTTAGTCATGACAGCCAAAGTTAGGATCCCATTCTCCAACATGCATATCCTACAGAGATTCACAAGACATTTATAAACCCTTTGCCTTATTTTGGGCCTATAATAAGGTACTACCCATCCACACATGCAATGGTTTAAATGCAAAAAAAGGCCACATTTAGTCTGAACATACAGTTTATAACATTTCTTACTAAAAGTTCAGCATAGTTTTCCTCAAAAAAAAACCAAAACAGAAAAGCAGAAATGCACACTAATTCAAGAACAGAAATATTGAAATCTGACTAGTCATTCCAATAAAGTATCTTTCACATACCATCAAGTGAAGCAGGTAATTTTGGTTTTCTTTCCTTCTTTTTTTATTTTTTAACTTATACAGCTTCTCTATCATGTATTCCAGACAGTTGTCTTCTGGAACTGAGAGGATAATCCTAGGAGATAAAATGTTAAAATCTAGGTGGTTTTTTTAGGCATCAGAATTTAGTTATAAAGTTACAGTGCAAACACCTACCCCTGGGAGATCAGATCAGAGAGAAATTTGACTAGATACATAGAGTTTGGAGCCATTTTGAATATAACATGCAGCAGCTCATATTAGACAGTTTTTATTTGCAATGTATCAGTGACATTCTCGTCTTAGCTTGTTTTTATGTAGAAGGAAATACTCCAAAAGAGCTTAGTATTGTACTTTCTTACTTCTCTAACTCTCTTTCATTACCTTTGCAGTCACAACAACTTTACCTCTACCCTGATTAGACGGTATAGGCTAGAGTAATAGAAACGGGTACCAAAGTGGGCAAACACCCAAAGGCCGCTGGGGAATACACAAGCACACTCATGTACACATGCACACAAAGTACACTGGTGACATGCTCCTGCGCAGTCATTCAAATATTTTTATTTTATTCTAAATTAAGACTACATATTCTTAGACACTATCATTTTCCTGTACAAAACCCCATCCTCAATTCATACAGAAAGCATGATGTACTGGCTTTAGTGTTTCTAAACACATAAACAAAGCAATAGGAAAAACAGAATGACAAATTTCTCTTCACCTCCTACTTCTGTTACTCTCTTCACTCCTTCCTCCCACTCGTAGAAGGAGGGTACGCAGCCAGCTGTTTATAGTAAACCTTTAAAAGCAGGTACGTCAGATGAAAAGAGCACTGTCAAAACTTGAGCTGCCTATACAAGACATCTCTAGTTAATGCCAGAGACTTTTGAGACCATAAGTCAGTCTCTGAATTTTAAAAGGAAGATTTTTACAGGGATGATTAGGAGGACAATATTAATTTCTTAGAGTAATTTTCACTTCTTGCTGAAATCTATTTTTGACTCATTTAAACTGAAAAGGAAAAATGGACAAACTGGTCAACCAATTGAATTAGGGAAAGAGAATAGTTGTAAATTGGCACCCTGAAAAAACATCAAAGAACCAGCTTTCCTCTAGCTCTCGTTTACTCTGTTCCCACAAGCATCCCTTCCTATCTCCCCATTGTGAAGGGAAAATCCTGGTCTTTCCTAAGCCCACACAACCCACCTTCATTCTGCTATTGAAATGTCCCCTGCAATCAGCAAACCTTGGACCCAAAATCAGGCTCAGTAAAGAACTGACAGCATTGCAGACACTGAGGCACCTCCCTGCAGCTTTACTAGCCTATACCCAAATGCCTTGCCCGCAGACTTCACTAGAAAGCAATAGTATAATCTGGTTGCAGGTAACCACATAACCCAGCCCAGCACGCCGCCAGAATCTGCACTGAGCAAAGAGCCTGAGCCACGCTGCGCTAGAGCGAGGAGTACCCCATCACTACAGAAAACAAATAAGTTAAAGTCTAAGGTAAACCTGAAACTTCAGTTTGAAGAGCTGATCTGATGTTAAATTCAATGCATTAACAGTTCAGTTTCGGTTAACAGCTGAGGGCAAAGCGTTAACAATGGGTAAACTGAGGTAAAACCCGTCAGGAACAACAAAATCCTAAAGCGCAACCTAATTCCATGTTAAAAGCAAGCCTGCCAGAGTCACCGTATCTGCAGGTAACTCTGGACTGACTGAAGGCAAGGCATTGATCACTACAGAGCAGTCTCTTGGCCCTGCAATATCCCAAGATATTGTCCCAAGATCCCAACATTTCTGAATCTGAAACAGCAGCTTAGCTCATGAGCACACACACAGACCTAGCACAGGAGAAGGATTTCACGCGTGCCACAAGGCTTGAGAAGGGCTCTGGAGTTTTGATGGAGAACCAAGCTCTTAGGACACTCTGCTGACTTTAATATATGAAATATCACGCTAGCACTGTGAGAACACATTGCTAACATGCATAGATGACTGGGTCAGCTACGTATTGTGTACGTTTAGGTCAGTCATTCATAGCACACTGTACAAAACTGCATGTCGATATTTGTAGGTTACTAGGTCAAAAGCACCCTGTGCCTAGGACAGCCAATCATCCATAGCATGTTGTATGCCAAGGCATGTTGAAGTCTGTCATTTCAGGAGTCCTAGCAAAGTATATCCGCACACTGACAGGACCTATGGCTGGCTGCTACTTCCATCTGTCAATTATATCACCTTCCAAATTATTAAAATGCAGAGTGTTTCAGAGATAATATAAACAAATGTTAACAGAATACATTGAATATTAGCCATATATCATCAAAATATAAAAATTATTAAACGTGAAATAATAAGCTTCAGAAGACAAGAAATTAGCATTCTCTTTGATGAAAAGAGTATTTTTTTTTGCTTTTTTTCTACCTGTTTCCAGAATAGTCCAAAGACTTCTTTACCTTCATAGAAAACAGTTTTTCATATAGAGCTTAAGAGTGTTACAGTCTTCCTGGTTTGTTTATTATTAAGTGATCCCTCAATAATCTATTAGTAACAATTAACTTTCAATAAAGTCATCAAATCAAGCTCCCTTTCCCAAGGATTGGGGGGAAAAAAAAAAAAAAAAAAGTAGTCATCACAATATATCAATCCAGCTTCATCTGTATTTGTTTCTAAATGAAAAGAAAAGTTGAAAATTTATAATGAAGAATCCATATAAAGAAATCCCAAGCTCCTGTGAAGCAAATACACCTAGTTTAATTTCACACTTTCTCTAGCCTCTTCAAATCTTGAAATCTACCTGAAGAGACATTCATTAAGAAAAGTAACACAACTAACCAACAAATAAAGTTACCATGACTTAACAAGCAGTAATGCTAAGAGAAGTAGCAGAATACTGAATAATCACTAGACAGTATTAAACTTCAGAAGGAACAGTGAATATCTGGAGATACTAACTTGGGAATTTATAAAGTAGTAGCCTGCACCAGAAACCTGACCATGTCTTACGTTAATGAGGAAATACGTCTGTAAGAGAATGTATTACCATATATTCTTCATAGAAGAGATTAATTAATATTCTACAGGAAAACATTAGCAGACTTGCTTTAAGATATTCAGTCACTATTAACACTGCAAGTTTACATCATCTCCATTATGATCACAGAGCAAGCAAAACTTCTTCTGTGCCTAAAAAAAATACTTTTAAGTACTCTTCTATGCTATAAGAAGGCACAGCTTTCCACAGGCAAAACCTTCAATGCAAAATGTGATTTCAGTGGGTGGTCCATAAGTCTATCACTAACAATTATGCTGTAGAATAAAAATCATTGAAGCAGTTTCAGTCATATAAAAATTGGCTTGCATACTGAGAAAAGCTCCTAAATGCATTTCCTCTAAGTATCTTCTCCAATACTTGAGCAATGAAATTGCTGAGAGAGGGTAGATTTGCTTATTTGTATAAGCAAAATACTGTGTATGCACCAGGCAGAACTGCATCCAAAATTATCGAGGGAAATGCCAACTGTAAAGCCAGTTTTGTTTACCATTTTTTCCAGTACATAACTACCTATTTCAATCACCCTAAAGAAAGTCTGTGTAGGCATAACAAAATTAATTTTTGTGTTAAGACAGAAATAAATGCCATGTTTGTGGAAAACCTTTTTTTTAAAAAAAGAGGTCAAGCAAAGCACAATTAATTTCAACTAATTTTTAATGCTTTTGCAATACTGACATGCTGCTAAATAACAACTCAGAGGAAACAACCACCTGGCAGAACAAGTAAACTACTTAACAGGCAAATCTAATTTACAAATAGGAAACAATTTCTTGTTCACTAGTCATCAGAATTACCTAAACTGCAAATCTCTGATTCTGTACGAAACGTTCCTGAGACGTGAATAACACAATGAATATTCATTCAAATCCATAAATGAATTTGTTTCATACTGACATGCCTTTTGTTTGCTTTATATGAATGTAAAAGGATGTCAAACATCCCCCAGAGTATGGCTCATGAAAACAAATTCCAGCTTTCTGTGTGCGAGTTCCTAGGGAAGCTAACTTTTTCAAAAACAGTATGTATGCAACTCTTCCCTGCAGGAGACTTTTGGACAAACTTTTTAAATTGTGTGAGGCAAGAACAGTACGGAAGCCTCACGTGAATATCACAAATAGGTAATACTTTAAAATTTGAATAGCAACATATCTATGAAAAGTCTGTTTTTCAGAAAACCCCGTTCAACAAACTCAATCAGCTGAGGACAATGTGAGCCATTTGTACACAGCTCTACCAAGATGAGATAAAGAAGAATACATTTTTCTGCAAGTTGTATCCTTTTCTAAAATGAAAGGGGAGAATACCTGGCTGTAATCTTAATTCTTGAGAGAGATGAGCAAGATAACATAGCTGAGTTTTGCAAGACTCAAAAATAAGACAGTGGCTTTTATGATTTATGACAATTCCCCAGTAGAGAGCAAGCGAGGAGGGTGTGAGTAAAACTCCCTAATCGTCTTGACTTGTTCATGAGCATATCTTATCATTAGAAGCACCTTTACCTTTTTACTGTTCATGTTTCTCCAAGCAGAAATAGTTTTACAAGTTGAGTTAAACCAGAGGCTGGGGCTGTGGAGCTGAGGTCCTAACACTAGGGCTGAAAAAAGCAGCACTGGTCAGCATGACTGCAGGATACCTAGCTGCTTCCCTCTGCTGACACGCCACTACTGCCTTTGGACTTGGACTGGGTCTCCATAGCTCTGCTCTGTCAAGCCAAAAAGCACGACCAGATCGTGACAGTGATCTCCAGCATGGTGCTGCATCGTGTGACTCTGAGGTGTAAAAGAAAACAAGACTCCCCCCAAAGTGAGTTAGCTTTTAATGCTCAAAACCAACACAAAAATATGAGGAAGACTAATTGTAAAATGGTTCAGAGGCAAAATGAAAAAGCAAAAGTTCTTATGGTTGGAAATCAGCAAACAGAAATGCCAGGAAAGAAAATCACAAATGCTTTCTCTGGTTGCTTCCTGACCAATGCTAGGCTTAGGCTAGCTGCTGAAAGCTTGGGAGAAACACAACCATTTTCTCCTCTTCTGTTCATGATGACCTGTGGATGACCAGAGGAGCAGAAGCATTCCTTGCAGTAGCACTCACTGGATGCAACTCTCCCATATAAGGACCCAACCCGGAAACTTTGCAGAGGGCATACTAACACACAGCTGTACTTGATTATTTCTGAATGTCTTCTTTTCCTTCTGCTTTGTTCTAAGACAACAGAAATGCTAATTTAGGTCAATAACCCATTCATGCTAGGGCAAAGTCCCGATATACCAAAGTCTACCAAATGTATACTTTTATGCTTATAGTGTAAGTGACAATGCTGTTATAACACTTATCCATTTCCTTTCAACTTCTTCAGCTTTTTAAAACTTCAACATTTACAAACTTTCTCAAACTAAATGTTATCTAGCTATATTTAACTTCCAACCTCTCTCCAAGTTACTTGCACCCACAAACCATTTCAGGATCAACTAACTTGAAAAGCACCAACAGATATGTTTGAAGTTTTTCTTAAATGTGCTGACAAAACACATGCAAGTACATCAACACAGAGTGCAAGGTACAAAAAAAAAATCTGTCCCGGAGCATCCTTAACACAGGATGTCTAATGACAAGATGGGAACAAACAAGAGAAGTATTCTGTACTCCAGAGGTGCCCTTTCCATATGCTGGTAATATACTGCTGACGGCTGACCATACACACACAGCTCGGACTATAGGATCGCACAGAGACTGCCTCTTCCTCCCCCAGGAGGTTTTCGCTTAACACATTGCCCGCCGCCTAGCTCCAAAAGGCTTCAAGTTGTGAACAGGGAGGCTTAATCCTACACTACGGAGCAAAGCCAGGCGCGCAGCTAAGGAGAGTCTAACCAGGTACTGAACGCCTCAGCCTGCTGCTCCAGGCACGTGCCAGAGACCCTGGTACCCCTCCGCAAAGGAATGGATGGTCATGGTTTCAAGAGCAGATCTATGAGCAACAAACCGCAGCCTCATCTGGCTCAAACCTTGGGCTGCTCTTTTTCGGGAGGTTTTCTGCGTGTCCTAACCATGTAACACCAGCACCAGGCTGATTTTAAAATGAAAGAACAAACTTTGCTTCTAAATAAGTAAAAAAAAAAAAAATAATAAATTTTAAGTCTAGTGGTTTATCCTTTGTCTGGGCTATGGAAAAAAAAAGTAAAACAAAGAGCCGAAATTAGGACTACTGGATAGAAGGTGAATGATTTGGCGGGGTTGAACATCGCCAAGCAAGGCTGGCCAATTCCGCCTTTCCTTTCCCTCACGTGTCAGACTCATCCCCAGTATGCACGTGAAAACATTTAGGAGGCGTGCTTTTGACATCTGATAGAGGACACACCAGTGTGCGCTGGACACTTGTTCCCTGGCAACAGGGCTTTTTCTCTTAGCAAAAGAAAGAGAAGAGCAAAGCTTTTCCAGAGAGAAAAGAGTACAGACGTGAAAAGCGAAAACAGCGTTGTCCAGTGTCAGTAGACCCTTTAGTCTAGGTGATGAAAAAAATGTATCTTAAACAGGAAACCTGAGTTTTATAGAACAGCTCTTTGTTGGAAAGATGGGTCCTTTAGATCTCTACAGCACTGGCAACGTGCTGGCCCTACCAAGTCAGTTTGTGGACATCAATATAAAAATAATGTTAAAAATAAACTTACAACTAACCATTTAATTAGTGGATTTCATCTGCAGCTCTAATGAGCCTTTGATTTCAAAAATGGTTGTATGTGTCATAAATACTTATTCTGGGCATTTGAAACATCCACAGGGGATAAAAAAGAAAGTTATTTTTCCTGTTTCTCTGCTCCCAAAATTTCCAGTACTGCATCTGTGCATCAGCGTGACAGCTCTGAAAAAAAATCGCTTCATGGGTCTGAGCATAACAATTCAGACATACACTTAGCTAATTTTAGAATTACTTTCTTAAAGAAACCTTATCATAAATGTTAAAGTAAAATGGAACCATTTTTCTCCCCCCCCACATCCCCACCATTCATCCGTCTTTTCATTATATCTTGCTTCATCTTGTAACACTATCTAGGCAGGAGTAATCTTAATGCACTGTGGGTGCAAATTTTGTCTACAGCGAATGCCTGGGATGTTCATGCCAGCAGAACTGCACTATCCCTTGATGTTTCGTGTGCGTGGTCCTAAACCATTAAGTAACTCGGGCACCGAGCTGCTGACTCTCTCCTGGTTTCCTAAGCTCCTGGCCACCTTGGTTTTAGTTTGAGCTTCATTTGCTGATTTTAATTTGTGTGCTAATTAAATGTGCTCCTGCAGCTTCATTTAGGTGATTTGCAAGGGGGTCCTCAGAATCTGTCAAAGGGCTTGTTTATTCGGTTGTGCTTCAGCCCTGTCCTGGAGATCATTAGAACAACCTGCTAAAACCCTGAGGTGCTGCATGGCCTTTCAAAGGAACAGAAGAGGATTCAGGAGCTACCCAAGACACAGAGGTTACATGAGTTAGGAAGAGCAAAAAATCCTTTTCCCTCTATTACCGCTTCAGACATTGCAAACTCTCAGACCCAGTTGCAACAGAGAATTAAGAAAAGTCAAACATTTTTAAGCCTAGCCTCTTAGAAAGTAATGCCTAGGCAGTCAGACTGCCTCTGTGTTTCTTTCCTGAGATATTTCTAACTTCATTACTAAATTTTATTCAAACTGGCCAAATAACTCTTACTAGAAATAAGCCATTATACCCCTACAGCTTTTTGCAAAATAGGTACCTAAGCAGTGGAAAGTGACTTCACAGGCTACAGCACAAGCTCAACTTTTCCATGGTACCAGAAATATTTCTTGAAAGTCAGAGGAAAAATACTTCAGTTAGAAAATGCCTTCTCAGACAAAAGAAAACCTGTCCACAAAACAAAAATACATAGGAATTCGAAATACACTGCTCTCGGAATGAGGTTTTTCCAAGGTACTTTCTGCTGCACAGACTGATCACAAATATTTTGCGGAAGTGGGAAAAAAAAAAATACAATTAACATGTCAGTGCCAGAGGAGGAGTATCTAGAAAAATACAGGCAGAGATAAATATATTTTTAAAAATCAGAGCGAAAAGACCTCTAAGATGAAAAGAAAAAAAAATGTTTATAAATCTTTCTGAAACTCTTCTTTGTAAATGGGATGAAGTAGCTTGCACTGAAAAGCATTGCCCTCGGCATCTTCTCTTCTGTCCAAGGAATAATGGCTTGCACAAATTCTGAGGGAGTAAGTGAAACTACCAGCTAAAAATTACCTGTCATTCCATTACTGATACCTGGGAATAGAACAAAAGTGTGGACACACAGCTCAGAGTTTTAGCAAGGCTGTGACTGTTTTTAAAAGTTTACTTTCCTACCTATTCTGTGGATGTAATTTGCAGAGCTGGATCCCTTTGTCAGCCAAAATGGCAGAAATACTTGGAAACATGCTGTACTTCATCCTACTGGAATCCCATTTTAGATCTACCACTGCCATTTGTATTCTCCAAACCTGTATTTTCCCTTATGATCCAGTGTCCCACCTGCACACTAAACAAGAGTTAGAGGACAAGGATGAGCATCACTGCCCTCTCCTGAAAAGCCAGCAGTAGATGACAAGCCGATGCAGCACTCTGAGAAGCTGTCAGAGGAAACCAAGAGAGAGAAGAGAGACAAATAAATTAAAAAAAGTCTCTCTAAAACCAAGTTAACAGTTGCAGAAATCTACAGTTCAAGAAACACAGAAATGCCAGGAGGTAGAGATTTGGGAGTGTTGGATTTTGTAGATGGCAGGAAAAATGTCAAGTCAGATGAACCTAAGCAACATCACCCCTGAAATGACATCAGGATGTTCTGACCTGAATGTCATGACTGCTTATACTTAGGCTTTCTTACTTATCTGGTTTTTCGTTTAGGTATGTCCCCAACCCCCTTCAATGCCTTAATATTATCTCAGGATCTGATATTAAACAAGGGTTATGGACCATTGGCATGGGCTGCAGGTCACATCATCAACTTTTGTCTTACACATTAAGGGCTGTTATCTTTCCTCCTGTAAGATCAAGTGAAAAGGACAGTAAAAGCAATTCAGAAGTAAGATATACAAGAAGAAATACGAACAAATACAGATTTGCATCTTAATAGCTTTGAGATACAGAGCTCAGCATAACTATTTGCATTATTTGCTCTGTATATCTCCTTGCTTAATGTCCCTTACCCACTTATATAAAATACATTATCAAATACAGAAAGGTTACCAGGGAAACATTTTCTGAGGACTTAGATATAACAAATTTCATAAGACATTTCACAAGTTTATATATATTGATAACATATCTGGGCCAAAAGATAAACAAGATAAGTGTTTTCTGTCTGATATTATGACAAAAAAACCCAAACCCAAAAAACCTTGTGATGACAGGATTAAATACACAGTTACCAACCCAGTCACCTTCACAGAGAATGTATACAGAACATATACATTTGTTATCTATACACACGCACGCCTATGTGCTATCCACGTCAGGGTCTACTCTATCAAAAACAAAAGGTGAATTAGCTAAAATGTAAAAGGACAACAGAAATTCAAAGGCGAAAGACAACGTGCTTGAGGAGGGAGCAGAAGCAAATTATAGAAAGACAGCTTCACTAAATTGGGTAACTATATACTCTGAACAGTGTTATTCAGAGTGGGAAGATAAATTGATGAAGAACTGACTATGCCTTCAGTTTCCCCACTTGTTTCTTAAGAAATCAAAGTTTTCAGATAAAAACTAGGGGTCCCTATATAGAAAAGTTATTTTACATAGCTGTTCCCACCCCACCCCACAAAACCCCATGCTTTTTACTAAGTTTTATAGCACCTTTTTCCCCGCTGAAAGAGAATACAACTCAGTACAAGGAATTTAAGTTTATTTTCAAATAAACAGAAAGACCTATCTCTAGCCTTCAAAAATGAACTTTAGCAAATAGATCCACTCTTGCTCCAGTTTCTTCATCTGAAAAATAAGGATAATGACACTTTTCTTCTTTGAAAAACAGTAAGATGGGTAGGTAGGTGATATGTTAAGAACTTCATATCCACCTAAGATCTGGGTAACATTGGTGCTATGATAACCCCACGTTTTGCCTGAAGAAGTAAAGAAAAGGGAACCTGATGCTTTAAAAAAAAAAAAAAAGCTAAAAAGCAGCAATTCTAAAGGCATCTTTTGTTACTCTTTTTACCTTATTGAAGTGCTACAAAGAGACCTAAAGCAGATCCTATCTATTTTTATTCTGCTGCTTCTCAACAAATCTGTTTTCTTTATCACGTCTGCAAACCACAGGACATTTTCTATCTTATCTCTCATGATAAAGATTACAGACATGATATGAATTAATGTCAGCCTAAAAATTGACCAGCTTCTACCTAAGTAACATCACAGTTTTGTAAATGACCTTTTTTTTCACCTTTTATTCATTAAATTTTTTACACTAAGGAAAAGCATTTAATCTACTTTTTATTTAGAAACATACAGTTATATATCTTCATATATAGGATATTTTCTAAGGAAGGTCTTTCTCAATAAAAGCAAAAAAATCTTCAGAAAACATCCTAAGTAATCATCTACTTAATGTAGGAATCCATAATTTATAACTTCAAAGTTACATTTTGAAAGTTTCAATCTAGTAGAACAGTGTGTACATTTACATCAATGAGGCACCATGGATTTTACAGGTTTACATCTTTTTTCCAGTTTATAAATGGCAAAAACTAATTCCCAATAATGTATTTAAACAACTTTTAAGTATAAGTAACTTGAAACCAGGTTGATTTTTTTTTTTTGCTTTTTCTTAAGCTCACAGAGAATTTTCCTAGTTTTTCAGCTGCCTTAGAGGATTACAAACAAAATCAAAACGGAATCAAACACTTTTTCGTCATAAAACATAATGGGATAATTTAACCTATCATGAAAACGGACCCTGGCTATCAAATGAAGAACACAATCCACACTGTATTTTCATATGCAATAAAAAACAGGCTTTTGTAATCCTTGCCAAAGCAGCGTCTGGTAAACAAATGATAAAACAGATAAGGGAAAAAGCATCTATCCAGCCTTTTATGTCCAACAGTGGGAAGTAGGAACCAAAAGAAAGAAGCAACATCCAGAAAACTTAAAAAAAAAATAAAATCTGCCTTTATACTTGCAGCAATCCTCTGAAATCTTACCAAGTTATTGGGTGTTTTCTTAAGGGTATTCTCCTGTTATACCAAATCAACAAGCGATTAGGCATTTCATCTATCCTAGTGTGTGCAATGCTTAGAAAAATGTAGAATAAAAGACAGAGGAGGTAATTTTTACATGCAAATGACTTACTGATATGAGACGCATTTGCCAATTAATCAATATCTTAGCAATGCCCCCACCTGGTGGCCAGGTGAGAGATTTTGCTCACCCAGGCAAAAGATGCAGAAGGGGTAGCGTACATCTATACAAAAATGTCCTTATTCCCTATTTTTCTACCTGGAAGCTTTGGTAAAAGACGATTCGACAAGGAGGTGAGTTTGTGTTACTCAACCTACCTGCAGACCACCCACTTCCTTCCTGAAACAGTCACTCACCAGCCTGCCACAGGTGTTAAGAGGAGATGGATAACATACTATAGAAAAACTGCCCACTATGGTCAGAGGGAGGCAGCTTTCCTAGGAAAGAGGATTGACCTGGGCCAAAAAGAGTTTCATCCTTCCAGTGTCAACAGAGAAAGCCCTCCCAAGTGGTGGCTGCCCTGCTTCATCACAGTTTGGAGGATGACCACAACACAGAGACCCATGCGACCTGACAGCCGACAGCCAGCCCATCTCACCAAAAGAATAAATAAAGCATAATCCAGGCTGGGAAAACTTGATTTTTTGAGGCTTGGCAGACTACGTCTCAGGTCTTCACTCCAAATGGACTAAAAGAGGCTGGCAATGCCCAGCTATTGACTGAAGAGTCCCACTGAAGGGGTGATCACTCTTTTTGTTTAATCAGTTAAGCAAGCAAGGCCTGTGTGATCTTTCCTTGTGAATCTGAGTCATCAAGGAAACAAAAACAACACAGCAATTCCAAATTCTTTAGAAAGTAGATTTGTTCGTACTCATTTCAAGGAGATTCATTTGAAAGCTTTTAAAAAGACAGGTAATTTTAAGGTCATGTATCAGCCAGCTCTGTAAAAGCTAAGGAAGGGTATAAAACTCTTACCACTTATAGTTGAAAAGACACAATTATGTCAGCATCAACATTTCCTTAATTGCCAGTATCGGATATTTAACTTCAAAGATTTTCAATTTGCCATTTACCTTGATCTCCCATAATTTCTTTTTTGATTAATTTCTTCTGATGGTCAGCTTAAAAGCTCTGAGCCGGGGTTTACTTACATATGGCAGTTCAAATAAGGAGCCCGGGTAAGTGGCAATCTTTCCAAAAGGGAAGGACCTCTTGCAGAATTGATTTTGCAATTGTTTCTGGCTCACAGTCTTTTTCAAGACTTGCAAGGTTCTGTCTCAGGCAACTGTATGAATAAGATGCCTTCCAACACTGCAAATAAAAAGAAGCTCCAGGCAGTGTCTGACCACGGATTAGATGTTTATTATACTAAAATAAATAAAATTACCTAAATTGCAAGGCTTCCAGCAAAAAGATGTTTTACCCATTCTCATGCTGTACTGAAGATGTTACCCACCTGTCAGACTGAATAAATGAATGGAATTAAAGCTGGCTTATTGCAGGGAACAAACATGAAAAGAAATGCCAGTGAGAGGTTACAATTACTCAGTCTGTAACTGTTTACTGGGACTGGAAACGAAAACTGCAACAAGGGAAAGGGACCTGGCAAGCAGAGAAGTACAGCTGTACACAGCGCTACATCCTCTTTCAATAGCCTAAGCTAATCTCTGTATTGTTTCTGATACTAAAGTAAGGATAATAAGAAAGTGAAACAATAGTAATATAATATCAAGGAGGAATTAGTTATACTTAGCTGCATTTGTCTTCCACAACTTCAGTTGCATTTTAAGACATGTTCTGTCATTAATTTGTAGTTAGTTAAGGGCACACACCAATGGCAAAGCTCTGTCTCCCATCCCTTATCCAGACAAAGTCTAAGTAACATTCCAAAAGAAAATAAAAAAACAGATTTCAAACAATGACACTGATCTTCACAGCATATGCTTGGCTACTAATAGGTTTTTAAGTCCAAACATTTTTTCAAGGGTTTTGTTTTGGGTTTTTTTTCTATTAAAAAAAAAAAAAAAAGTTTTATCTGCCATAACATCAGGTTATAGGAACCTGATGGTTAGCAGTAGTATGGTTACAGTAATCAAGTTACTATAATCTGATGTTATGGCAGATACACGCCTTTTTAGTACCATCTAGCAAAAATAATCCTGAGTTTCACATTTGAGAAATATTCCAGCTTTAAAGCTGACATTTTGCAAGTTGGAATATTAATAAAACTCAGTTCACAGAGGAGAAAAAACAGGATTATCTGTACTGAAATGATGAATTACGAATTCAACTCATTTCTTCAAAGAAAAACAAAATCCATAGAACCCACACAAATAGCTTAGGAAAAGTCCCCAGACAACGGGAGTATTCAAAAATAAAGTTTTTACAAGCCAAGATCTTTGGCTAACCTATATAATCCTTGCCTGAATCATAGTAACAGCAGTATCATTGATTCACCAGCTTCTGTCAGGATTGACATGAATTTGATAAGAAATGAATCATTTTGAAGAAAAAGTTTTAGTTTACTTTCCAATGGATTTTTTTTTTTTTTTTTTAGAGAAAAATTATGTCTGTGAAAACTTTCTAATTCTGAAAAGAAAGCTGTTCTGGTTAGTAGCTTCTGGTTAGTAGCTTCAAAATACAAAATCATGCCAACTGTTGCAATTGTGCAAGAAAATCTAGAGAGTCTACCTCCACAAAGGCAGACGACATAACACTAATCCACATTGCCACGATTGAGACCTCAGCCTCGGTTATGAGCTCCAACCTGTCAAAGCTGTAGGCCTAAGCTCTCCGGCACATATTCCTGCTGAGGACTCCAAGCCAACAACTCCAGCTTCAATATGGGATGCTGGTGCTCCCATGCTTCCTGGTGCAAATTTAGATCCAAGAGAGGATTACAGGATTAGAGAATAAATTGGGTTGGAAAGGATCTCCAGAGAACATCTAATCCAGCCTGCTGCTCAAAGAAGAGTCCACCGCAACATTAGATTAGGCTGCCTAGGGCCATACCCACTCCAACTCTGGCTGTGTCCAAGGATACTTATTTATCCTTTTGTCTAATGGGATGGATGTTCCATCGAGCTAATGCAGGATCCTGGAGTTAATCCAGCTCCAAATTCCACAATGCAGTGGCTGGAAACAACCAGGGAAACTCATGTATGAAGGAGAACCCAAGCAGGCAGGACATCTAACCCTGCAGGCTTCTGAGGTCCAAGGCAACTGTGAACATAGAGCTACCTACAACCTGGGGCTCACAAACCAGTGGTCTTGGAGACTGAAACCTGTACATTCCAGAGGTGCAGGAAAGCCAGAACATCTAGTGTTTAGGATCTTACTTTCTGTGAATTCATAGTTTTCTGCAAAACTAGCTCACCAGAAAACTCGCAACTAGTGACACATATTGCCTTCTGATAAAGGAACATTTTTCCAGTAGACGTGTCCGTGTAATTAACAATTACATTTTAATAAATGTGCATTTATAGTTCTGCAGTGTCTCCTCAGCAGTAATGCTGACATTTGATGAACCAAGAATGCTTTATTTTCTGAATAGAGACATATAGAAATGACAAATCCCAACTCAGTTACTAGCAAAACCAAATTGCAATTCTACTCCATTGTAACTGTACTCCAAACAGCTGGTAGAATATGTGTATACTACTGGAGCCAGGACAAACTAGCTCTTATACCCAGTTTTCTGACAGCACTGACAGTATGTCCAGGCTTTAATACGTAAAGTAGACCCACAGGGAAAACCTGTTTCAAAGTCCAAAATATTGGGCTTTCAAAACTCATCAGCTACAGCAGTTATTACAGAAGTCAGTACCTAAGAAAGTCAGACCTAGTAATTATACATTTGACATTGCCATTATATGTTGTTTTAGATCTATAGATGGTAACACTGATCTTCTATGAGGAGCTACAAAACTGAAAAAAAAGAAAAATCTCCCTCCAAAAAGACACAAAAACAATGAAGCCAAGGAAATTCAACAGTTAAGCTAACTTCCTTCTAAGTTACTTATGTTTAGGTAATATTATGTCGTCCAACCAGAGAAGAAAAAACACACCTTACTGCAAGATTATAGATACACCAAGACATTGAAAACTATAGTTTATAAAGTAATGTTATGAGAACTTCA
Source organism: Aviceda cuculoides (assembly GCA_035590195.1). Classification (NCBI taxonomy): domain Eukaryota; kingdom Metazoa; phylum Chordata; class Aves; order Accipitriformes; family Accipitridae; genus Aviceda; species Aviceda cuculoides. The sequence continues at coordinate 11,471,247 of JAVJGG010000031.1, forward strand.
ACACATATGTAACCTATGACCAGTTTTTCTTTATAAGAAACAGCAAAAATCAACAAGAGTTACAACAGTATTCACACTATTCAGTCTGTTATTAGGCCACTTTTTGTACTACATAATGATGAATTGAATCATATGGTATTGTTTCACTTCTGACCTCCAAATCTCTCCCCTCCCAGCCTTAAGATTAATCTTCCAATTTCCAGGTTTATGCAGTCATTCAAGCATTCTGTATGCTGACTCACACTCTTGCCAAGAAAAGATGTAAGGTTTGCTAATACTCTGAAGGTAGTGTTTTATTTTTTCAGATCAGCATTCCTTTGCCCACAGAAAGAAGCAGTGGGGATTCATGCAGGAGGCTCCACAAGTATTTAGGCAGCTTGAATATGAAAAAGTTTCATAATTCTGTTAATTTAAGACCCCATTCTGAGGTTGGCATTTGAGCATCTATTTACTGCAATAACAACTACTCTTCCATAAGAATGGACAACTGTATTCTTTTGGAGCAGAAAAGCTGCCTCTGGCATCCATGAGTAAAATTAAAAATCAAAGGCTACATAGATCAGGTTACACAGAACACTACTTCATCTTTGCACACACTCAAACCTAGCAAGTTTTCTGTTATAAAACTTCTACATTGCCATATATTTTTTCACACACCCATAATAAATAGTTAAAGGCCAGAATCTGAAGAACTTTCTTTCTCCCCCCCAAATTGTGAAACATACAATGATGAATACAAATCTGCTTCCACACCACTTGAAACCTCATCTGCACAGCCTTCTTCGTCAGGAGTAAAACTTTCCAAGCAATTCTCAGCAGTATACAGGCATCCAGTGGCTGTATAACGTGACCGAAAGATCAGAAATTTGGATGAGATTTCACATAAAGTTGGGTTTTTCATTTTCATAGAATCGTAGAATCATTTAAGTTGGAAAAGACCTACAAGATCATCGAGTCCAACCGTCATCCATGCCCACTAGAC
>JAVJGG010000031.1:11481753-11495544 GCA_035590195.1 Aviceda cuculoides
CAATTGCACTGCACATCATTTGTACATTCCAATCCTTTCATTATTACTGTTGTCATTTTATTAGTATTATCATTATTAGTTTCTTCTTTTCTGTTCTACTAAGCTGTTCTTATCTCGACCCACGAGTTTTACTTCTTTTCCCGATTCTCTCCCCCATCCCACTGGTGATTGGGGGGGGGGGAGTGAGTGAGCGGCTGCGTGGTGCTTAGTTGCTGGCTGGGGTTAAACCACGACAATGATGATTGACAGCAACACATTAAGTTACAAATGCCAGGCAGGCAGTATACTTTCAACAGCAGGATAACTTCCTTACAAAACCTGAACACAACGCAAAAAAATCAGTGTGCATACTTCTACAATCAAGGTGGTGTGAAAGTCTTGAGCAAAAATACCACAACTTATGCCAAGTATCTTTTGCCTCATAGGAAAGGTACTTCTTCAATTTGTTCTTTTCAAAGTCATATACAAAACCCACAATATCTCCCGTTCAAAATTTCTTTGACTACAGGCAGATTATCCCTGCTGCCTGTTTTATGAGTAACCTCACAAGTACTGTATCTACTTGCAGCATACAAAAACCTGAAAGCCAAAGTGTTGCTGAGTTCTGCACATCGGGAAGCCATAATTATTCTTCCTACACAGGGGAAATGAACTAGCACAATCTAGTTGGGAAGTGCATTTGTGGGCAGGTCCCCTTCTCTTCTGCTGTGCATTAGCGGCAAGTACTTGCATAAGCACTTAAAGCAAAGAAAATATACCTGTCCACAAATGTTTGTTATGAATTTCTAAAAGACATGAAATATTAAAGGTGGTTAAATGTGAAGGGAAAAAGATACTGGGGAAAAAAAGAGACACTGCTCTCCAGGAAAGCAAAGCTATCTCCACTAGACCTCAAGTCAAATGTATGCTAGAATAACAATTTTAATACACAATACAGAGTGTCTACAATTCATATAATTTAAAATTTTATGGACCCAGACATTTTTCTTATGCTAAAAAAAAATATTACCTCCCATATTAGGCCTATGATGCATGAGCCAGACTGATCCTATATATATTGAGAAGCAGAATATATAATGGAGAATTCCAGGCTGGGATATCTTTTCCCATTTTAGACACTTGCAATATTGAGAAAACTTTTTCTCAAGCATTTGGAGATGCAAGAGCAACTATAGTTTTCCCAACTGCAATGAAAAAGGGTGTCACGATTTCTTTCTAGACAATTGAGTTCTTTTGGGAGGGTTGCTCTAAGCCACTGCAATCCCCTATTTCAAATGAGATCTTTTACACTAACAAATATCTGTACACATCTCTCCGGACAAATAACAGTATGAAACTATACAAAAACTAACGTCATAAGACTAGAAGGACCCTTTGCTTACCAGACTTCTGCTGGCCCTCAGGTGACTCCTAAATAGTTAGCACTGCATTCTGGATTACAGCTATTTGGCATTATGAAATACTCCACAGAATAAGAATATACTAATGGGCAAAATAAAGCACTGTCTTGGTTGACTCGTGGAAAATTGTTTATGAAAACCTCTGAGACAGAAAAAAAAGTGCTAGCCTCTCTAAAATCATCACTTTCATATAAATTTTAGTTTCCTCCCCCCCGCCACTGTCACTAGTTTCCACTTTATAAGCACAGTGACAAATGTATGTTTTTACGGGCATTTAACTCTCGGTTACTGAAAGGATTTATGGACCGTAATTATCTTTACAAGACAATACAAACACAGCAAGATACAGGGGAAGAAAGTAAGATGACAAATTGAGATGTAAGAAACAGAGGTTTGGATGGGGTCTTTAGGTTCTGTCACTAGAAATCAAAGAGTAATAACTTCTGCATAATCTATTTATCTGATTGATGCTGATAAGACTGTACTATGAAGAAAAAATCCAATCATTTCAGTGGTGGTCTATCAATTTAGAGTGTCTTACAACCAATTCTAACAATTATGAAGGTGGTTACCTAGCAAATGATTTCTCCTGTTGCAGTTTGGACGTGCCTTTAGTGTTAACGCAGAAGTTACATTTGCAGAGCCTTTCCCTGGCAAAGTGGTTCAGCACATCTGGAAAGGAGTCAAGATCCAGCTGTGACTAAAAAGCCTTGCTGTTAAGATTTTAATATATACTGTGCATCCAAAACATTTTTCGAACACACATTTGTTTTCCTGCCAATCCTCCCCGACCCATCCATCTCTTCAGTGCGGCTCTGCTGGGTGCATAATCTGGTCCTCAATCTCAACACCAGGCACTGCTGAGACGCATCTCCTTGTCTCGCACCGCTGCAGGCTGCCTGCTTTTAGCCCCACCTCATACCATTTGCAGGAGGGGTGCAAGATTCAACTGCAGCTTTCAGGCTGGGGCCCTGGGGCAACCACAGCAGGTTTGGGGTTGGTTTTTTTTTTTCATCTTTTGATTTGTAGACCCCTTAGCAATTCAGATAATTTGAATTATAAACTCCCTAGGGAATTTTGCTTTCTTGTATCAGCACAGTGCATTCTTTTGCACTTTTCATATAATTCAAGGATCCCAAGGGGGCAATCATCCTCTTACCTGCACTGTCACAACAGAAACTTGTGTGTGTCGCCCATGAGTAGTAGCGTACACTTTGAAAGCAACTGTGCATGTTTGGGGTCTGTAAAACCTCAAGCTGCTACACTGAAGCCTAGTAGGGCATCCATGCATCTCTCTTCCTCATCTGAACAATTAATGAAGCTGCCAAATGCAGGCATAGTAGAACTGACTGAGGATGTCAAAGCAGCTCTAAGCATAATGATTTTTGTGATTTAAACATCTTTGCAGAAAGTCCTTAACATGTGGCATTACTTTGTGGAGAGAGCTCTGCGTATCTGTGAGATAACGTATTTGACTTAAGCTGGCAATGATCATGTCTCTATCTGTATATCAGCAGACAGACACCCTAGTGATTAATTATTTTTTTATCACGTCTTTGGTTGTCTAATCTGTTCTCATCACACTGGGTTTGTGTCTTTTAGGGGCTCTTCAAATAGTTTGTGCCCTTTAGAGGTCCTTCAAAAAGATCATCTTCAACAAAATGTTGTGTGGGCTCCCCCCAGAATGTTAACTGTCCTTAGATAACTAGAATAAAGAATTTTCTACCAATAGTGAAAATCTTGTATTTCAGCTCTGAATTGGACAGAAACACACTGAAACTTGGTTCAAGTCATCCGCTAAGAGTATCAAGCTTTTTCCACTAATTTATTAAAAAGGAGGTTAACAGTTATATAATACGGATGTGGAATGAGGTATAGCAAAGCTACTGAAAAACTGACATATTTCTGATTTTAAAAAGCAGCTGTTTCACCTTTTGTCCTGAGGTCTACACAATTCAACTTCTGAGTTACTAAGAGAGGTTTTTGTTCCACAAGTAATGAGATATGACTTATTTTTAAGATTAGTATTAGGCTCTGCAAACCTATATTAAATAGAATTTAATAAATAAGCTTTGCAAAATAACTAAGCCTTTAAGTGATATAAATTTATATGGCACCCTTGCTAGATGATCAGCAGTTTACAATGATCCCAAATTTACCACTACAGAAGGTTATACTAACATGATAAAATACATAACTTGAGCAAAACACAAGATCATTACTTGAACTGGTCCATGATAACATAATGTCCAATAATTCTAAAATACACTGGACAAACCGTTTCTCCCCATTTTATAAAGACCTTAGAGGTTTTATAAAACAAGCGCTCTGCAGCTGTGGATGTAGGGGATGTAGCTGCCCAGCTGTGGGCAGTGGGGGGGGGCTGCAGCAGAGGCCGGGGGCTGCCCGGAGGAAGAGAAGCAGCAGCTCCAGGCACCGGAGCAGAGATTCTTCTGCAGCCTGCGAAGATCCCACACCACAGCAGAGGAAAAACGGGAGGAGGAAGGAGCAGCAGAGAGAAGCAGTTATGAACTGACCATAACACCACCCTCCTCATCCCCCCCCGAACAGCACCTGTGGGTGGGGGTAAAGGAGTCAGAAGCAAAGGAGAGAAGTTGAGCCTGCGAAAGGGGGAAGGAAAGGTGTTGCTTTGACACTTGACTGTTTCTCACTACTGAGTGTTTCTCACTACCTGAATCTATTTCACTTGGCAATAGGTTAGCTATTTTCCCCAAGATGAGTCTGTTTTCCCCACAACAGTGACTAGTAAGCAATCTCGCTGAGCTTTCTCATCCTATTTTCTCCCCTGCATCCCGCTAAGGACAGGAGGAGCTGGGGGGGTGAATGAGCAGCTGGGTGGGATTTTGGCTGTTAGTCAAGGTTAACCCACCACAGTGGGAACAGGTAGATTTTGAGTAGAAATCAACTCCGGCATTAGACATTAACATTCTGATCAACACATATGCATGCACATAAATGAAGTAATAACTCTTATGGTTTGGACTTTAAGTTCTATTTCTTTGGCGGTTTGTTTCTTTTTTTCTGACACATTGAGATTTTAGACTCAAGTTACACACACAGATTTCACTCCATGGCAACACTTTAAAAATCTAAATGCACATGTAATAAAAAAACCCATCCATTAAAATGTATTCCCATAAAAAAAAAACCACAGAATTTTGTCTGTGACCAATCGCTATCAAAACTATCATTCAGTCAGTCCTGTTTCACACCTGCCTAATTTTAGGTTTAGATAATTTAATACTGAAAAATCACATGGCCACCATGTTTTTCACATTATAAGCCTACCATGGAGTTCATTTAAGGTAACAGTCAACAGACATACCTCTTAGTGAAGCTGCAGGCAATTTTTATATCTCTGCTGTCACTTCTACAATTAGAAGTTTGTGGATCCAATCTGGTTTTTAGTAGGTTAATATAAAGAAAGTCAAACTGCAAGGTCCTGTGTCAGTCATGCTGACTTTGTCGATGCAATCAGTTAATCAATGTCTAATTAAGTTTTTGATTCCTACAGACACCATGAAAGATGACTGCAAATAAAAAATTCCTGGAGTTTGTTAGAAAGTTGTCTCAGTTAGATGTCTGCAATGTATGAAAGCTGTACCAAGACCCTGTCGGCTCATACATAGTGGAATAAACACAGGCATGTTATCAGCACCGTTAAGAGACACATCACAGCTAGCACATATAAAGTAGGACTAGATTCATTTTGTTCAACTCCAAAGCCAAAAGCTAATCTCTTCAGAACAAGCTGGTGTGAAAGTATATGAGTTCCCATGAAAAATTAGGATTAGAGAAGTGAGTTCAGCCATTACAAAAGGAAAGTTCAAAAGTCACTTGTTTCACAACGAATAAACCTAACTGCTTCTTATTTCTACCCAAGTACTTAGAAGAAAGTCTGATGCCCTTCAGTTCTGGCGCCTGGAGCATCTCCTCCCCTCCTTCTGCACTGGCCTGGGGGTCTGCAGGGCTGGTTCTCTCACATGTTCTCACTCCTCTCTCCAGCTGCCATTGCTGTTGTGCAGCAGGTTTTTTTCCCCCTTCTCGAATCTGTTCTCCCAGAGGCACTAACCACTGTCGCTGATGGGCTCAGCCTTGGCCAGCAGCAGGTCTGTCTTGGAGCCGGCTGGCGTTGGCTCTGTCAGATATGGGGGAAGCTTCCAGCAGCTTCTTACAGAAGCCCCCCTGTAGATCCTGCTACTCCAACACCTTGCCACACAAAGCCAATACAATACAGCTTTGTCATGTCTTGTTTATGAACAAAACAAACAAATACTGTTGCACTAAGCAATAACAATTTCTTGTTTCCAACATAATACCTGTGATGGAGTGATATTCTGAATAGAAGAAAACAGTTCAAGGTTTATAGTGGTTTAAGTAGTCATATGTGCAACTGCAGCAAATATTGCTATCGTGAAATAATTGAAAACACTGATGCATAGGTTCTTCTGTTTTGTTTCTGAATCTATGAAATACACAACTGGCTGTCTTTCAGTATCAAGGTAAATTAATGTTGCCTTTATCAAGATAGAACAACTGGGGAAACTTGAGGAAATAAGAGCAGAGGATTGACCACATCGATAAGTTGACCCTCCCAACTTAGGCAAGGTTTCAATTTCTTCATCCTGCAGATCATGACATTTGGCTTAAAAAAAAGCTGCAGAATTACAGCTATCACTTAAGTTCATTCAGTGAGATATGTTCTACATGCTCTTGCAGCCATCAGTAGAAAGTTTATTGCAAAAAACCTTCAGGACATCTTATCAGTCACAGGCATTTAAAAAAAAAACTAACTCTATCTCAGGCAAAGAAATTTCCATTTTGTAGAAAAGGAAAACATGAATGGAGTTTCAACTTCATGCTTTGCTATTCCAAGAAAATCAATAAATGGAATTAAGAAGAAATATTTCCAAAAGAGCAATCATCTTCAGCTACTCCGACAAAGCTAAGTTTTGGTCCAACACTGTTCAAATTAGGCAGCCAGCAAAGACTGTATCTCCACACTTGCTGTCATGTTAAGCAGATAACCAACACTCTAAAACACAAAGGTATGCCAGATCCTACATCCCTCCTTTAAAAAAAAATAATTTAAAAGAATGCAAGAGAATTGGTAATGTTTAAAAAATTTAAGTGTTCTCCAGTTCTAAATTGAAATGCCTTTTAGAGCAATTTCAGTTTGAAGAAAAACGTGTAAGGGCTACAGATAGCCCACTTGCTAATAATTTCTCCTTATTTTATTATTTCAAACAAGAGGCAAAAGAGCTACAGAAAAGGTTTATGGACCTTGCTACAGAAGCAGTCTGGACTTGGAAACTGACAGCACAGAAGGTCCTTAAAAGCAATTTTATGATCATTTTTTGCTTTCTCTGTACTTGTTCTTCAGTCAGCTGTGAAAGTTCATTTTTCTATACATTCATTTATTTCTTGATATTACAGTGGAAACAAGAAGCTCAAGTCACCACCCACAGCTCATCACATTAAAATTGCTACTAACAAGTACATGTAAGTCTCTCATCTTTAAAGTGTTTACAATGTAAGTATACCATAAGAGACAGTAACAAAGCCCAAGATATAAGTGACATCTCCCCACCCCCTGTCCAAAGAAAGGTGCCTTAAAGTTTCTTTGCCTGCTTATTTTACAATTTTATTTCATTAATTGAACAATTTCTGCGTGTTCGTACTTCTTCCAACTAAAAAAAGAATTAAATACTAATCACCCCTAAATCAGAGTACCTCAAAGCTTCAAAGTCAAAGGTTTAACTTCTGGTACCTCAGTGTACTCTAGAAACTTTACAGCACTGAAGAAAAAACCAATGCATTTCAATGATTAACACTGTTTCCTGCTTCACTAAATTATGCTTTAAAGCTCTTGATGTCTAAAAATACTTTTTGTATTTTTGTTTTTGAAGTGATGCATGCAATTTTATATGATATTTCAACTATATTTATGAGGGGAAACCAGAAACAGAGGCAAAAATAGAGTCTATTTAATTTCTTTAAAAGGTCTGAAGCCACTAGAAGTTTGTCTTCTTGGAACAACAGTGAGATGCAGAGTTATTAGCATTTATTTGAGATAATTTCCAAAATTAACCAACAACTTTACCTGAAGTAATGCAGCCAATCAAATTTTGTGATATTACTATGTTTTTAAAATGCGTATAAAACTGAATAGATCTAAAACTTGTAGAAGATCTGGACATGGTCCTGGGTTGCTGGTGGCCGTGCTTGAGGGGAGGGGTTGGACCAGATGACCTCCAGAGGTCCCTTCCAACCCCAACCCTTCTATGAGGCTGAATATATTTTACATAAATTAACCTGTGACCGACCATCCAGATTTGATAACATGCAAATGCAGACATATTGCACACAAAGCATTTATCCAAACTTGATGGAGCACACTGCAATCTCATTGAGATATAGCGCCACAAATTTTCAATAAAATCAAATTAGAAAGGGAATGAAATGTAGATTAGTACATACAGTTATAGCTTTGAATATTACCATTCACTTCCACCATTTTATCATTTAAACATTCTTGGTTTTTACAGTTTCTCTCACCAAAAGCTTTACATCTTCTTGCCCCAGAAATTTCATTCTTGTCTCCAAACCTAAATAAGAAAGCTTAGCTTTCTATCAAGTCATGTTTCAATGTGTTCAGCTCCATTAAACCTTTTGATGTCTAATATTGTGAGCTAATGATGCAGTGTATGCTTTTCAGATTAACATATTTAATGGTTTTTCCTCATCTCTTCCCTGTCCACCCAGTTTCATGATATTTTATACCATGAATCACCTAAATTTGAACTTCGTCAAAACATTTAAAAGTTACCAGGCAGAGGATAGACCAAGATAGCATGTCTCTGTAAAATAGCTTTCTTCTGAGAGCCATGCTGAAATCACAAGATCAAAGATCAACTTCACTGCTACGCCAAACCCAATTAGAACCATACCAATGTGAATAAAGTACATAACACTACTGGTTTTTTATATAGCTAACTCACACTTCTTAAGACCTGGAACACTAACTCTTCCTGCCCTCTGTGTTAAAAAAAAGAGGCTATTTTTGTTCCTGTGTTCACCATATATAAAATAGAAGTAATATGTAAAAACCTAACTTGAATGCTGTAAAACTATAATAGAGTTACTATTCTTTAGTCAATCTTTCACCACACAACTTAAGTTTCTTATAAAATATTAAGATCTTGATCCAAATCCTTTAAGTGCTTTGCACAGAACATATTAGAAACTCAAAATTGATTCAAAATAGGTGTTATGTGAGAGGATAGGAAGATGCTAAAAAAATCAGAAGTCCTTCACTGCCAATGCACATATTTTATTTGTACGCATTACTTGCTAATCAGCACCCTAGGAAATGCTCCAGTAAATCTTGGATTTTCAAAAGCATAGATAGACAGAATATTTGTAAAATTCTGTCAAACGTTATTTCAACATATCCTTCCTGTCAATTCACTTCAATAAAGTAACAACCCATTTCAGAGGAACAACAATGCTAGAAGCAGCTGGAGGTAACGAGCAAAAAGGAACAATTTTCTCTACCTAGACTGTAATCAAATCACAGAAGTGTGGTCACAACAATGAACTGAGGCCAAAAATTGAAAATATCAAAGCAGATCATGTACTTCCATACATATATAGGATGCACCACTGAGGAGCAAAGACCCTGAATGACAGCACTTGTTGACTGAATCTTGTACATTAAGGCTAACTACCAGGTATTGGAAACCAGGATTAGCACTGCCATTGAGGACTGATTACTTAACCTCTGCATAATTCCAGGACTGTAGGACACCTGAATCCAGACTGGAAGGCCATTGCGTGGACCTGTCTTTGCATCACCATGGCAGATCAAAACTTTCTGATCCAGCTAGGCAATGCCATACATCCCAAACCATGGCCTGTTTAAGTGTTAAATATAAAACCATAGAAAATTCAGGTTGCATGGGACCCCGGAGGTCATCAAGTTCAAAATTCTGCTTAAACCAGGGTCAACAACAAAAGTTCAACATTTCCACAAGACATAACTATTCCGGGCAAGTTCTGTCAATGCTGCATTGACTAAAATACTCTCTGTATTGTCAGTATTTGTACTTCTGCATTTTTCAGGGAGAGTAAGAAAATGTTTCTAAATCTATACAAGAATTAAAACTAAAACAAAAACACAGTGCTAATGCTGCTTGGCACAGAAAGGGAAAGGGAGGAAAGAGGGAATTGCTAAAGCAATCCTAATTCAAGTCTATTGTTTAAAGGATCTGAAAGCATCATGGACAAATCTGTTCTTATTCATGCGGCCCCCCAGTTTGGGACACTTACATAACAGAGCGTCTCTCTGAGTGTGGTGTAGCACAAGTAATTGGCATGAATTTTTTTATCTGCCCATTTGCTGACAATATACTGGGCTTTCAATGAGCAATGCCCTTCTTAAAGGCCCAGGTCTTCCATTCATAACACTAGTTGCTGTCCCTGCACTAAGCTGGAGTTGTTCTTTATTTACACTCCTGAAGAAGCACTCCAAGATTAACTGTCTAAAATACCTGTTCAATTGCACTAGCAGAGCTATTCAGACTGACCTTACATCAGCAAAATAGTGACAGAAGTATATTTGCCTGTCGTACAAAGAAGGAAAAACAGTAAGACTACGCAGGACTATACTTAACTCACAAGCTTCGGTCTATCCATAAGCTGCTGTAACTAATGTTTCCTTGGATTCTAGTTGGCTGTCCCAGCTCCGCAGGAAAAAGCCAAAGCCACCAATCACAACTAGGTTTCACACACAACCACAAAAAAACCCAAAACCAACAAAACCAAAAAACCACAAAGCAGCCATGTTCTTAAAATACATTTTTAAATTAATTCATATTTGTGCAAAATGGGCCCTAAGAAAATGTTGCAAAATGGAGTTTGGATGTGATTCTCAGCACCAAAGTTATAGCACATTTTAAGAAACAGAGCATTAGTGTGTCAAGTTTCAGATTTGGGAGTGGGTGGAAATCATTATTCTGCTAACAGACTTTTTGCTTCAGTCCCACATCTCTTCCCCCCTGCCTTTTTGTTGTTGTTGTTATTAATGCAAAATAAATAAGATCATGTGTTTTAATAAAGATGCAGCACACTCTGTGCACAGGGTAAGGGTCAAGAGTGATGCATCACCTCAATACTCAAAACGGGGCATTTCACTTCGCACCAGAACCATGCTATGAGTTAGCTGCATGAAAATGAATGTTAAGCCTTTCAAGGAAGGAACTGAATTTGCAAAAAAATGGCAGAGAAATGGAGGCTAAAGAAGATTAAAATATTTCCCCCTCTAAAAATCAAGGAGTAAATGCCAATATCTTTTATTGTTTTGTTGAGGTAGCCCATAGCCAAAGATACTTAGGGGTTTTACCTTTTTGCATGGCAAAATGTCACTGTTCTAGAACTTGAGAAGTGCCCTTTAGTCCTTCTCTGCTTCTTAAATGAACCTTTAGCATCTTTCCGATTTTTAAAAGGAAACACGTAAAATAGCAGCCTTTTCATATTTATTTCCTAGTAATTCAGCTTCTATCATACATTATCTCATTTACACATTGAATAAAGTCTTCACCCAGTGATCTCATCTTTCTCCTAAAAGATATTACCAAGATAGATAGTTCACTTGCTAACTAGAATTTTCTGATCTAAAAATCTTCTTGTTATATTGAGCAGAGTGAAAGTAATGGTGCTGCATCAGCTTTGGAGTTTTCTCTCAGGAGTTCATCAAGTCTAATGCCTGTTGCTCTATTTAACTGTCATGTAGCTAATAATCCTTCTTCACTTAAGGCGCTGCATTTTGTAAAAGTGCTTTTCTTCCCCCACCTCTGATTTGTCTCCAGTCAGCTTTTCTAACATTGTTCTAATATAGTGCTGTACAACTATCATCTAGGTATTTTTTCACAGCTCTCTTCTATCCTTGTTCTGGTCAAAGGTCTCATGGCTCTTTTACAGAACATGGGTAGTGTTGGGGTTTGTTCAAATATCGACGTAACTTAATTTTAAAACCCCACAGTTTACAAATATATTCCTTCCGTGGGTTCCAGTCAGTTGTCACTTCCCACCTCACTTTTGCAAACTAACGCACGATGGTTATGCCGATCCACCCTCTGAGGCGCCTGCAGTTCAGTTTGACATAAAAAAATGGAAGCATCAGTTAAGTGAAACCTTTTATATCCATCTCTCTGACAGTTTCAAGATCTCAAGGACCTTTATATTGTAAGCTCTGGTATCCAATACAATAAGACATGCTGTGAACACATCAGGTATGGAATAGTGACCAATATGTGTATGTATGCACACTTTGGAGCAGGAGGGTGACTTAGGTTTTATTTACCTCACTGATGACAACAACAGATGTTACTCTGCAAAACTATTAAAATATCAATATTAATTACTGAGGACTATTACAGAGTTGTACAAAAAGTCACTAATCGCTATTTCTGTACTAAAGTTCCTTATTTGCTGGCAAAACTTTTACACGGCAATACTAGTACTGTACTTACTTTCTTCAGCATCCAGAAAAGAAACTGGTATGTTGGACATTCAGCCACAGCTAAAGGCTTTGCTCAAAAGCTTGTCTGCTCATTCCAACAATATCACAGTAGTTCCAATTAAAGATATCTCATTTGCCCATATATTCTGCCTCACACAAAAAACCATGCTCTAACAACATTATCTCAGTCTTAACAGATCTGCTCCTCTTATGTCTCAAACTACGTTTGCCTAGTCTGTACGTCGGAGAAAATCACCATCATGTAAAGCTGTCACATATGATCCATTTATATTCTAGACCTTTATATGCATCTGCAACTTTGGTTAATAATTTGATTCATACCAAGTGGTACACATGCGTAACAACCACAAAAGTAACAATGGAATTGAATGGGTGTCAGCAAAGGTTTGATTTGGTCTTTGAGACTGATTTTGATATTAAGCAAAGATAATACAGTTGCCAAGTGAAAAAATCAGGATCTTCTAAAATGTAAAGTTCACAAGATTAAAGCTAAGAAAAGCTATTTCTATTGAGGTACTTACATTGTTAACCACTTCTTTTTCAGAGCATCTAGTTAGCTTTACCATCTCCATAGGAACTTCTGCCAGTGTGCTGGTTTTGGCTGGGATAGAGTTAATTTTCTTCATAGCAGCTAGTATGGGGCTATGTTCTGGATTTGTGTTGAAAACAGTGTTGATAACACAAGGATGTTTTTGTTACTGCTGAGCAGTGTTTACTCAGAGCCAAGGGTTTTTCTGCTTCTCACCCAACCCACCAGCAAGGAGGCTGGGGGGGGCACAAGGGGTTGGGAGGGGACACAGCTGGGACAGCTGACCCCAACTGGCCAAAGGAATATTCCAGACCGTACGGTATTGTGCTCAGCATATAAAGCTGGGGGAAGGAGAAGGAAGGGGAAACACTCAGAGTTATGGTGTTTGCCTTCCCAAGTAACTGTTATGCGATCCCTGATTTCCTGGAGATGGCTGAACACCCTCCTGCCGATGGGAAGCAGTGAATGAATTCCTTGCTTTGCTTCCCTTGCATGCATGAACTTTTGCTTTACCCATTAAACTGCCTTTATCTCAGCCTACGAGTTTTCTCACTTTTACCCTTCTGATTCTCTCCCCCATCCCACTTGTGAGGGAGATAAGTAAGTAGCTGCCTGGTGCTTAGTTGCCAGCTGGGGTTAAGCCACGACAGCCAATAAGTGTAATGTTTGGTACCAGGCAGAAAAATTAGAAGAACATTTAAGAAATTGTGGGCCTGACTTGGTATTACTTACACAACACACTCATTTCATTCTCTAACAACTCTATCTGTTACTAAATTTAGCTTAAGGCACGAGCTTCCTTACTACATAAATGGTGTAATCAGTTTGCTAAATGTAAGCGTAACAAAGAACAGGAAAAAAAAATGTGAAATATACATCTAGTACCTCCCATTTAACTCCAGCCCCCTGTGAGTGTATCCCATGTCCGTTTAAGAGACAAGATGAGTTGATTCCCATTGAAGTGAACAATGACTACAGCAGGCCTCAGCCTAATGCTGATAAGAATTTTACAAAATTTGTATTTACAGTGAGAACGCTCTGGCATTCCTGTCAAGTGGACAGCAAGTATTTCATAGCTGGCATGATACCACAGAAAAGTGCCCTTAATGACAAAATGTATTATAGAATCATAGAGTCACAGAACCATTTAGGTTGGAAAGGACCTACAAGATCATCAAGTCCAACCATCATCCCTGCCCACTAGACCATGTTACAGAGTATCTCATCTATGCACTTTTTGAACACCTCCAGGGATGGTGACTCAACCACCTCCCTGGGCAGCCTATTCCAATGTCTTA
>JAVJGG010000031.1:11497509-11527177 GCA_035590195.1 Aviceda cuculoides
GAGAGGAGAGTCATTCACTTAGAAACATTTTCACTGCTGATTTTATAATTAACTTATGATCTTGGGCAATATAGGAAGATATTATTGAGAAAAAAAAACCAAAACAAAAAACTTTGATGATTATAGTGCAAGCATACTTGAACCTGCCAGCACACAAAGTGCAGATTTCAACTGAACTAAACCTTTTTGGTTTGTTGTTTTTTGGGCTTTTTTTTTTTCTTTTTTTTTTTATTACTTCACTTTGGGATTACCAGGGGAATAAATGTTGATACCTAGTTTATTTCTAAAAGAATTTAACTTGAATTAGAAGCAGAATCAAACCTTTCAGAGTTTAAATACTGGACTGGATCAACGAATTTATGTGAAAATAAGCATGAATTTTTCAGATTTTAACATTCAAGTCATGAATTTTGAATCCTAAGCCATTTAGCTTCACCAGTTTGCAAAGACTCCCCCTCCTCTCTTCTACCCCACCCTAACTTCTAAAGTTTAGAAACAGAACCAAGCACTTCCCTTGAGAAACCCAGGACTCTCATGCTACTAAAGCAATCCTTCAATACACAGCGCAAAAGCACAGCAAAGTGCTCCTTTGCCACATGTTGTAAGACTGACGACTGGAACGAATTTCTCTAAGATGAGGTGAAGATATAAAAGGTTATTTAAAGATTGGGTCCTAAGGAAAGATTATTTAAATGACTGAACTATTGATCTATTCTCCTCCCTGCCTCTCCCTAATCTGATGTCTCCAACAGTTTTGAACTCATTAAGAAATTTCAGCTTCATTTGACAGAGAATAGACAAGAAGTAAGGTCCTACAAGGTCTGAGAAAATTTGCTGCTGTGCAGAGGACACAAAACCCGAGTCATTGCCTCTAGTGAGGGGAAGACTACAGCTCCGAGCTCTGTTTTCAAGACTATCTGGCTCAGTTGAGCAACCAACACATGCATACAGCTTTGAAATAGCTATAGCATAAGCTGTGACTTGCTCATCTTCTCTAGCAACAGAAAGGGAGATGAGGGCACGCTCGCACACATGGATGTCAGAGGGAGAACAGGTGGGGGAAAGTACACACTGTATTTAAGACTGTCAATGCAGTGGAACCCAGAGCTCGCAGCTTGCGCCGAAGCAATCTGCTGACTCTCAGTCACGCTGGCTGAAGCAGAAGGTCAGACCCAACCTACAAGGGTTAAACAGTAAGGTTTGCCTAGCTATGCCTAAGGGTGAGCCAGCAGGAGCTGTTAGCCATAAAGAAGAGTTAAATGGGCTTGATCGGCAATCTCTAAAGCTTTTGAATTAATTGGACACTCTCGTGCCAGCTCAGGAATCGCAATACCCGTGGTGGGCATGGGATGGGAAGGCATGATCATGCAATTCTCCTTCCAGGTATGGTAACGCTGCCTCCTTCTGTGGGCAACCTCCAGTACCTAAAGAGAGCCAAGAAGAGCTGTTAGCTGGGTAGGACTGCCAACGTAGCGGCTTTCTGGAAACTCTTGTGTTCTCCGAAGCAGCAGCCACTGGCCACTCCCCTCAGTCCAGGAGCAACAGCAATCTTTTATTCTCTACCAAGCTTTTAAGTTAAGAGCCCCTTTTTGTTAACACACCTAAACCTAAAGACTCCGTAAGAATAAATGCAAGTTTTTCATTAGAGAGGTGCATGGAGTCTGCACATAACAAAAGGAGGAGAGAAGAGTAGAAGAAAGGAAAGCAAGCAGGTCCCAAGCAGGTCCAAACCCACACCAGGGACCTCGATTCCTCTCACCACGAACCTTAAGGACAACAATAATTATCCTCACTTCACTCTTGCGAGAAAGTCGATCTCACTCTCACACAGTCCCTTACATTTTCTTTCTCCTTTCCTAATGGTCTCAGAGACTTTGATCTTTAGTCAGCCATCCTTGCTGCAAGTCTCTTTAAATCATAATTAGATAATCTTCCAGATTGTGAGGGAACTCTTTGTCAGAGGAATTCCTGAGGATTTAGCCCAATTTGATGAAATTGAAATTTGCCGAATTAACAAAGGACTAAAGATACGATTCTTTGTTCAAGTAGAAACCCTGTTTTACCAGCAACTATTTTTAAGGAACCCTGTAACAAAATACATATGCTTCTACATTCATGTTCCTGTATTTTATTCTCTGTCAAATAAGACACCGAATTTATTAATACTATGATCTCTGTGTCTCATTGGGAATGTGGACCTCACCCTGCATGCTTGCAGGCTCAGCCTAAGAGATCCAACACATGTAGGCACCGGTTGAACTAGTTTCACAAAATCAGTTTCAGTTTTGCATTCCAATAGTGTATGTGGCTCTTATACACATACAAAAGTCCTACACTTAAGAACAGGCGATAAGGATATATTGATGATTATTGGAAGCTAATCTATAGGCTGTTGGGGCCCCATTACTGCTCTTCACAAGGCAGTTTAAGCCATACATTGTAATCAATCCACATTTTTTTGTGCAAGTACATTGCAGAAATGTGTTTTCAAGGAAAAATGGTAGTGAGTCCTATATCTGTAACAGAGAGGTCTATTCATCCATGGTATTCTATTTTCAACAGCTGCTTCATACCCATGTATTCTGAAAGACACCGTGGTGCTGCTTCAAAATCTCTAGGATTAAAGCTGTGATCTAAAAGTTTATTCAAGTCATGTTGAAACACAGCAGGCCGTGAGGCTGAACACAGCCTGAAAACTAGTCTAATGTAGATTTAAAAGTTATTTTAGGAATCTAGCATATATGGCCAACATCTAAGGTCAAAGTGGGTAGACCTCAAAGTTATTTCAACTCCTCTCACTGTACTGCATCTAGCAGCTCTCACGTCAAGTAGGATTTTTGGAAATGCAGATTGTTAGTCTACTGGTAAATAATTTGTTTCCTGACAGATCTTGGATGGCATACATGCTGCCAGAACTGGGATATACTTACTACCCTCTTCAAACTTTGCTCGTACCATCAATACATACTTCGTTTTTGAAATGTTTCAAACTGTGATAATATCCTTATTTTACAAATAGGATTGCTAAATATCCACCTTTGAAAATAAGGACAGCTTGCCTAATGGGCATACCTCCAAAGATCACCAGTTTTCAGAGACACTTAAATTCAAAAATACATATTGTCAATCCCAAATGTTGTGGTTCAATATCAACACTTTTGAATAGATGAAAACTCCAGAAAATGAAGAATAAAACATTTGTCAGACTGAACTTCCATGCCAGCGAATGCTACAGTTATCAGCAAATCTCTAATTCTCAAGTTGTTAAAAAAACAACATGTGCTTAGTCTGAAAACAATTTATTCAGAATATGATAAAAAACCCCAATGTCTGGCCCAAAACTGGAGACAAGCAGAAAGTCTTGGGGTTTTAAGACACTTGAGAACTGACTGACCCTCCTTCTTTTTCTCTGCATCCATATTATTATAACACTTGAAAAAATGAAGCTACGAACAGTAACATTACAATAAAAGTTTTATATAAAATTTGTACATTTTTTCGCTCCTGGAATTCAGAGACCACAGGAGAACATCTGTGTTTGGTGTGTGATTACATCAGCTGTAACTCCAAAACTCCTGGGACTTACTCCCAGGTGAGTAGTGTCTACTGTAATTTCTAAAACATGGACACAATATTGTCAAAGCTGCTCTATCTAGGCTTTCTAGTTAGCATCCAACTCAAAAGCTAGACTTGTCAAGTATACCTACAAATGCCTCTCAAAATCTGGGTTGCTTTGATAAAGTGAAGAGTGAAAAAATAAATAAATAAAAAATATGAAAAACACTTCCATTTGTTAAAATGCTAATTTCCAGCAGTCCAATAATAATTTCTAACCTGGGTACTGGAGAGAGAAGACTTAAGTTTCTTATAACTTCAAAACCCCCCAAGAGGATTTCAAAATCATTTCAGCCGGATATCTAGCTGGCAAAGAACAGGAGTCCCTGTCATCCAGATGCAACACAAACTGTTACTTAGGACTGTGCATATCAATATCTGACAGCTGAGCACCCCCAAAGCACTCATGGTTAAAATGTGGAACCGAAACTGAAAGGAGATCCAGCTATAAGGATAGTCTAATGCAAAAATCCAGAGTGCTATGTTTCAGCCACTGCCTGTGGCCTTGTTTATTTTAACTTCACCTTATTTTTTAAATGAAGTGTCATAAACCGCATACAATTCTCAAGACCATTCTGAACTGGAAGATTACATCACAGTCACAAACAATTCATCCAAACAGACAAAGGTGTCTTCAGGCCAATAAAACAATTCTTTTTATCTGCAAAATTTAGTTGTGAGTATAACAATATTGCCTAGGGACAGATCCTTGTCCTTGGCGAATTCTTAGTCATCACCACTGAAGGCATGCACGCACACAATACAACCAACAGCCAAGCCTTACCCAAAATACAAGCAGCAGCAGACAAGAGCATTTTCAAGAACGGAAAATGAATAGCTAAATATTTCTACACTACTGACAACTTCAAGGCCTTTCCAGTCCAACCACCAGCAACCAAATCTCTGAGTTTCTTTTAGTGCTGTATTCACCCATCTTCTTGACAAAGTGCTAGGTGCATTTGTCTCTGAAGGAGATGGCTCTTTGTGCAATATGGTTTGCAAAACACCTGCATTTCCAGAAAGCACAGATTCATACATTCCAGGGGATGAAGCATCCCAACATCCAGAAAAGCATGTTCTGCAAGCCTGCTGAAATAAAGAAACAGAATTGAAAAGAAATATCAACAACTGGTTTACACTGCTGTCCTACTTGAAATTGTCCAGAAAAAGATTCTTTAGAAAAAGTAACAAAAAAAAAGCCCAGTAACACAAGCTACTCACAAAAAAAAACCAAAACAAAAACATTTCTTCCTAATATGAGTTGTTGTACACACATGAATTCATACATTTTTATAATTTACTATCCTATTTAAATACCATAGTTCATGTTCTCCAGCCACATTAATATTTTTTTCCTTATTTTATTTTACCAAAGCCTAACTTCACACCTACCAGCATTGATTTCTACGCCTTAACTATATGGCCCCAATAGTAAGCTTTTCCACTTCTAACCAATTTTAACAGAATATACTCTATTACATCAATATTATCTCCTGATGTTTTGGTTCCTCAACACATAATGCTCTTCCACTTAAGTAACCTACGTGGTATAATCTGCATGGTGATTATTTTCACAGCATATTTCAAGGTGTTATTCAGGTCAACAAATCACAATGAAAGGAGATAATAAAAACAGTCTACTGGACTGTACAAACACTTCTTCACCAACACCACAGTATTTTCAAATTAAATAAATAGTAGGTTCATGCTGCTGCATGTTAAGATGGAGGACTCTAAGGATCATCTACACTAACAGCAACTCTGATTTCCTTCTTCAGGCCAGATCTGGAAGCACAGTGGCTCCTTCTGGCACTGGGAAACATGCTGTGGGTAGCTAAATTCCACACAGGTTATTTCATACTGGGTATCCAACCTTCCAAAAAAGAAAGAAAAAAGATAAGACTGCTTATACACATAAATCATACACATCTTTCAGTCTGACACCTCAAATCTTTCAAATAGCTAGGAAGACATTGCATTTTTGATCAGGTAGTCTACTGGTTTTGCCCATGCTGCCTCCAAATTAGGACACGTGCCAAAGTTGGATCCATTGAGAGGCAGCCACTCTTGGCAGCAACGACTTCTCTACTCAAATCAATGACTGCAATCACATTTAGCACATCACTGAAGCACTCACACAAGCAGACACTGGTCTCAGCAGAGACCTCCAGTCACTGGTGTTTATCATCAGGTGAGGCAGGTGTTTGCCCAAAATGTCCTCTGCCATCACACTTTATTCCCTGTGATTTGACTAAAAGGAACAGGAGAGCAGATCTGAGCTGTGCACTCACACAGCCAAGAAAAAACAGAAAGTCTCAGCTGGGAGGTGGCAAAGGCAGCTTTGCCTTCCAACTGAGTCTGGGACCTCTCTCCTCCTCATCCTCTCCTTGGCTGCAGGGAAGCAGCAAGCAGCACTGCTCTCAGCTGAGAGAAGGCAAAGGTTTCCTTTGCTGCCCAGTAAAAGGGCAGGAAACCAAGAAGTCACACAGTCTGCCTTTGATTACATCAGGGCAGCATCAGGTACAGGACTGACAGGTAGCTCCTGCCCACAGCTGCGATTCACCATTCTGTCCATGCTGCACATTAAAACTGATGTCAGTCTTTGGGCTGGGATTTCAAACCACACGCCAGCAGCTCACAGCTTTAGCTCAGAGGTGTAACAGTAGCTAAGGTAAGCAAGCTGGGGCTCAAGCTGAGACTACAAATTTAGTCAAAACACAGCTTAGACTCCCCCCACTGCCAGGGGAAAAAAGAGTGATCGTTAAACGAAATTGTTCACTCATGTTAAGAGCATAAGAAATGCCTTACCAGGTCCGGCCCATGGTGCACCTTGCCCAGTGGCAGTAGGACACCCAATACTCAAGACTACCTACAGCCTATTACTCTTGTGCTCCCCTAGCACCTACAAGAACTGGATTATGGATGCTAAAAGGCATATCCTTGTGTATCCCCTATCTGCTTATGGACCAGTCATCCATCATGGTTTGTCCATCCTTTTTTGGATCTGCTTATAGTGTGTATGCCTCTACAACCTCCAGAAGTCCACTACACACTATAAAAAAAAAATACTTTATCTGTTTCAAATCCATTTAAATCCATTTCCTAGCTCTTCTGTGGTGAGATGTAATGAATAACAGTTCATCTCTTGCCTTCACCAATTTTATAAGCCTCAGTCATACCCTATCACAGATGTCTCTGCTCCAAACTAAAGAGCCGCAACCTTTTATGTCTCCTTGATGAGGCAACTGCTCCATTCCCTTGGTCATTTTGACAAGATACAAGAGCAGCAATTAAATCCCTTGTGTCTGTCTTGAAATGTGGAAGCCAGGACAGCACATTGCCTGTATCTGCTGTTAGTATTCAGCTGTAACCAACTCTAATATTCAGCACAGTTATAGGGAGGAGGGGAAGAATACTTGAAAATAGGATCGTTATTCATGCCAGCACAGCATTAAGCGAGTCCCTGATACGGTTCTGAACCATTTGTTTTAAATGGGCCCAAACTACACCTAATCCTCATTGTTGAAAAAATATGCGTCAAACCCTGTGCATTTATACCCTAACAGGGTATAATTTTTCTATATTTGCAGAAAAGTGCTTTTGTATACTTCAGAAGCTTCACAAAAGACATGATTCCCATTTCAAAATGCAATCATCCCCTGTTTTTCCGGCAAACTGTATCTCCAACTGTTGTCTTTTATACAGTTGATCAAACAAAATCCAAACAATTAAGAATCCTATAATCAATGTATCTCTACTGACTGAAATAATATAACTACAGCTATCTATATAAAATGGCTGTAAGAAAAGCCTTGCTTGATCCAGACTGGAATAAAAGAATCCTCTAAAAGTAACGCTTTGCCATCTGATGAATTATCAGAACTGCTTTATTGTTGTTACTAAGCCTGAAAGACAGGAAAAGACAGCCTTGAGTCCTAGAGTATTAGTTGCATGCATCCAAAACAAACAAACAAAAGTTACCAAACCAACATTTCCCCTACTCCATTTCACTCCCCTACCCCCATACACCAAACACACACAAATTAAGCCAACCTTTTATTTTCTTGAACGAGTTACACTCTCAGCCTTTGGCACAAAAATCAGGACTCTTATCTCCCTTCCTTGCTGAACCAGGAAAGAACATCACTTTTTTTAATAGCTATTATGTGTGTGATTTCTTAAATAATGAATTCACCTTCCCTGTTGTGGGCACTGATCTTATGTCGGTTTTAAACTGGACTAAAAAGTCTGGCTACAAAAAAATATTAGAGCAATTGCAACCCTGATCTATTACAGAGAGGAAAAGGGAATCAGAGCTAAATGCTACTGGATGGCACGACATGCAGCACCAGTATGGTGGAGGTGAATAGAGAATATGCAGCTTGGAGACAGAGTAGGAAGGAAAAAGGGCAGAGGCTCACAGCTGCCTTTGCAGCTTGCCTGTTATCTGGACACCTATCTGGAATAGCAATATTTATTCATTTCAATGTAGAATTCTCTATTCTCTTTCCTATGTAGGTCTAGTAAAACAAAACAAAACACCAAACAAAACCAAACAAAACCAGTTTTAACGTTACAATGACTTCTAGTTACATCCTTTTTTAAAAAAACATGAGTGTCAGTGAGTTACACCAACAGTTTTATGCAGCTGTCAGAGCTGAACTCCACAATCATGTATATTGGGTTGCCTGCTAACTGTTCAAGGTTTACTCTTTTGTCAGCTCACAAAGCATGTTTTCTCTCCTTCTGCAGAAAGCAAGTTTGAGTGTTTAATACCCTACAAGCTATTTTCCATGTTCTCCTGAATAATATGTGTAAGACCACAACCATATTAGAGAAGCCTTTATCCCATTATCAAGAAAAACTCATAAATATTCATTCACTTCTGAAATCACTTTCCGGTGAGGAGTAGCATTACTCCAGGTGAGGATTAGCATAGTAAAGCTATTTACTTACAAAATAAAATAGTTATCATTAGTTTTCACACCTGATTGTAGTAAACAGATCCTACTCCATTAACATTTTTTTACATCTGGGAGTAAAAGTAGAAGAGCACTGAACTTTCCTTCCTTCCTCCCTGCCAAATCTCTCCCTTTACAGTGTGAGGTGTGCCTGACCTACATATAAATTTTATTCAAAGGATAGAAACTAAAAGTCTTTGTGTGGCCCAGGTGGAGATGCGGGGGAGAATGTCAAACAGGAAAGCTTGTTTGGCCACTCACTTGGAAAAAATGCACAGCCACTTGAATTCCTATCAGTCAGAAATGGCCTGTGGGTATGTTGCTTCATTTTGAATCTTTTATTTTCTTTGTTAGTTTTCAGTGTCCTTTTCCCTTTCAGATATTCTGCTTAAAACAAACAAAAAAACCCCTTCAGAGTGATAGAGATCCCTCCAGACACACAGATATTTGACATATGTGACAGAGGCACAGCCTTGAAAATGGACCAGAATGAATGAATCAGTCTGTAGTCAACAACACAAAAACCCCAAACCCTCGTATCTGAGCTGAATTCTAAAAGCCAGCATTAGAGAAAACAATGTTAACCGTCCTGTAATGAAATAAACCAAACCTTCCCTAAAACCCTACCCAAAAGAGGGGTAAATTTAAACAACATAGTCATGGAAGAACTGAATTAGATCACATTTGTTTCTTTGCTAAACCACTGATTCATTCAGTGCTGTCTTTTTATTTGACTTATTTTGTGAACCGGTTGAATCCTCAGAATTTGAAGATCTCACTTAATTCTAAAATATCAGCTAAATCAGGATGCTTTATTTCCTAAATGGATGAAAGTTCAATTATTTGTGCCTCTCTTCAAGTAACTGTTCATTCAATTTTTGGAGAATCTACATTTGTACTTTTGCCAGTAGATTTCAACCATACCTTATCAACAGACTAGCAAACACAGAAGTTTACAATTTCACACACCCCATTTGCACAGCACCATAGTTACTGCATTTTTGGTTTGATATAAACCCTAGCAGAAGGTTAATGTAGGATGGACTCCCAAAAAGTGAGGCTTAAAAACAGATTTGAAGTAGGAGGAGCTGTTGATCACATATGCCTGTTGTTAACAGATTTTATTCTTTTAAGCAGTGGCAGAGGGTAAGAAAAGAATGAATGTGTTGAAAACTATCGTGAGGAAACTTAGAAACAGGATATTCTCTCTCTGTGTCTTTAATTTCCAATCATGGTGTTACAAACATTAAGAATGTGGAATATAGCTTCCTTGCTTCACAAATATAGGCATGTGGAAAAAACCAAGCAAATGTAATTTACACTAATATATAAATATCCTAATGTCTAATTTCTTCTTTCAGCTAAAAGAGGGAAGCAAGTATATAAAATATCCAGAGCTGGAAGGGGCCGACAGGGATTGAGTCCAACTCCTGGCTACACACAGGGCAATTTAAAAGGTAAAGCATATATTTAAAAGCATTGTCCAAACACTTCTTGAACACTGACAGACATGGGGCCTTGATCACTTCCCTGGGGCGCTTGTTCCAGTGCTTGACCACTCTCTCAGTGAAGAGCTTTTTCCTAATATCTGTTCTGAACTTCCCCTGATGCAGCTTTAAGCTGTTCCCTTGCATGCTATCACCAGACGCCGCAGAGAAGAGGGGAGCACTTCCCTCTCCACTCCCCCCATGAGTAAGTTGTAGGCAGCAACCAGGTCACCACTCAGTTTCCTCTTCACTACACTGAGCAAACCTAGTCTCTTCAGCTGCTCATCATCGGTCATGCCCTCTACTCCTTTCACTATCTTTCTTGCCCTCCTTTGGACACATTCTAATATTTTTATATCTCCTTCATATTGTGGAGCCCAAAACTGTACACAGTACTCGAGATGAGGCTGCACCAATGCTCAGTATAGTGGGACACTCACTTCTTCTGACCACTTAGCTATACTGTGCCTAATGTACCCCAGGGTAGGGTTGGCTCTTTTGGTCACCAGGGCACACTGTTGACTCATATTGAGCTTACCATCAACCAAAACCCCCAGATACCTTTCTGGAGAGCTGCATTCCAGCCTCTTGTCCCTCAACCTATACGCACATCCAGGATGACACCACCCCAGGTGGAGAATCTGGCATTTGTTCTTGTTAAATTTCATGTGCTTGGCAATTGCCCAATGCTCCAATCTACCAAAATCTCTCTGTAAGGCCTCTCTACCCCTGAGGGAATCAACAGCTCATAATGAGTGTTGTTGTCAAGCTTAGTGTGCACTCAACTCCTATGTCCAGGTCATTGATAAAAACACTGAAGAGAACTGACCCTAAAATTGAGCCCTGGGGAACACCACTAGTGACTGGCCAGATGTTACCCATTTACTAAAATGCTTTAAGCCCGACCTTTCAGCCAATTGTTCATCCATCATATTGTATACATGTCTAGCTATATACTTGCCCAGAAGGATACTGGGAGAGACAGTGTAAAGAGCTTTCTTAAAATAAAAAAATCAAATAAAAACACCCCAACCATATCTACTACCTTCCCCTTTGTCCACTCGGTGGGTAACCTTTTCATAAGAAGATATCAAGTTAGTTATATATGACATTCCTTTCATGAACCCATGTTGGCTTTGACCGATGACTGCATGGTCTTTCAAGTGCTTTTACAGTAAGTCCCAGAACAATAATTTCCATAATTTACCAGGCATAAAAGTGATACTGACAGGCCTATAATTACCAGCATCTTCTTTCTTGCCCTTCTGACAATTACAATAATTTGCCAGCATCCAGTGACTGGGACCTCTTCAGATTCCCAATGCTGTTGATAAGTAACTGAGAGAGATCTTGCAATAATATTGGCCAAATCTTTCAGTACCCTGGCATGAATTCCATTGAGGCCCATAGACTTATGTGCATTCAGTTGCAGCAGCAAACCCCAGACAAGTTCAAAGTCAACTGGAAGCTTATCACAGCCCCAGCTGCTGTCCTCTGACCCAGGGTTCCAAGAGGCAGAGGAGCCATCATGGGTATTAAAGACAGAGGAAA
Organism: Aviceda cuculoides; assembly: GCA_035590195.1. NCBI lineage: Eukaryota > Metazoa > Chordata > Aves > Accipitriformes > Accipitridae > Aviceda > Aviceda cuculoides. The sequence continues at coordinate 11,509,124 of JAVJGG010000031.1, forward strand.
TGAAGGCAGTAAATATCTCTGCTTTATCTTCCTTTCTATTTGCGAGGTGACCAACCTCATCAAGTAACAGACCAATGTTCTCTTTAGTCTTCTTTTTGCTATTAACATGATTCAAGTCTTCTTTGCGATCCACCATAGTACTGGCCAGCTTCAACTCCAATTGAGCTTTAGACAGCTAGACGAATTTTTTCCCTACAGCGGCAAACTGCATCTCTGTAATCCTCTTGCGTAACCTCACCTTACTTCCAAAGTCCATACTCTTTGACACACTGGAATTAACTGCTCCCGGGGTCTTCAATATTGACCAGTATTTATGGACCCCAATTCCCTCAAAAGCAGATTCCCCAGGAGACCTTACTAACTAGCTCCTTGAGCACCCTAAAGTCTGCTCTCCCCAAATCCAAGGTATTAGCTCTGCTAACTTTTTTTTTCATATCACCAAAGATTTTAAACTCAACCACTTCATGATCACTGTGGCCAAGACAGCCACCAATCACCACTTCAACCACAAGACCGTCTCAGACCAACAACAGATCCAGGAGGACACCTTTCTTACTTGGCTCCCTTAGTACCTATATCAAAAAGTTACCTTCAAAGTGTTTCAGGATTTTCCCGGACCTATTGGTGTCTGCTGTATAATAGCCCCAGTTAATATCTGGGAAGTTGAAATCACCCATAAGGACAAGGGCAACTGGTCCAGTGCTTTCCCTTAATTCCTTATAGATTAATACATTGGTGTCACCATGTTGGCTGAGCAATCTGCAATAGACTCCCACAACACTACCTGTTTCATCAGTTTTTCCACTAGTCCTTACCCAGAGACTCTTGACCACATCATCCCTAACTACAAGCGCTGTGGAGTCTAACTCCTCCTTTACATATAGCATTACGCCTTTGCCTTGCCTGTCCTGCCTCTCTCTCCTGAGGAGCCTATAACCCATACATCACAGCACTCCAGTCACTGGACTCTTCCCACCAAGTCCCACTTATGACAGGGATGTTGTAGCTCTGGGACTGAGCCAAAGCTACTAGCTTCTCTTGTTTATTTGTCATACTGCATGCATTTGTGTACAAACATTTCAGACGTGCTCCAGTGGACTCAGTACATCACGGTGCAGCATGAAAGCCCTCATTAGCCCACCATCCCTCAGGAGCCAGGCATTGATAAGCTGGGTCTGTCTTTCTTTCAGTGTCATTCCTTACAATTGGGAGGATCGAGGAAAATACTAACTGCTCACCTGATGACTTTTCCAGTCTCCCTAAGGCCCTAAAGCCTCTTTTGATCAACCTTGGACTTCTCGTTGCAACTTCATTGGTACCCACGTGAAAAAGCATATATTAGGCTAGAAAGCCTCATGGTAACATCTTTAACCCAAGCCCCAGGGAGACAGCCAACTTCCCTAAAAGGCAGATCTGGTCAGCAGACCAGGACCACCGTTCCTCTCAGAAGGTAGTTACCTATAATAACTACTTGCTGTTTTTTTATCATGAAGGTGGTCACCATGTGGAGGATAGGCTGACCTGACCTTGGTGACTCCGCAAGCATGGATGGATCATCTTCAACTTCACCATGTCCCTACCTGTCCAACCACAGGGCCTCATATCCTGTTGTGTAAGGGCACCTGGGAAGACAAGGTAGACAAGGAGGAGCTCCTCCCACCGCCCCAAGCAGAGACCTATTTCTATTCACCTCTGGCCCTCAAGTCACTGCCTTCTGCCTGGCAGGAGAAGGCACGAGATCCCCCTTGTCATAGGTTATGCCTAGTTAACATTTCTGTTCCAGAGAGTACAATATGGTTCCACCAGTCAACTGCCTCCTTGGACTCCTGGATGCTCCTCAACCTGTCCACTTCATCCCAAAACTCAGCTACCAAGTGGAGCAGCTTTTCTACCTGGGCATACCTCCCATGGATGTTCTCGCTGCTGCCCTCAGGCACCAGTAGAAACCTCAGGCACACGCTGCAGCCGGACAGCTAGAGAGCTCCATGTTCCCCTGTGAGCTCTGTCTGGGTAGCATCAGTCTCAGTGGGTACTGACACCAGAGGGGACACAGAGGACGAGGCTGTGAGGTGGTCACCCATTGCTTGAGATCCCTGCAGAGGGATTATGACCAGGGGTGGGTGGTCTGGCTGGTGAAGCCGCAGTCCCCCAGTGTCTCCCAGCAGCTGTCCGTCCCTGCTGCCGCCTGGCCCTGTCCCCACACACAGGCCGAGGGCATTGGGCATCCCGGAACCCCCTCAGGCACCCCCCAAGCCTCACACTCCTCTCAGCACAGGCAACTGGTCCTCCTGCCGCTGCTTCCAGTGCCATATTCCCGCGGGGTTTGAAGGGGCCACTGTGCTGCCCGCGCTCCCCACACAGAGCCCCGGGGTGCCAGGGGCCTCACACTGCCCCAGCACACAGCAACCTCTGCCTCCGGTGCTGCCGTCGGCTTCCCGCGGCTTGACCTGGCCATGTATTGAAAGCGGATTAGAAAGTCCTGCAAGTGACTGAAACATAACGGGGCAAGGATGCTGTTGCTTAATCGAGTGTTAACTCAGCTGTACTAATTTGCTTAGAATTAAGAAGTGCCCAATAACCAGAATTTATGTGGACTGACTCCTCCTCCACAAGGCCCGCAGTGGGGAGCGGGCAGGGGTAGCAGCGCTGAGCACCCAGAGCTGCTCCTCGTACCAGCCAGAGGCCTCAAAGCGGGGAAAAGGTTTCTTCTAGGCTAAACCTCTGCCTCTGTCATGACTGTATCGCAGTGACTAGAGAGTCTTGAAAATCTACGCAGGCAAACAAGAAAGGAGAAGACTGACAATCAAGGCCATCACACAGGCAGCTGATTTGCCTAAAATCTGAGCCAAAAGGACTATCCAACTGCAAAAGTAATAATATCTATTGTTTTTTAACACAAAGTGATAGCTGCAGAGACACTTGTTCTCTTCGTCCCTTGGAAGTTACCTACCAGATGTACTGAGGGTTTGCAAGTGTCATGGCTATGTGTACGCAAATCCAGTTAATGAAGTAAACCCCAAGCCTATTTTGAGGGTACACACACCACAATTTAAGATATGAAAAACCTGACTCAAAACCACTTCTGTTTTGAAAGTGTTTCAGAACATGAAATTCAATTATTAACTAATATCTAGAAAAGTATTAAAAATATAAACCTAGTAACTTACACTAACTGTTCAAGTTAAGGTTTTTTAATCTATGAACATAAGTAACACTGAGTGACTAGAAAGCTTCAAATCAGATTACCACAGCAGCCATTTGAAACCTCTCCCACGTAGGGACATACACATTGAATGAGTAAAAAAGCATTTACCTCAAAGTGAAAAAACATCAGTGCATGCTGTATCTGGCCCTTTGAAAAATCCAGTTATATATACTTTTTTAAAAAAACCAAAACAGATCTCCTCTGCTCCTCACCCTCCAAAATCACACACAAAAGGAAAAAAAAGTGAGGAACAACAACCACTCTTCACATAACGCAATCGTGCATCCTCAGTCAAGAACTAGTGCCTCTAAATTAAAAACCTTCTCAGTGAGAGGAACCGTCAAGGATGTTTAACACCCCTTGCCCCACATCTTGCAATCTTTTCCCTGCAGCAGCATGCCCCGTTCCAGCCAGGCTATACCTTGGGACGACCGCACTTTGCTGACACCATCAGAGAAAAGTCTGTGTTTTGAACCCTCCATCAGCCGGCGGAGAACAGCCCCGCAATGGCCAGGCTGCCAGGCCAAGGTAAGCGCAGGCACCTCAGCGGGGTAAAGGCACCCTGAGGTTGGGAACGGTGTGCACGTAAACATCTATGGACAGGATGAGGTCAGGTGCAAGCCTCAACTCAAGCGGAGGGAGCAGGGTACACAAACGGGCGTACGTCCAAGTCAAAATCTCAGCCCCAAAAAAGAGAAGCAGGGTGACCGCCTCCCGGGGCGGCGGGGGCACCCCCCGGGCCCGCACGCAGACTCGCCGTCCCTTATGTGCTCAGGGTCACAGTCGCGGAGTCACTCCAGCTCAGACACACATTTTGTCAAGTGACAGTTTGCAGGCATACAGCTTTTCGTAGCAAACGATTGTGCTTGGAAAAGCAAACACCCCAACTGGCCAGCAGTCAGGTAATTAATATTTGGAATAAATATTGGAAGTTTTATCAAGGTGTCTCAGGCAAATACCATGAGCTGCGTTCAGACATGTTGCTGGATAATTCAAGGTGCTGACGGGTGAGGCTGGATGTGGCCCTGACAAGTTTAAAAACTCCTGTCTGGCTTTCGCACCCTGCCCATGTGTTTTCTTTTTCCACCAAAAAAACAGCAAGAGCCTGTTCAGCCTCTGCTACTGGTTTCAGTCCCCAGGGAAAGCAAGACCAAGACTGGCAGGTGGGTCTGAAGCTGTAGTATCTTAAAAAACCACTCATCTCGGCTCAAACCCTTGGGCATAGAGCTGCCCGCCTTGGCCCGCTAACCCCAAGGACACCGAGTCCTCTGGGATGCATGGCATGGCGGCCGGCCCTCTCCCGCCGAGCCCCGCTTCCCAGCGGTTGCCATAGCAGTGAAAAGCAAACCTAGCAACAGGCGCACAAGCCTCCCAAGTACACAACTCCAAACCACATTTTTAAAATAAATTAAATTATCCAGCCCTGCCTGCTGTCCAGGAAAAAAAAAACCAACACAACAAAATCAACAACAACAACAAAAAAATCAAACAAAACCCCCAACGCTAGAATGTGTTTCAAGAAGCTGTTAAGATAGTGCTGTTTTTGTTTAGACACACAAGAGCAGGGATTTAATTACTGTTAAAATTAAAAGATAACTGCTGTACCATGACAAAATTAAAGTTCTTTGCAGTAAGATTTGCCTTTTGATATGCCTTTTGTAAAAAACTATTCTTCTGGCAGTTATTAACTATATAAGTAGTTATGTTAGGCAATGGAAAACAAAAGAGTTAAGCTTTTATTTTAAACTGGCTTTGTCTTGTAGCCCTGGTTGCCTTTTCTGTGAAAAAATGTGGTTGTATAGCGGTTTGTTAGTTTCTGTTAGTATCGCAAGCAGAGATTATTTGTGCCTGTTAAAAATTAATCCCACTACAGCTCAGGATCCTTACCTTCCATTTTCATGTGCTTATCAACATGATTATTCAATACCCATCTTAAACGTCTGCAGTGTCTTCAGAGGCGTATTAACTTTGCTTCCAAAATTACTTATCTACCTCTTCAGCTTCAAAACCTTGCATACTAATATTTTATCTCTGTGACACGTAGTTGAAGAAAGAGCCTACAGAGGAATGCTAAGAAAGAGCCTACAGAGGAATGCTAAGAGCATAAAGCATTGGATTTCTGCAAATTTCACACAGTTAAGTATATTCTAAGTAATGTGAATACAGCCTTTTCATAAAAAGGGTATAAAGCTCTGTAGGCCAAATGGACATCAAGGAGGCTTGAAGAAATAGAAGAATGTTCCACTGTTGCCTTCTCTTCACTGAAGGGTTTTTCCTTGTCTCAGATTATTTTTTTCTGAACAAAATGTACTTACAGAAGGAACCCTTTGGGTAATCATTCTTTTCCTCTGAAATCACAGCCTCTAAATTCTGTGAAGATCACTGGAGGGATAATTCCAACAGAAGTGCCCCACCAGGTTTTGCAAGTCACCTCTTCAGTTAAATTCAGACAGGATTAAGTGGTTCCACTCACTGCCCTGTGAAATTTTGATGGGATTGATTTGATTTGTTTACCTATTATGAGAAATCACCTAGATAAATAAAACACTTCTCATCCAGGAGTCAGGAGAAAATCCAGGATGTTCTACCGAGGCCCTAAGGAAAGCAGTCTAACATTCACCCCTGCTAAATTTACACACATATATCAACTCAGGGAGAAGGGGTGGGCAGGAGGGGACAAACTTCCTAAGTGCTGGTCTTTGGCTAAGGAGCAACACTCCTTAGACAAGAGGGCAAAAATAGGGTGGAGTATAATATCTTTGTGCAAACACAAAATAAAATGCAATTATGTGTTTTAGAGGTTTATCATTAAAGTGAACTCATATCAAAACATTAATTCTCTCTCCTGTAAGCCATCAAAACACAACCGTGAACCTCCCCACAACTCCAAACCAGCACGCTCAAAGGCTGATGTCTGATTAGAAGCTTTTTGAAGGTTGTTGTTTTATTCGGTAGCTCCCCTGATGAATGCTGACTGTTCACATTCCTGTTGATATATCTGGAATCACAGCTCATTAAATTGTTTCCATCTGCAATTGGTCTTTTCGGGGAAGGTGCCTGTGAATTAGAAACTCTTTCCCCCCCACTTACTGCAGATAAATATCAGAATCAAGATAGTAACACTCATGGTAAGTCAAGTACACACAGAAATTACACCATCTGGCACAATTAGTCGGCCTGAGGGCTGGTTAATGAACTGTAATATACACAATCGAGCATGCATGCTGCAGTTGCAATTCTTTATGATACCAGTGGACGTGTAAATTTAGCAGGGGACATAAGAAGTCTGTCCAGTATATACTTTTTTTTTTATGCATAAGCATTAGAACTGAAATCTTTTTCTCCAAGATGTTTCTGTATGTCTCTTGCTGTTTCTGTAACAGCAAACAAGTGAAGAATTTTGGTTTTATATACAGTAAAAGCAGCAGAAAACATCTAGTTCAGACTGTGATTTTGATAGCTTACAGCATTACACAAACACACAGAAAATAATTTTGGGGATTCCACCATTGAACTGCGATTTAAACATTGCTGTGCATCAAGAATGACAAATGCCACCATCCTCTTCACCTCATTCTTCTCCACACACTAATTAGCAGCGCCTGAGGAATCAGCTCTAATATGGTCATCTACCAAGAGAAGACGGCAGCTGTTAACTCCCCTCCACAGATACCATTACAGGCCTCCTATCATCCAATTGCCACTGGGAAAATTATCATCTTAAATGTGTCACTTCTTAGCTGCTCCTGCTAGCTCTGCTGTGGCAACATTTCTGTTTAAATCCCACTCGTTTTTTCAGGGCTTCAGTACTCATTTACACAGAAAACAGTACTGTATGTGCCATCGAGAGGTCCTGAGTCTTCACCAAAAATAAAACAAGAGTTAAAAAAACCCACAGGGGTTTTATCAGATTAACTGTCCTACATGATAGGACTAAGTTAACTTTTATTCATTCCCATAGCCTCTGACACATAGCGTATGTACATCTATAGGTAAACATACATGTATGTTAGAAAATCATATTTATTAAACTTAACTAGATATCTATGCCTTGTCCTAGGCACAGGATTTGAAAATACAGCTTGCTTATCTCAAGTAGTATACTTCCTCAAAAGGGATCCAAATATTATGCAACTATATCTGGGCATAATTGAACGCCTGCTCTCCTGCCCTTAAAGTGTAGTTATCTGAATATAAGGCCAAAAAGGCTATCAAAGTTTCGTTTATTATTTCAATACAGTCTTTCACTCCTGAACTAGCGGCAGGGATGCCCATCTCTCTTGTAAACATACTGCTGATGAAAGGCATGGTGTGACACAACACTGAGGCTTTACAAACGCAGGTGTACCTGATTGCCTGCTCTCCTGTGAACTGCCAAATAGTCAACAACTTGGTGGCCAACATTTAAAAAAAAAAAAAGAGTATTCTCCTCATGCCTTATTCTCCTCATGCCTTGTCTTGTGCTTTGTCCACTCTACTCTGTTGTTTTCCTCAAAAGGAAGACTTTTCTTCTATCAGCATTATGTAGCAAATGGAAGAGCTGTGGAAAAAAGGCTGAAAGTCAAAGCAAAACAGAGAAGATCTATGAAAATTTAGGCTGGCAGGTCTAGAGGGCTGTGTCAGCACATTTCACCTACTGGTACAGGTCAACACTTGTGCACATATAAGTTGACATGATACATAAAAAATTCTGCAGAGTAGCTATAAGCTAGATATCTCCCCCACTTCTGCCCCTTTTCACAGCACTATGTCCTATAAACCTCATTGTTATTTAACATAGTTTTCTCAACAGCCCTTAAGTGAAACTTGCCTGCTTGAGAGGATTCTTTGGTTGGTTTTTAACCTCCCTTCGGTAGATACTGAACTCCTCTATTTGGAAGCCTTGAAGGGCAACGACACATCATCATAATTAAAAGTTTAGATTTATCTTCTGAAGAAGCAACAACGATTCAGCATCAAACACTTCTTCAGCAGTCAGAACCTTTCTTCCACATGTTGAGCCCCCAGAATTTTTTTCCTTGAAGATAACATTGCTTGCCAGCACTTGTGTTTAAAGTGAAAGCGTACAGAAGCAGCTCTCTGCCCATACCATTAACCACTGCATTTATTCGCAGAAGCAGAACAGGTGATTATGCCAGGCTCCCCTCCACACATCACCACCAGGAAACTTCTTCAGCCTAAGGAGTAGAGACCACTTCCAGTCCCGTCCCCCCAGAGGCAAACTCCATCCTCTTGCAGCCACAGCAGTTCAGACTGCCTGCGTGGGGAGTGCTCCTGCCGACTTACTGTAAAACCTCACTCGGCACTTAGAGCTCTCTGAATACGTGACCAGTGCTTCTGCTGCTCTCTGTGTGCCCCCTGACAGCGCCAAGGGAAAATGAAGTCTAGTTTATAGACCAAAAGTCCTTTACCAATGCGCAGGTTATTTGCGTGGATAAATTCAGTGCAATTATTCATGTTAATACCCATAAGGCAATGCAAGAGATGAGAAGGAAGAGATTGCCATGGATAAAATTCAGGGCTAGCAGAGGAATTCTGAGGGTGGCTTAAAATTATATTTTATATGAAAAGTAGAAGCTGCTTCATTAAGTCATTCACATGTTGAAGGCGGCAGTGAGAATTCCTAAAATTTTCATTTTGTGAAAGAATCTGTACCTTCAGCCGAGATTAGAAAACTCTTTTGAAAGATTGCACAGAGATAGGATTCAGTTATTCCAGAGTTTTTTTATGATAGTACATCATTCAGAAGTTACACTCTTCATACAACTGAACATATGCTTAATTTCTTAGACTAGCTCAAATCTCAAGGATTTTATTTCAAAGTATCTGCCTTTACCATGCTCAGTTTTTTGCTTCAGCGTGCATTACTTTTGAATACAAAAAGATTGAAGAGATTTTGAAATTAAAACTTTGAAAATCTATCTGTCAAGAAAGTTTAAGTATAGCATGCAAAGGATGAAAAGCAAAGATTAAATCATTGTGAAATACAATTTTTCTAAACAGTAGTACAAGTCTTTCATCCAGCTGATTTTTGTCAGCTCCTACGCAATATTGCTGTTGACCTGGTGAAAGCCTTATTCTCTATATTGCAATTCCCTCAAGGGGCCAGGAAATTTGAAATTATTTGAGTATGGATATAAAGGATGCATGAGACAGAATACTCCTTAGTTGCCTTGCTTCTTTCATATGCAGAGTGGCACTCATGTTTGACTGAATGGCATTTACGGGGTAAGACCCGAGTCTCGGCCCCCGTCCTTGTTACCTGATAATCAGGTACATTTACAGGAAATCATGGTTACGAACTAGGATTACTGAAACACTTCAGCAGTGGGATTTGAAAAATAGATATTCAGTAAAGCTTAAAAGAAATTGATCAGTTCTATGAGAAAAGTTAATTGAATGTAGTTTTGTCTGGTATCAATGGATTTGAAATGATATAAAATTATAATGACAGACCTTAAAGTCTTCCCTGACACACTTCGTTTTGCCCCTCTGCTTTCTTCACTTCCCTTGTTCTAGTGCCAGTTCCCAAATTCCCTGCTATTCGTAATTCCACTTTTCATTAAAAGCTATGGACTAACTAAACAAAGTTTTTTCTGCTTTATGAACAGCCCATTGTATGCGCATACTGTTGTAAGATTGGCTGCATGGGGTCAGGAAAATATCTCCTGAATTTGGTATCTTATCTCAGAGTCGGTGCTGAGGAAAACCAGTTTAGGTGGAAAGGCATGCGCAGAATGATCTTTCTTCTGGTGTACTCTCTAGGCTTTGGCAAACTAGCAGTTGCTGAACTGAAGGTTGCCTTCAAATCTTGTATGTTACCACCACTAATGGATTTCTTCATAAAGTTACTCTATTCCTCCTTAATCCATTAACCATTCTAGTTTTTACAACTTCTTAGAAGGATATGTTCCACTACTTACTTATTAATTATATAAATATTCATTCACCAACAGTGCATTATAGAAGAAAACAAAATTTTTTAGCAACCTGGTTTATTTTAAAGAGGTTTAAAGAGGTCGGGATTTTTATTTCCCAAGCTCGTTGCCCATCAGAAGTACCAGATATTTAGATTCCCTGTCATTGCATTACGCCAGACCTTCCAGACTGTGTTGTTCCACACCGTAAATGCAACTGATCTGTTTGGACACCAACCCAGAAGACTGCATAAACTGTTATATGTATCTTTCAGGCTGTATAGTATCACTGAGTCAAAGGGCAAGCACCACTTATGGATGCACTAAAGTGTTAGTTATTTTTCCTGGAAGTATCCATTCAAGTCCTGACCCACAGTGACCCTGAGTAGCCCATAAAGGACAGATAGATCACAGCTCAGGATTCAGTTTCATAGATGACACATTTGATCTGATTTCTATGGATTTTTACAAAGCAAACCTTTTTCTACAGTTGCAAATAAGCACTCACAGAAGTGGCCTACTGATGCATGAGCCTCCAGTGTACAGCTGATGGGAAAATGCATCCTGCTTTCAATTACTGAGATGAGCAAAAATGAATTGGAAAAGTCAGCTTGCCATGAAACTATTTGAAGAGTGAAGATAGCTCAGCTAAACACTGAATACTACATTAGTTTTTTTCCGAAGAAATCTCCTTTATCTCCTACTTCATATATCATAATTTCTCTTCTTGCTTTCCCTTTGCTAATTATGGGACTCATGTTTGGGATATATCATCAGCAGTAATAGTGTGGTAAATCTACAGACAAAAAAAAGGGATGAAGCAGAAGGATCCTCATGTTTGAATAGGATTGCACTGGGAGAAGGGGCTTTATTTTTGTCAGAGCTATTTCCACATGACATCCTTCTCTCCCCTCCTTAAAGCTTCTGTCAAAAACATGCATCTGCAAATAAGACAGGTAATTACATTTCCAAGCTACTTGGTTCCAGACAGATTGTCCTACTTCTTATTTGTAAGAGTTTGTGAGCCACTAAGACAAAGTTAATGGATAGCTAAATTATAGGTAGCTTCATTTAGAGGGTTAATTGCTTACTGCTTGCAACTATACTTAAAAAAGCTAGAATTTGTATACCTACATTAAGACTGTAAATAACTGAAGAAAAGAACCAAAAGTGGTTTTTATCTCTCAATTTCAAGTCTTCAGACCAAACAGTACATCAAACTTTTTCACAAGAATCAGAACAAATCTCTCCTGCTGCTTGCCAGTCTTTATATGACACTGGAAATTATTAAGCCTCATCTCTGAGATAGTAAGACAGAAAGGCGCTTGGCAGCAGCTGTTAACCCACCTGCAGAGACAACTTCTGTCTCATTTCATCTCTTGAATTGCTCAAGCCACCAGACTAATGTTTACTTGTTCACAATTAAAGGCACCACATGGCCCTCTGGGACCATGTAGGAAAGGAATGTCAGAGCTTTCGGGGCCTGAAATCCAAGCTGTTCTCCCTGTTTAAATATTGGGCAGCTATTAAGACCGAGCATATCGTGGAATGCTGAAACGGCTCACCCAGGGCAGCAATGAACCCTCGCTGACAGGGTATGCACAACCACTCAATGCTAACAGCTGTTTCTGTACTGGAAGCCCTAAATTGCACGTTCACCGGTGTTCCGATTTATGATCATCTTCATAGGAAATAACCATTGAAACAGCCATGTTCAATACAAAAAGCTGTATTTTAGAAGATTAATTTGCTTGAGAAGTCAATAATGTTAAAAAATAACATATATTGAAATGTGTTAGGACAAACTGACACTCACCTCCTCTTAACTATAATGTCTTTGGAAATTACTTCTGCTAACAGTTATTTTTTTCCTTCTGGACAGCTGAAGGTGACAATAATTCTGAAAAGTAGACACATTCAGTACTGACAGCCAGCATGTTAGCATGAAGCTTTGCAATATATTCGTCTGTTGGTGTCTCTTTATGGCAATTATGACTACTGAATATCGACCATTTTTTACTGCTATCATAAGCAAGCTAACAATAGAACTATAAAAACAAACGAGCCTTTTTTACATTAATGATATTGACTACCTTGGAAAAAAACCCACCACACAGCAAAGGATTCTACCTGGATTCCAGTGAAATGAAAATAAAGTAACAAAGCTAAGAAAGTGTGCTTCAAAAGCCCACGTTATTTTGTTTATGAGAAAACATTAACTGCCAAGCATTTAATTTACTCATGACACTCCAGAAAGCCAAAACCCATTTTTCCTCTGGCTGCTCAAAGAAATTGAACTTGAGGGAGCCACCAGGAACCCTTGCTCTTATTAGGCTGTTTCAGCCCAACATAGAGGTAGGAGTTTCCAAGGCATGAAGGTCCCCCCACTTCATGATAACAAGCAGACTTAAAAACAAGATAGGTCCAAACTACCGTCTTGACGGATGAAAAGCCGCAAGACTCAGCAGTTTGTCACTTAATTTTTTTTTTCTGACCATCCCTAGTGTCAACACACAGCTTACATACAAGTCTGAAGCAGCCAAATCCAGGGCTGTTTTCTGTCCAGCCGGACAAAAGGACAGAGGGATGGGCTGGAAGAATCACAGTGGAGGGATACCACATCCCTGGGAGGGACATAGCTGAGAAGGCAATAAAAAAAGTATCTAAGGTAACAGCTGTAGGGAGGAGGAGCACAAATCTGCAGGAGACCTGAGTCCATCAGTTAACCTGCTCACAGAGCAGCCTCTTCTCCTTCCTTGACAGATGCCACCTTCGAAACACTAGTAATTTCACCTTCCTAAAGCAAAGCATCCTTTCCCTTTTAACTGTGGCCAATTCAGTCAGCACAGGCTGGAGAATATTGGTAACTGCTCTCAACCTATTTTATTTAGCTCTGCTATTCCCTAATTTATAGTCAAACACAAATCCAGCCTGCTAAAAAAACCCAGCCACTTCACCTGTTGTGTTTCAGAGGTTTTCTGCGAGTAGGACACGCAGAACTGATCTATTTTAGGATCCTAAGTACAGATGAACTTCCCAAGACAAAACATATAATTATGGTACAAGCAATGTATTCTTTTGGAGTACATGAAATTGAATAGTGAAAGCTGTGCTGAGAAGAAGAGGACCAGCCTCTATTTTGAGCAAGAACTAAGTCATAAATCTTTTGTCTGATGTTAAGCCAGCTCAGCATCATGTAAAAGATATATGTTGACAAAGGCTGCAAGGTATTATGTCTAGGCATGCTATTTACCATTTGACATCTAAATACTAAGTTGTTGGAGAACAGCAAATCAGCCAGAGAGAGTAATTCCAAGAACCCTAGCAAGATAACTCAACATCTACATTTCTTGATATCTTTTCCCATACTTAGTGCAGATTTAGTAAGTTGCTCTCTCAGAACATACTATTTATCAGTTTTTCCTAGTTTGTTCTGCATAGGAGAGGTTGTATGAGAATGTCCTTTACAAGGCAAAGGCTGTTTGCTGAGTAGCTTTGTGCTGAGCGACACAGGCTATCAAGGAGAATTTTTTTTGCACAGTGAAGTGACTAACAAGACTTTGAGTTTCTACTGCTCCTTAACTCAGTTGTCTACCATGATATAGCTTATTTCTGAATTGGGATGTGGAAAGAAAAGGAACATGGTAAGAAGGAATCAGATTACACAGAGACATACATTAAAGTATTTTGTGCCTTTAAATATAAACTAGCTCTTCAAGAATCAAATTGCTGCTATTGAGTAGTTCATGTTTTGAAAGTCTGCTTATCAATTCAAGCTTACCAGCTTTTGTTCAGGATTTCTAATGTGGCTAACAAACCTTTTCTCAGAAGCAGTCTTCCCTCTGTTTTATAAATATCAGTTGCTACTTTGTACATTTGATTCCTATAATAGCAAGTGATTGTATATGCTCAGACATAATGGTCTATAAAAAAAAAAGAAAAAAAAACAAACAGCATTTCTCCTCTCAGACAACTATTTGTTAATCTCTAAATTGCTCAATGTGTTGTCCATCTCCTGTCATTTTACTCCAGTTACTACCCCCAGAACATTTTTGGCTTCTCGCCCTGCACCCCCTGAAATAAAGACCAAACTAATCCAACCTTCTCCCCGCTGCCCTCTTTGCCACTGCCTGTCTCCACCAAGGTGCCCCGCTCACTGCTCCTCACCCTCGAAGCCCCATCTTCAGTCTCAATCCGAGAAAGGTGCAAGAGCAGTGACCTCCACCCATGGACCTTCTTCTAGATACCAGACTCCCCCCCACCCCCCCCAAGAAAATTTTGTTCTGTTTCACAGTAGAAGAATGACATAATGCTTTCCAATTTCTCCTTGGCTGTCTTTTTGTAAACTGACAGAAAGTGACTACATGGAATTTCACCATTCCAGCTTTTAAGTTCAGATTTCCAAAATACTTTGTGTTCAAATTCCTAAAATTATTTCCTGGCATGTAAAAAAACCCCACAAAACAAAACAACTTTTCCCCACCTTTCACCTGGGAAACAGAGAAAATCAGTACCAGAACCAAAAGAATGATCACTCTAAACATCCAGTTTTCATGCAAACCACAGTTCCTTGTCCTGCAGCTGGGACAAGTAAAAGTCAGCATTCTCAAATGTGTTTGCGAACATGCATACAGTAAGTTTGACAATAAGGAAACTGAAGAACAGTAAAATACAAACCAGTTGATGCCATAATGAGAAAGTTCCCTTGTGATTTCAGTATTGAAGTATGAGAGAAACACTGTTTTGGAAAGAGAAAAGGTTTATTGAAAAAAATTAATATAGTTTTATTTTTAATTTCATTTTTCAAATGCACGTTACATATCTCTTATGCAAGGGATGATGCAATTTTTGTACTTAAGTACATCTTAATGTAAATATTCAGTCTTTTGGGAAAAATTTATATTGCAGAGACTATGTATTCACTAAATTGCATTGGGAGTAGCTGAGGAAATGAATCACCCAAGATTGATGCTCTCTGTCTCTGGAGTAGCTTATGCTGGATCTTATCTGGAAACATTGATGTATAAGGTCATTTAGTTTTATAAGAATGTATTTTTTTAACTGATTTTTTAAGAAGTTCTATGGGCTTTAGACAGAGATTATACAAATGCTGAGCAGTAACATCAGATTCTCTTAATGAGCAAGGCAAATGAGTGTTTATTAACTTACCTATAATCATAACAGGCAGACACTTCAGTGTTGATTTTGTAGAGATTTTTAATTGAAAGCAATAATAGATTTTAATGAATAATGAAGTTATCTGTACACTTCTATGCCTGAGTAAAAGGTAAAGATGTCCAAGTCAGATAAAAGGGTATCTGAGGATTCATAGTTGGTGAGAAGTAAAGAGTGGTCTGAGAAATTACCTACAACTGAAATAAACAAAAACCACCACCAGGGATTATAAAAAAATTATAATGTGGATTTTTTGTATTCATGAGTTCTCTGTGTTTGGGGTTGGTTTATGCTTACAGTTTTGTTTAGTGCTACTGGGTCCTGTCACTAATAAAGAATTGAGGTGGCATCCCCACTATTAGCTCATTTCTTAATAGTTTACAACCCTGTAATTTTATTATTTTGAAATCTGTATTTTTTTATTTAAGCACTCTCTCACAGGTGCTCTTACATTTGGTTAGATAGGAGATCGATAATTAAGCAATAAAAACATTATACATTAATGAAAAGTGAAAGCAGGACATCTATGATAAACAAAAAGGTTTAAATTCTATAATTTTCAATTAAATTTGATTTTTTATGCCTATGATTAGATTTCCAGGGAGATTTACCTTAAAAATGACTAGGGAGAATTTTTCAGCTGGATTCATTTTTTAAATAGAAACTTACACCAACACTGAAAACCCAATTGAAATCGTTCCTCGCTCTTTATTGCCCAATTTAGTTGGGCTTTGTTGCTGCACATTTTAGAAAAAGATCACCTTCCCCTAAGGCTGGCATTAAAAAGCAACGAGAGAGGCAAAAAAAGGAATAGAAGAAGGGTTCCGGTGCAAGATGCCTTTCCCTGGGTAGCCTGCCAGGCAGCCACAGGAGCTGAGCCACCCTGTCCTCCGCTACGCACACCTGATATCCTACGGCAGTCATCCGCCGAGCTACGTACTTCCACAGGCACTCAACGTTATCACACAACTCCTCGGCTGTCTTCAGCAATAGTTCATCTTTATGTATGTTATAATGTTCTCTCATCTCCTAACAACAGAAATCTCAGGGGGGAAGTTTCTTCATTTACTGTCTCTGTGAAATCCCCGCTCTGACACTCAGATACATCTACACAAGCATCACAAATAGAGCTTCATAGTCTGTCACTAAATGAAACTTGCTTCCTCTCACCCTCCCGATATTTATCTATTGGTCTGCAAAATACAACTCAGTTCAGTGTGGATTTTTAGGGAAAAACAAAGCTATGCAGAATGCATGCCCTCAGCTACATCTCCTTGCCCTCTAAATGCTTAGGAAGCAAGCATATTTCTATCCACAGCATTTAAGAACTGACTTTCTGATGCAACTTCTTTGGAGGGTAAGATGACGTTGCCAAATCCTGAAATTCAAGGCATTGGCGGCCAGACGAGCTGTTGTTTCCTTTTTCCTCCCAAGCAGCACTGCAACAACTGTCACCCTTTTGCGTTGCAACTACAAAAGCTTTCCAGAGTAACTTTCAGAAGTTAAGACGAGAGTCACAAGCGCACCCAGGTCTGCAGTACAGAGCTTTACGGGGTGAGAACAGAGCCCAGGAATTAGACAGCACAGTGCCTCTCTGAAGGCGCCGGTCCTCGAGTGGGCTGTTGTCAGCCACAATTCCAGCATGACACACCATTACAAAGCACCCTTCTTCCAAAAAGACAAACCATCTGTCCCATGTCTCAGACCCTAGCCTCCCTTGCCTTGCTCTATTACAATGAAATCAAAGTCCCGACATGATTTAGAAAAACAATTCCCAGTGCAGGATTAGCAAGTGCTTTTGCAGGAGCAGTAAGCATTAAAGGGCTGGCTAGCATCCCATAGAGAACACCATTATTCAGCCTGCTTCAGCACAATTCTGCTTGTATAACGCATACTCACTGTATTTTTGTTCCCACATTTCTTCATTACTGGCAACATTAGCATGAGAACAGGATCTCTGTCGGCTAGAACTGTACAAAGGTTTACAGATTTTCCTCACAGGGCGTCACACAAGTATTGTCTTTGATTTTATTCTAATTTATTCTGAGTCTGCTCAAGTTTTGTTTTGAATTCCCAGTCAACTTCGTTGAAACTAACAATGTCTAGCAATATGGCAAAAATCCCACAACAGTGCATTCCTTTCCATCTATTTTGCTTGAAAACGGTGTCACAAAATTCCTGAAAGATCCTCCTGTCTGTCAGGATAGGCCCATCAAATCAATTAGTGCCCATTGAAAACATCACCTGCCCACATAACAGGTGGAACCTGATTTCTACCCCAGGAGCCTCAAAGGGAAACACAGCTCAGGCAGTGAGCTTTGGTTATCCATAAAAACTGCAGTAAAAACCTCAGCAGCACTCAGCTGGCATTTTAGTCCTAAATGCAAAGCCTGTCATTCCCACCTGTTTATAAGTATTTAGAAACAAGAACCACCAGGTAACATGACGATCTCCAATGCCAAGTATCATCTAATACCTACTTTTCTGATACAATTACTGGTATATCTCACTGCTTTATTGTTATATTTTCAAATGGACATTTTTATTTGGATGAATATAGATAGCTGTATTAAGCCCACCTTTCAAGGTTCAGGCACGTATCTAGGAATACAGAAAACAAAAATAAAGTCCTAGTAACCAAAAACGTGTTGGAAGGGAAGGCCTATCCACCCTGAACAAGAACTATCAAAAGGACAGGACATATCTTGCTCTGCTTATTGTGCTGTCTATTCCTGTCTGACTTAAAAAGGATTTTTG